>CM039579.1:60020248-60310151 GCA_022457205.1 Saccharum spontaneum
CAATATCGAGAGTTGTAATAGTGAGAGATTAGTCCATCCCACTATGACTAACACCCCAAATTCAAATACTCATGCATCGGCTGTGAAACTTAAAATTATTCATGATATATGTACTTAAAATTATTATACTCATTATTCATGATATATGTACTTAAAGTTATACGAGACTATCGGGTGTCGCTATTGGAACTTATCGTCCCGCAATATCGCCCGCTATCCGCAATCCGCTACCTCGACGTCAATCCGCTACCGACCCGCTATACGCTATTTATTACCTTGGGACCAATGCACACAGGGGGTAGTAGGCGCGACGTGACTTGTGAGTGTGGAGCGATATAGTCATTGCCCTTTGGCAATCTCCAATCGCCCACAGGAGGATAGGTCTGGCGCCTATCCACCACTTGCATGTACCGTCCACAGTACATGTGACGACACCTCTGTCTCGTACTGTCGTGCTTGCACCGCATCATGACAGCAAACCGACACCTCTCAAGGTCTTAACATATAGATCTTCTTTGCCTGTGGCAGCGAAAATGGTAAATACTGTAGGATGAAAAAAAACACAAATCATTGTGGCCAAACTAGATAACCAGCTGCTTCTGCATTGAAATGTAGCAGTAGAACTGTTCACAAAAAAATAGAAATGTAGTACTCCGTAGTAGAACGAACAACGGCGACGACAACGGTCAGCGCCTGCTATGCTGAGCCACAAATAAAAGAGCTAGCTTTTCGGACACCTGCTCACGCCCAGGTAGCGTCACTGCATGCATCACCATACCATACATGAGCTGCACAAAGTGAGATTAGGCAGACGCACCGAGCGACAGCAGAACGTTTGACTTAATCTAGCAACTGATTGCACTACTACAGGGAGAAGTACTACCAGTTATTAGCTGCCTTCCGAAGAAAGGAGTATGGCAGGCGGGAGTTGTTGGGCACTGGGCGAGGTAACGCCTCTCACACAGTGACACAGATGCATGCACCCTGCACAATTGCTGCTTCAGTGGGCAGTGGCCGATCGGCCATTCTGAAGCTTCGTTGTTTCCCCCAAACAAAATGCTTTGTCCTGTGGAGAACAATCAGGAAAGCTGAGGTAGCCAGCCGCCCAGCTCTGGGACTTGGCGGGTGCTGTGCTGTGCATGCCCGCCGTGCCCCACAGGCCCACGGATCGCAGCGCCGGCAGGACTGCAGATTTGCTTGCCCGGTCACATGTCCTGCCGCTCGCTCAGGCGCAGCCACGCGACGCATAGTTCAGGATTCAGCAGCCGCAAGGCGCTCACGGTCTCACGGGCGCTGATGGCCGCTCGTTCGTGTCGTGTGTGGCTGTCTGCCTGTCCTGCTGATTCGTTGCCGCCCCAACCCACAGCGATTCTTGATCGTGCACAGCCTCGATCACGGTCCAAACCCCCACACGAAGGCAAATAAGATCATGTGCACAAGCTCGCCTAGTGCTGATCGATCGAACCGTGCAGTTTCGCGATCGACTGTGACGCACAAGTGATTCTAATAGACGTGCAAAGCCGCCACCTGAAACTGAAAGGCCCTGTTCAAGTTTATTGTGGTCGCCTGGCAGGCTGGCAGCCAGGCGGTAGCCTCAACTGAAAGGCTCGGTTCCAGTTTATTCGCGATTGACACTACATAATAAATTATCAATAATGATTAATTTGGCGTTGAAAATGATGTGCTCTCCACGTACAGGAATTGACTATACTATACACTATACAGTACTCACAGATGACTTACGGTGAAACGGATGACGCAGGTTACTCGACCACGCGGCCATCATCGACGGCGCCGGCGAGTCACCGGCGACGGCGAGCAAGTGGGCGCTGTGCACGCGGACGGACGTGGAGGAGGTGAAGCAGGTGGTGCGGATGCTGCCCATCTGGGCCACCACCATCATGTTCTGGACCATCCACGCGCAGATGACCACCTTCTCGGTGGCGCAGGCCGAGGTCATGGACCGGTCCATCGGCTCGGGGGGCTTCCTCGTTCCCGCGGGCTCCCTCACCGTCTTCCTCATCGGCTCCATCCTCCTCACCGTGCCCGTCTACGACCGCCTCCTCGCGCCGTTCGCGCGCCGCCTCACGGGGAACCCGCACGGCCTCACCCCGCTGCAGCGCGTCTTCGTCGGCCTCCTCCTCTCCGTCGCCGGCATGGCCGTGGCGGCGCTCGTCGAGCGCCACCGCCGGATGGCCGCCGCCTCCGAGCACGGAGTCACGCTCACGGTGTTCCTGCTCATGCCGCAGTTCGTGCTCGTCGGCGCCGGCGAGGCCTTCACGTACATGGGCCAGCTCGCGTTCTTCCTGCGGGAGTGCCCCAAGGGCATGAAGACCATGAGCACGGGCCTCTTCCTCAGCACCTGCGCGCTCGGATTCTTCTTCAGCACGCTGCTGGTCACCATCGTGCACAAGGTCACGGTCCACGGCGGCGGCCGCGGCGGTTGGCTTGCCGGCAACCTCAACGACGGGAGGCTCGACTACTTCTACTGGTTGCTCGCCGTCATCAGCGCCATCAACCTCGTCCTCTTCACGTTCGCCGCCAGGGGCTACGTCTATAAGGAGAAGCGCCTGGCCGACGCCGGCGTCGAGCTCGCCGACGAGGAGTCTATTGCCGTCGGCCACTGATGGATGCTGCTACCACAACCCTGCATGCATGCATGCATGCATCTTTCTTTTTCTTCCTTTATTTATGTTTTTGAGATGACTTGTTTTGGCGTGAATTCGGTGGGGGTATGCGTGATGTATTTTGGCACGCAGGTGGAGCTAATTAACGTGTACGTAAAGGGTAAAAGAAATGTAGATAGAAATATACGGCTTAATAAGTGCCAAATATATAGTGATGTACGCTGTATTTTGCTTCTTGAAATGAATGGCAGCTAGCGTTGCTGCGCTTGTTTAAATACTCGTAAGTCGTAATACGAGTAAGTTTTTTTTTGAAACTAAGTAATACGAGTAAGTTATTGACGCAAGTATTCATGTGGATCGGACACATGTCCAAGTGAACAAGGTTTGTGTGCATGCCAAGCATTCAAAGGCTAAAACATGTTTCCACTGAACCATTTTCCTTTGGGAGCTGCTATATTTGATATTTCATTAGGGCACCAGCAGTGTATAGGAGCACCATTGGTTCTATATAGAAGCATGCTTACTTTGTTCAAAATATCACAGTGTATAGGAACGGCATCATCATTGAGGTGTGGGCCCACAGCAAGAAAAAAGAATGATACATTCCTCATGATAGTTGCAATGTCTGAGAGGGAGTAGACAAGATTGGGAGAGATAATAATATATTTTATTTGATGGGAGCAGGTTCGATCTACAGGAGCTGGTTCTTTGTTTTGAAGTATAGGAGCGACCTGCGCAATGTATAGGACCGGGTCATCCTGTTACAGAACCGGGGCAAATGAGCACACTGCGGACCCTCTTAGGTGCCTAAAATCTTGCATCTAATCAGGCAATGATTCTCATTCATTAGATCTAAATCAGATGGCTTTGAAGCTTCTTCTTCCTCCTTGATTTCTTTCATTTTGTTGTCAGGTGCCTTTGGTTCTGCTTTTTCAGGGACCTGCACTCTAGGAAGTTTGTTTTCCTTTGGTCCAATGAACAATAATTAACAATAATTAAGGTTGAAAACGGACAGGTTAAACCCCGACTCTTCTCATCTCGTTTTCCATATTTGAACCGCCCGTTTCTGTATTTTCAAAAAAAAAATCTGAAAACAGGGCCGGAGCTTGGAGCGAACGGGACAGAATCGGGAGAGCCTTTGTCCCGCCAGTTTTCTAGGATTTCCGTATTTGGCCGGAAACATCCCGTGTTTCTCAATTCCGAGATGAACACAATAAACGATCCTAGTTACTAGTAAGTAGCTAATCAAGACCCTGTTCGCTTATGCTAAAATTTAGCTTATGTTGATACTTATGCTAATTTATTATGAAAGAAAAACATTGATCGTTGGTTACAAAATAGTTCAAGCGAAAAGGGTGCAAGTTAGGATGGCTGAGAAGCTTCTTGCACCGTACCTCTATGGCCCAATAGCTTAAAGGCCCACCTCGGTGGCCCATGTAGAAAGACCTTACCCTTCTCCTGTTGGGTCTTCTGGCTCCCGGCCCCCAATTCCATTTTGTGATCGTTCTTACCCGTCTCGGTGGTGCTCCACTCCGGCGCCGTCGGCGAGTTCGTGGAGGTGGTGTCCGGTTTCGCCGGCCTCTATATAGGAGTCTGCGTGGTCTGCCGTCATGTCGTCTCGGTGAGGCGGTGGTGCTGGCAGCACACTACGTCAACCAAGCAGGGACAGTTGTGGGCTCTGCGGCTGGATGGAGGGTGGATCAAGCTCGTGTTTCCCTCGGCCCTAGTCGACGGCGAGCTTTGATTCGAGGTCGGAGGTGCTCGGGGTGTGCTCCTGGTCGATGCGTCTTCAAATATGGATTCAACTCGACCATGGTGTTGGGTGTCTTATGTGACTCGTTTCAAAGCCTTCTGACGATGGGGCTCCTCCAGATCTGGGTGGCGTCGGGTGTCCTCGGCGCCAGATATGGTCGGCGGCGGCATTCACCGACGTGGTTTGCATTTTTGGTGGGACAACTGTCTCTGGATCCTATATGTTCGTATCTGTATTTGTCTTAGTTGTTGTATGTTTTCCTTGTCTACTAATACAGATGCATTTTATCAAAAAAAAATACAGGAAACTAGGCGTAAGCTTTCCAGCTCATCTGAGCCTAATATATAACGAAATTGTAGATCAATAAGTTGAAACTACATTGCCAACTCCAAGTCTCCAACCATGAGCCTTCTCTTTCTCAGCCCTTTGAACAGTAGGAAATTACTTCAGAGACCCACCATTATCCTAACTCCACTACCCACCATAAGGCAACCTTGAGCAGCATATCACCAAAAGCCACCACAAGGCAACCATGAGCAGCATCACCAAAGTGAGATAAACACCCAAAAGCATGACAATATAAGCACCAAACATGCAAACACGTCCTTGTGGAATGCAAAGAAGAAAATAGTATCATTGACAATTCTTTTAACAATAATGTTAGCAAGATTTCTCATAAGTATCCTAGTATCGACAAAAGGTTGGGTTATGCTTGAATGTCCTTGGTTTCAATGTGACAATTGACAAGGAAAGCATGTTAGCTCACCTTAACACAACAGAAACGAGAGAAACCCCTCACGATTATGTACCAGAAGTGATAATGCAACGTCAACACCTACTGAACATGCTCTTACGGCCTCACCCCTATATACTTGAGCTAGTGTAGAGAGCGGATGGTGGCAGCTTTTGGCTGCTAGACAAGTTACCAAATATGTCATTGCAGCCAACCCATGTTCTCTGCTCCCTTGCCTCCCAGTAACCTCCAACATAGCGGTATGTTCCATCCTCGCTGTCCCTTTGGAACCATCTTGGTTTCCAGCCACTCTCCTGCATCTTCCTTGCCTGCAGAGGAAGACATACAAGACATCAGTTAGGGCAAAAAAGCATCAAACATCCAATGATGGAATTCAGTCCACGTGCATGCAAGATCTCAATGTGCAGGCAGTACTCAAACAATATAGAAATGGAGTCAATCAGTGATCATGATGTAGCTTTCATGAAAAGTAGAGCAATGCAAAATGGGTACAACCATCCGCTGCCGTGTCTCGAGACGCAGTTTTTCAGCATTGGCCTTCTCGTACTCCCCATTCTCCAGGTGCCGTTGATCAGGTCTCAGCCTTGAATCTGTTGGTGGCAGCTTCTCCTTAACAAGAGGGTAAAAATGTGCCTTAGCCTTTTAGATTAAGAGCTAACAGAACTCAAATGATGGGTTATATGTATGTTCCATGTGTACCTTGAGCTCTGGTGTTAACTCATTTAATGTTATTGCAAATGCGGACAAGTTGTACCGAGTAGGATTGACTGGAGGCTCGTTTTTCTCCCATAGCAAAGTGGCACCAGAACTCTGATGTGAACCATGGGAGTTCACCTTAGAGGCATCATTGTTGATGATACAATGCACACTTTCATCCCACTTCCCCATCAATGTTGCAACCTTGCTTCCATCAGCATCCTTGACGACTCCTTGAACCTTCCATAGAGCTATATATTAGCACAACCCATATTAATCTTATGGGTGATTGCACTTTTTTTTTTTTGCCTTTCTTTACCTGGCGAGGATTCCGATCAAGGAAAGACTGCTCTTTAAATGTCAGCTTGCATGAATATCGTCTATTCCCACTTATGTTCATTGTGCCATGGTGATGGCAATATACTCGACCAAGGATAAGGTTGTTAATTGTCGTTGTAACCTGACAGGGAAAAGGAAAACATTTAAGCATAATAGTCAACAAGCATTTACTACCTCTTGCAGATCTCAAAGTGTAGATATGCAGAGAGGCAATCCAGAGGTGTGCTGGGTCAACCCATTGGGTAGTTGGCCCAACCCACGAGAGCAGGGGCAATGGGCCGCAAGGATCAACCACAAGTCCAAAAATAAAGCCAGAACTATTGACCCGATGGGTAAGATGGGTCAACCCTCGTCCGACCACCTGACTATGATGCCCAAGGCCAATCTGCTTGACGCGCCGCCTTCCTGCCTCCACTTCAACCCCATGAGGCAGGTGCCTATATGTGATATATTTGAAATCGATTTTTTTTTTGCTTTTGTTTTTAAGCGCACTGCTTGTATTGTTGTGCACGTATGTGATGAATTTAAAATCTTGCATATGTTGTTAGGTTACCACAAAGTCAATTTATTTATTTACATTTAACTAGGATCCACTTCAAATTTCTCACTTCCTTTTTTCTGAAAAATATTTGAACAGACCCATGATGCACATTGAGCCAGCCGAGGCCAGAGTCTTTAGCTAAAATGGGCTTACCTGTGGCCTCTGAATTTGGCAGGTCCAGGCCAGCATCTCTAAGGCAACCATTTTCTAGTAATCAATGAATCACAATATCCAAATATGTTGAAATTTAAACTGGTATGTGTTCATACAACCAGTGGAGAGGATAGACTAGAGGGACAATAGCTGCACAGTTTTTAATCAAAAAAAGGAAATAATACGAGTATATTATCCATTGACAAGGAATTTATACCTTGCTCCATTGGAAAGTTTCTCCATCATCAAACTCTAAAGTTAGCACACCATTAGGATCCAGCTGAATGGATTGTCCCCAGAATTTGCTCTTTAGATTGCTGTCTCCCCAAAATTTCCAACCTTTCCCTTCACAGTGACATGCCATAACCATAGGATGATGACTGACCTGGTGCAAGAATAAACAAGCACATTTAGTCAAGTGTGTTCTCATATATTACAGAACTTTAGTAATACTCCAGTGCTTGGATCCCTGTACGTGATGTTCTTAGTGATTCCTCTTTCAGGCCTATATAGTATGGTTGGTTAAGTGACCAAACAATAATTGAGCATTAGCTAAACTTATATGTGTTGGGTACCAAACTGACCTTCTCAGAGAAGAAACGGATCCCCTTTTCAGGGTAATCAGCTTCGTAGGTTTCCCCAAGCAATGGATTGAAAGGTTTGCAGGGACGGGAATCTGTGGACGCATATCCAGAGACCGCAAATGCAGCAACATAAAGAATTCTCATCAGACCATTCCCCTGAATGCAGAAGCAAAATTATTATGATACTGTCAAATCAATTTATCAATTTGTAGATAAATAAGAAAAACCATTAGTCTGAGAACTAAGTGATAACTTGGTTGGTAGAGTCTCCCATCGAGGAGGCCACCCACCGAGGCTCAAACCTAGGTGCTCACGAAATGTGGGTACCTCCTTGTGAACTGGTTCAGCGATCTTTCTGACCAGTTAAGTTCCAGTAACTATTTTAAGACAAAGCTAAGGGGATGCCGCATGGCTGATTTGTATTTTAGAAAAAAAAAACTGACTCAATTGAAGGCTAGCTCCATCAGCCAAAAAATTGACTCCAATATCCAGTGCTGTTTTTTAAAGATTGAAAGTGCAAATTTCCTTATTTAAAATATTTATCCTATGCCCTTGGGTCAAAAAGAATTTTTAGTTCATGCCAGTCATTGTGTTAGCCAATTTGTCTTCATGGGCCTGCCTATTCTCTACTATTGGATCATTTCCCCCAACAGTAATTTCCAGCAGGTTTAAGTAGTTCAATGTAGGTGTTTGGGTTAGATTCTCATTCAAAAGAAAAATGTACGGTTTGAGGAAAACAGGAAGGTAGAGAAACAGGCATACCCTTAAACCACATTCATATGCACGATCCAACAAATAAGAGTACTCCAACTCTTCAAAGCACTTCTGGAGAGAAGATAAAGGCTCATTAAAGTAAACAGGAAGGCAGACTCTTGTTAGATCCTTTCCAACATTGTCTTTGATCATTGACCAAAGGCTAACTCCTTTCTCCTTTTCTATTGGTTCAGGCAACTGTGAGCGCCTTTTTGAATGTGACAGCATATATTTGTCGGCCTTGTCAACAGTCAGTGATTCAACAGATTTATGATCTTCATTTCCGTTGTTTAAGAATCCCTTTCTCGGGACAGCAGGACTAGTAGCAAATTCACTGAAACTTTGCCTTGTGTCATAGAAATGAAATTCATCTCCATCTGATAGTTCACTAATCTCTTGTTTGCCAACATCATCAGAAGATTCTGTGTTGCTATATTCTGATGAGAAAACAAGAGTAGGGATAGTAAGCATATTTCAGATCACATGCAAAGGGAAATGGCTGCAATGAAAGTGCATCAAAGAAGCCATAATAATGCTTGGGCACTGCCTATTCCTGGAATTCAAACCATTTAATATTCAGGCAATCCAAGGGAGAAAAAGCAAGAAGTGCAAGTGATCAGATATAAATGACTGGCAACAATTCAAATGCTGAGTGTCTATTGTCATTTTGAATATTGACATGTCATAGATATTTATAGCCCAGGGAGCTTCGATGCTACATGTTTACAGGTGGAATGATAGAAAACTATTCGCTATACTCAAATTCCATTCCACATGATCAAATGAAGCTAGGAAAGAAACAATGTACTGAAACATCACTCCTGAAAAAGTGGTCCAGTAAAATTGCACAATGAATAGCCACAGTTATATGGAGGAATGGAACGGATATTACATCACCAACGAAAGCCTTATCATGCCTAGGAAAAAGGTTACATCACTATTACCGAGTAAACTTTTAAATTGACTAGACAGAAATTTCAAAGAAAAAAGAGCAATAAGAGGAACATCAAGTACCACTACATTTTCCAGAGCTGGAGCAGTCATGCTTGAACAGCTCCAGCTGTGGCTTCTCAGGGACAGTTGAATCTACTGAATTAACTACCTGCATGAACAGAAAAAGTTCTCTGGTCAGTGGACAGCGCCCCACTCCCACCAATTTATTATTTGACTTACAATCACAGTCCAAATAACCATTTTAGTTAACATGTGACAGTACATTTGGCTAGTAAACTAGAATTGGTAAGGTCTATCTTCTAAATACAATAAGTGTTGATCAAACTACAGTTGGCAAAAAAAAAACATATTACATGATTGTAACCTGCTGAATACACAGCAATTAATCCATAAATTATAGGCACATCCAGCACCCAATCCGAGAGAAAAACATAACACTCAGGTTTACGATTCTAAAGGAAAACCAACATTAGTTTTTATGCCATGGTATAACCAATAAGATATTGTAATATGAACTGCAACTCTATAAATAGCTTACCTATTGAATTACAAGAAAGCATTACCTCAACTTCCCGTGGAAGACTGCCAATAAAGCTTAAATATTCTTCGCAACGCTGCTTCATCTGTGTTTGGTACTGCGAAAATTCTGAATGAATAATCTGCTCGCAGTCTTTAATAACGGCCTCTCCAACACCTTCAGCATGCAAGCGATTTCTGAGCTTTTCTGTGGAAAATGATGCATCATTCTGATCACCTGATAAATCCCCATTAAAAGAATATTCACTTCTTGCAGTGACAAGCGCTTCAATCCAAGTCGCCCGGTCCTTAGCACAACCAGTCCTCAGTTGAAGTGTTTTGGTCGGAGTAATTATATAAAATCGTTTATCATCTGATTTACTTTCACTAAATGATGATATCTACAAACAGGTAAAGAGAATAGCTAATCAGCAACCAGAATATTCAGAAGCAGGCAAGTAACTGAAACTTTGAATTGTGTCATTCAAGAAGTGATGATATCTACACTTGCACTCTTGCAGTTCACTTCAAAAAAATATCTTGAAACCTCCACCCTTGCATTGCCATGCCAGTTAATCACTGCTTCCTCCAGCTAAAGAAACAGATAGCCAAAAAAGACAAGCAGCTTTATAGCTCATTGACTGGAGCAGATCCAGCAGGCGAGGGACCGTTCAGGAGCCGGGAAAAAGATGAAAAGCTCCCAGCCCCTTCAATTTGCTACGGACAGAGTGATCCGTACGGTCTCACATTCCCACCAACCCATGGACTCCCAATGCGACACAAAACGGAGGCGCCAAGACACCAGGGCGTTTGAACAAGATCCAGCTGGGAGCCCGGTTGCCCCCACCTGTAATCATCTCGCCGGCCCCTCCCCTCCGGAGCACGGGACAAGAATACCACTGTTGCAAGTCGATGCAAAGACTGTTCTTTCACACTGAGCAGTAGTACTGCACATTGAGCTGACGCTGTAAAAGGCGAGCTCCAATCAAAACAAGGCATCGCTTTATTCCGACAGGGGTTAGCAATTGCTTGTAGTAGTATACTACGTACTAGTAACTTTCGATCGTTCCTTTACCACGAGCGTGAGCGCGAGCGTGATGAGTGCGAGTGTGTTTGCAAGCGATCCCCGCCGCAGATCGTGACGATTGTACGGCACGAGGTAACTTTACAGCTGGAGACTGGAGTTGCTCCTGTGCTAGTCTGTTGGACTGTTCCGATCCGACGTGACGCGGAAAAGGGCGGGATGGAGCAGACCTGCTCCACTAATTTGTAGTAGCAGAGTTTTGGAAGTTCTGTTCGTTTGAGTGGGTTATAACGATTTGCGCTATGAAATGCATAGTACTGGCACTATTTAACGAATGATTATGCTCAATGTTTCACAGTTTTGAGGATAAATCGAGACACTAACAATGCGTCGTTGCTCTAAACAATGACGAGATCATTCACGGCGAACGGGAGGGAGGGGGTTGAATTTTTTTTGGAGAAATCAGACAACAAATCGAAACGAGGAGAGGAAACGAGTGCGAGGCGATCGATCACCTTGAGAGGCACGAATCCGATGGGGCGCTCCCCGGCGCCCCCGGCGCCACGCGCCACCCCGATCAGCCGGACGCCGCCCGCGGCCTCGGAGGCGGGGTGCGGCTCCGCCGCGACGCGGCGCCGGATCTTCGAGTAGGCGAGCACGCCGCCGCGGATCGCGAACCAGCGCGGGCGCCACCCCTTGCCGATGTTGGTCCACTTGTACAGCAGCCCCGCCACCGCCGGCGCCTCCCCCGCCGCGTCCGCGTCCTCCGCCGGCGGGGAGCGGTCGCCGGGCGCGAGCCCGCCGCCGCAGCCCGAGGACGGCCACTCCCCGGCGAGGCAGCAGAGCGGGTGCATCTCCCACGCCCGCATCGCGCGCGGCCCCTTAGTCTAGTCTCCCCCGGCCGGCCGCCCGATCTCCGCCCGCCCCTCACGCGGCCACCATTTGGCTGGCTCTTCGGATTACTCTATTCGAGCAGCGGATTCGGTCCGTCTTGGGTGGGCGAGGAGACGAGACGTGGACTCGCTCGCGGAGGGAGGGAGGAGGCTCTGATGCGGCGGGCGGGCGCCAGGCGGCTTTATGCTGGCAGCCTTGCGCTTAACGCCTCCGCCTCCGGCTCCGCGCATCCGCAAAACAGTTGGGAACTGGCGTCCGTCTTCGCGAGCAAGGCAGCGCCGGCGCAGGCGCGGCCTGCTCCTGCTCCTGCCCCGCGCCACAGCCCACAGCCTCTGCCTGCCTGGCCACCTCGTGCGTGACCGGTGGATGCGTGCCGGACTGCCGGGGGTGGTTCGGCCGGCCGGAGCCGGACGCGGCCTTGTTGTAGTGGTTCGTTCGCTGGCTGGTCGGGTCCCGCGTGGCAGTGGCAGGACCCGTGTTCGTGCCGTGCGCGCTTTGGGCTTGCTTGGGTCAGTGGAACGGACGGACGTGTCGCTGGACGCTGGTGGGTGAGTAATTTCGGTGCAGTGGCACTGCAGCTGGGCATGTCCTCCTCTGACTGGCTGTAGGCACGCTGGGCAGCGGGGCCGACCTGACTGTTGGCTCTACCACATTGGTGTCCACTGTTGTAAACAAAACACATTTATTTATTTCCATCCAAAAGTTGTAGAGGTGAGCGCGGGGGAAATGATCCGACAGCAATATGCTCATATAAGTATATGCCTGTGAGTGAGAAGAAAACGTGCAACTTGCATGCATCGAAATGGACACCGTACTACTATACTACAGCAGCAGTAGGAGTAGAGAGAAAAAAGAGGCATCCCTGGTCGATATGGACATATTGGTCCTTCGGCTACCACTATGCTGCTAGGGCCTGGGAGTAGTATATTTAGGAGAACCTTGGCCCAAAAAAAAAGAGTATATTAGGAGGAGGAGAAGAAGAACAGGTCGAAAGCCGAGCGTCGGCGTGATGACGACCGCACGTCGCAGCCACGAACGCGCGAATCTAGCGGGGCCAAACTAAACGAGACTCGAGACATGACCTGATCACGCGTCCGCCCACCAAAAACGCCGGCCCAGACAAACGAGACGGCCCCATCTCACATACACGTACGTACTACATGCATGTGTTGCGCGGGGGGTGGAGCCATTCAGACATGGCTGCGCGGCCGCCACGATACAATCCGTCCAAGGAAAACGTGCTCGCCCGCCCCCGCCCCCGGAGCCGGAGCCGGAGCCGAGGTGGACTGGGCCGGGTCTGGGTGAGGAAGAAGAATCTTGCAACCTTGCTCGCTCGCTCCCGCGACGTACGCTTGCGGTGGTTGCTGCCTCGCTTTACACGGGCAGGGCAGGGGCATCATCCTATCTTCCAGTCGTCCCATCCCATGTGACTCGTGTTCCGTCGTCGTCGTCGCTGCTGCTGCTTTGCCGCGTCGGTAAGGTTTCCTTGGTGTGAAGCTCCCTGACCTGACCGGATCGACGAGTTGTCACGCAACCAAACCAATTACCAATTAAAGCATCCGTCAGACTGTTTCGTAATATTCTCCCTGACTCCCTGTGTGAATAATTACACATATCGATTCTCGACAAATCAGTTTCACCAAAAACATATAAAAATATTAATATTTATAATGAGAAGTAATATAATTATATTGATTTTAAGATATATGAAGATATAAGTGTTGATATTATTTTTATATATCTAGTTTTTTTTAAAAAAATGACTACCTGAGAAACGAGATATATACTCCCTCTGTACCTAAATATCTGTCGTCGTTGGTATGTGTGCCACAAGTTTAACTTAATTTATAGAAAATACGTGCAACATTTGTATCTTTAAATAAATTTATTAAAAAACTATATTCAAATATCTTTCCAATTATACTAACTATGTACCATAAATATTAATATTTTTTAATATATATTTAGTCAAAGTTGTTTATCGGGAAGCGAAAACGACAGATATTTAGAAACGGAGGGAGTAGTTATTTTGGTACGAAAGGAGTAAGGGGTATTTGGTTGCGTCCAAGGCAGATTTGTTTGGCGCCATGTTCGCTTTCAAACGTCTCATTTTGGGTGTATGGGGCGGAGATAGTTGCTTGGCGCCACGTTCATTTCTAGACGTCTGATTTTGGGTGCTTGAGGTGGGATGGCTGTTTGGCACCAACGTTGCCTTGGAGACCATGATCGCTAGTCTCAGTAGAAGTTTTATGACCATTAAATAAATTGATATAGTATAAGTATAAATTAAAATAGATGATAAAAGTTTTATGAAATAAGATGAGTTTCATGTGAATGGAACTTGTCTGTATTGTTTCAAATATGTAATAAAAGTCTTAAAAGCTGATAAATAAAATCCATTGACACTGGCTAAACCATTCTACGTTGTGTACGAAAAGTGGATAGTCATGGGGCGTGTTTAGATTGCAAAACTTTTTTGAAAATTTTCTGTAGCACTTTCGTTATTATTTGGCAAAATTTGTCCGACTAACTGGGCTTAAAAGATTCGTCTCGACATTTACATACAAATTGTACAATTAGTTATTTTTTTTACCTACATTTAATGCTCTATGTATGCGTCCAAAGATTCGATATGACGGCTACTTTAACACTTTTTGAAAAAAGTTTTTGAAACTAAGGCCTTGTTTAGTTCACAGAATAGGGGAGAAAAACACTGTATCAGAATTCCTGTAGCATTTCGTTTGTATTTGGTAAAAATTATCCAAATTTTGACTAACTAGGCTTAAAATGTTCGTCTCGCAAAGTATAACAAAACTGTGCAATTAGTTTTTGATTTCATCAACATTTAGTACTCCATACATTTGCCGATATTTTGATGTGACGGGAAATCTTCTTTTTGTATAGTGAAATTTGTAGAAGAATTGGGGGAACTAAACCAGGCCTGAATAAGGGCATAGTCTCTCCTCCATCTCAGATTCTCAGACATTATTGACGTCCGACAAGGTCGTCAGTCCGCATCAATTTTTTACTTTCGTTTTTCAACGTTTCACCGTCTGATGTGCTATATGGGCCAGCTTGCTCGACCAAAACCGGCAGGCTTTCTGGGCTTTGGAGCACCACGGTTAAGGGCCCTTTGGAGCCTTTGTGTTGCCTTTCTGGGCTTTGGGATAGGATTTGGGCCTCATAGAATGTGTATCCATGTCTTCCACTTACTTTCTGGGCTTTGGGATAAGATTTGGACCTCATCTACATTGCCTTTTCTAGATATACAAAAAAAAAAAGATATATTCATCCTGTCTTTTTCTAGTAAGCAAGGCTAGCGCCCTACGTACGAGTATTGTCGGGCTAGGACCCTAAACTAAACAAGCCTTTCCTGTATTATGTGAATCCGAACAAAGAATAAACTACCTTATCAGTGACTCCCTCAGGCATTTACTTGAGCTTAATTAGCACTAGTCTTTTTTTAATTAGCAAACTGAATATCGACGGTCTTAGGATGTACTTGCTTTTTCCTTGTCTGAAAGCCAATGCCTAGGAAGACTTAGGACCTTTTTGGCACAGCCTAAAACGACTTTAGCTTCTCAGACAAATTTACTATAGCACTATTGTTCAGCTATTGTAGCATGAAGCTGAAAGCCATTTGAAGCAAAATAAACTCGATAGACGTTGAAGACGATGAAGCCAATGTTTTGGAGCTTCAAGTGGCTCATGCTACGGTATATACAGTGCATGAACTGTGAAGAAGTTGAAGCTGATAAAGCTCTAACAAAGAGGGCCAACAAGATGATCATGAGGATGTTGTCGTCGAGCCTAGATAAGTTGGCTAGGACAGCATGCATCTAAATAAAGCAGGCGCGGACCCACCGTGCGGCCACTCTAGGCGGTCGGTGGGGCTCATCGACGAAGTTCAAGAGAAATTTCCTTTGTATCAAAGAAGAAAAATGCAATTTGCTACCTGAATATTTTTTACATATAACAAGAATCTTCCCGGCTTCTAAAAGTTTCTGTCTCCACTACTAAAAATAGACCCTTAGCCGTTGTTTGCTCCAAGGACTGAAAATTCCAAGCAACAATTATCTTCTGTTACATTTTGCTAACCTAGGTTTAAATTTTTGCCTAGACACAATGTCGCTTGTGGGCTATGGCAAGTAGCAAGTAAACAAGACTGTAGGGCATGTATGGTTGCCGCCCTAGCATGTGTGGTCAGGTGCGCACGAGGGAAGAGGAGCTCGAGCCCCCCACCCCCCTAATCCGCAAAGTAATGCACGTAGCCACGTAGTACGGCCCAGGTAGGGATGAAAACGGACGGAATTTTTCCCGTACCGTCTCGTCCCGTTTTCTATATTTTCCTGTCCGTTTCCGTATTTGCGAGACCCCGTTTTCGTATTTACGGAAGTAGAAAATGGTGTTTTCCGTCCGTTTCCGAGTAATCCCGTTTTAATATGGAATAGACCCGTATTTATTCCGTTTTTATCCCGTTTTCAATCTATACTCAACATGTTTAACAATTACATGTCCTTATGTTATGTTAATATAACTACGAATAACCAAATATGCCTGTTATGTTCACGTACATAGCATGTAAATGAATATTAAACTTTGTATATATTATTACATGACTTTATATATGTATACTTTGAGAATATTATATTATGTGATCTTAATTTAATTTTCCGGCTCTCCATCCGTATTTGTTCGTTTCCGTATGTCCGCATATTCCGATTCCGTTTTCGAACCCGTATTTTCCGAACCCGATCCCGTTTCCGCCAAAAAATATAGAAACGGAAGTAGAAATAGGGTTTTTCCGTCCGTTTCCGTCCGTTTTCATCGCTAGGCCCAGGGCGATATGGTATTCCGTACTCAATAGCTAGCTCTGCGTGCGTACGTCTCTTCCTTAAAACGCATGCATATATTTGTACAATTACCCCACTTGACAAAGAGTCAAAGACGTCCGTGCTAGTATAAAGCGCGCCATTAACAACGTGCAAGCATATTTGCTTCTCTTCCTTTTTTGGCCAATGCAGCAGGCAACTTTAGGTGCACCGGGCCAGCCAACGAAAAACACTCTCCAAAAGTTGGTCACCACGGACTCCAAGGCAGGAGGCAGTTGCACCATCACCATGCCACCGGGTTCATTCGTCCGCGTGCCGGCGGGACGAGGCCCCCCGCCACCGACGGCGGTCGTCCGTCCTGCTCCTGCGCTACCGTACCCAAACCAAAAGCCCGTATCCAATTATCCATCTCATGTTCCATTGTGCCTGCTGATGCATCTGCAGTCTCCAACAAGACAGCGCGGCGTGGCACGAAATTTCACGTCCATCTTTACCTGCAGTGGCAATGTGGCATGGCCCAGCTACTCTACTGCATTGCACGCCAGTCCACACGGCCTTGTTTAGATGCTAAATTTTTCCCTAAATTTCACTATGTAAAAAGAAGATTCTCCATCACATCAAAATGTCGGCACATGCATGGAGTACTAAATGTAGATGAAATCAAAAACTAATTGCACATTTTAGTTGTACTTTACAAGACGAATCTTCTGAGCCTAATTAGTCAATGTTTGGACAAAAATTCACAAATACAAACGAAATGCTACAGTACATAATCCGTTACTGTACCGATTTTGGACCTCCAAAATCGGGCCAACTAAACACGGCCGGATTGCTTGCTAGTACTACTTCGTACTCCCTTCATCCAGGAAAACATGCAATTCTAGCACAGTGTCACGTTTTAGTATCTTAACTTTGACCAATTATAGATAAAAAAGTATCAATATTTATGATATTAAATAAATATCATTACATTAATTATGAAATATTTTTTTATAATAAATTAATTTGGAGCCATAAATATGATTACTATTTACTATAAACTTGATCAAATATGAATTACTTATTTTGACACGTAACCCATGGTTGCTTTTTTTACAGACGGAGGAAGTAGTAGTGTACTCTTCCGAACTCTCATGCGTTGTTCACCGGTGCTGCTGCCTGCCTCTCGGCCTCTCCTCTGATTGTTCTCTCGATCTCCCATCGTCTCTTGGTTGTGGCGCTGCTTTTATTGCCATCTCTCTATCAATCCCCCTCCTCGGCACGCACTTTTGTATTTTTATCGTTCTTTGATTTGAATATTCCCATCCCATCTGCCGCCCTCTAGCCTTTGCCTCCTCCTGCCAAAAATGCAAAAGTTGGTGCCTTTCCCGTTGGCCTTTCCCGACCTCTGGCCGGCGCCTGCTGCTGCCATTGTACGACTGCGGACTGCCCTAGCACTAGTGGTAGTGGTAGTGGATGGAGAGATCGGCGGGATGGAGCTGCCAGCCTTTTCCCTCGTTCCTTTCCTTTCACCGCCCCATATCTACCGACTCCTACCGTAGAGAAACGAGCAAGCAAGGAAAGCACTTGCCGTTTACCCGCGACGGATGGGTGCGTCTTGTCTTCCATTTACCTGACCCATCGACGACGCGCGTGATTCAACAACCACCTCTGCAAACCACAGTGTGGCGGTACGGTTTAGCTCCAAAGCAAGCAAGGGCGCGCGTTCCACTGTCTTGCTTGTCTGCGCTTCGTGTTTGCCTCCAACCGAAACTGAAAGTAAGCCGCCTAGCCAGGAGTGTTTCTAGAGACCTTCTCCTTTCAGTTTAGCTCCCCCGAGCGTCCCCCCACGGGGCGACTCGGGCGGCCAGCCGCCGCCGCACCAGAGCCCCCCTCCTGGCGCCCCTTTGGCCGCCGCCGCCGCCCTCCGGCGTGCGGCGGCGACGGCGGCCCGCGACGGCCCAAAGCAGAGGCACCGTCGCTTCCTCTCTCTCCTCCTCCCTCCATCGCCACCCCTCCTCCACCCTGCCATCTTCTACCTCGAGCATCTCCGGCAGTTTGGCCGGTCGGCGGGCCAGATCCGGGGCCCCTGGGACCGGATCCGCCCTCCCCTTCACCGGATCTAGGTGTAGCGTCTTGGGGCGTGGCTGGCTGGGTGGCTCCCTGCCTCTACGGCGATGGCGGCCGCTGGCTATGCCCCTTGCGCGGAGGCGGCCTGGAGCATGTGGTGCCTGCAGGTGGCGATGCTTCGGTGGCCCGGCTGGCCAGCAGGGCGGTCCGGGCCCTCTGGGCCGTTCCCCTCCCTGGTGGTCATGGTCAGCCTGTGCTGGGGCCTCCCATCGGCTGCGGCTTCCTCCCCTAGCCGACCGGTGGTGGCCTGGCCTGGGCTCCCCCAACTGCTACCTGGGGCCTGCTCCGGTGTCAGTCCCTCCTGCCCGTCTGTCGTCGATGTAAGGTCCAAACGGCTAGAGGGGGGGTGAATAGCCTATTTAAAAATCTACAAGCTTCACTAAATAAACACGTTAGTATAAAAGATGGCTAAGCTAATTCTAGCACTAGCTCAACTACACTATGCAAGCCACCTATATAATTCTAGTGAAGCAAGGCTATGATCTCTAATACACACCAACAAAGCTAAGTCACTAAGCTACTTACTCCTATGTGATAAAAGCTACGTTAAGCAAACTACACTAGAACTAGTACAAGAAAGTAAAGAGTAAGTGACTTGATTGTTATACCAACGATGTAGAGAAGTAATGCAATCAAAGAAACAATCACAATGATCAATCACAAGAGAAATCCTCGGCAAAGAGATGACACAAGATTTTTTACCGAGGTTCACTTGCTTCCCGGCAAGCTACTCCTCGTTGTGGCGATGCACCCACTTGTCGGTTCGCGAGCTAATCGACTATCAAGAGTCGAGCCCTCGGCGGGCGCCGCACAACCGCACACAAGATGGGGATCCTCCAAGCCACGAGCTCCACTAGAGTATCCAATTTGCGAACTCCCGCGGGGAAGGATCAAGAACCCCTTACAACACTTGGTGAGGGCTCCAACAATCTCCAATTGTGAGCTCAATCACCTCTGCTGCTCCAAGCCGTCTACCGTGTCGGGAAACACGGAAGAGTAACAAGAAATCCGCAGCAACTCGAAGATCAAGTGCCTCTAGAATGCAACTCTCAAGCAATGCACTTGAATCTCACTCAATCTCGCTCAAGATGTGCAACTAAGCAAAGAGATGAGTGGAGGGGTTATTCTCTAGCTCAAAGGATGTCTCTAGGTCTCAAAATGTGCAAGAGTTACCCTCAAACCCCGGACATCCTCTATTTATAGCGAAAGGGTACGCAGCTAGCCGTTACGAACGACACAGTTGAAATCGCGCTGACCGGACGCTCCGGTCAGGGTGACCGGACGCGTCCGGTCACTACACGACAACAAGAAACAGTGCGCGTCAGAACTAGCCGTTGTCGTGACCGAACGCACTCAACCGTTTTACCGGACGCGCCAGTGCCAGCGTCCGGTCGCGTTCCAGTAAGCACCCGTAGAGACCGGACGCGTCCGATCGCACGTGACCGGACGCGTTGCGCGTCCGATCGGCACTCCGCTGCGCTCTGCCCCTCTGGATGTCTGACCGGACGCTCCGGTTTCGTGAGGGACCGGACGCGCCGGTCGCGCGCCCATCTTCTGCGCACAGGTGAACTGACCGGACGCGCTGGTCAGGCCAGACCAGCGTCCGGTCACAAACCCTAGTGCCCGCGCCACGTTGAACTGACCGGACGCGTCCGGTCAAACCGTGACCGCGTCCGGTGCAGCGTCCGATCGCCATTTTTCAGTGAAAAATAATTCGGACTTTCGCCACCTTTTCTCGCCTCCGGCGCAATAGAAAATAGGCATTTCATTTCCTCGAAAACGCCTGAATCCCGCGCTCGCACGCTCGGCGGGAGGGAGAGCGAACCCCAAACCCCTTACTACCGCTTAAACACCACCGCCTTCGCAAAAGTGCTAACACCACCAAGTGTACACCATCAATGTGCATGTGTGTTAGCAATTCACAAACATTTTTTAAGGCGTTATGTTAGCTCTCAACTAGATCCTAATGCATATGCTCAAGACATTGATCTAGTGGCACTTGATTCCTGAGCTAACCGTGATTGCCCCTCTTGATAGTCGGCTATGTATCCTAAATCCGGTCAATCACTTCTCTACTCAACTTAGACCGGCAAAAGAAAAAACCTTATGGTTATACCTTTGCCTTGCGCTCTTAGATCCTTCTCTTCCACTTGATCATCAAGTCCACCATATTATGTGCATCTCCACCATGATCGTCATTTCATGTCCATGCACCATTTCTTTGTGATCTTGTGGCCATCTCTCCATGCCATTACCACCTCCATCACATGTTGCTTATGCCTAGCTTAATCACACTTGATACAATAGCATTAGCAACTTGGTGTCATTAATTACCAAAACCAAACTTGGGCTTTCAGTCGAGTCGTTTCTGGGCGAAAACCCTACCTGGCATCATGCTTTGGGCCGGCGGCGGTGGCGCGGTCTGCGTCATGTTCTTCTTGGAGACGCCGTCGTAGTTACTACTCGCCGCGGGAGATGGGGCAGGTTCTAGGATGAAAGTCCTCGTGCGCTTCTTTCAACATTGTTGGCATCCACGGATGTCATTCCCTTCTTGAAGGCCTTGTTGGAGCACGCCTGCCATGCCATGCCGATCCTCCCGCCAAGGTGTCTCTGTGTTGTGCCTATGTATGCCTCAACTTGCTCTTCACTTCGGTTCTTTGCAACGGATGCTTGGCCGCTCGTGCTCTCCTTGACGGATGCTCTGCCGTCGTTGTTCCTTGGCAGATGCGTTGCCGCCTTTGCCGCTCCGGTCTCCTCACTTTGGCAGAAGCTTTGCTGCTGAGTGCGTGACGGCCCTCTCCTCGACGGATGCTTTGCCGTCATTGTTCCTTGGTGGATGTTTTGCCGCCGTTGTTGCCTCGGTCTCCTCACTTTGGCAGAAGCTTTGCTGCTAAGTGCGTGATGGCCCACTCCTTGCGAATGTTTTGCCGCTTCAGCTCGTCTTTGGCGGATGCTTTGCCACTGTGTTGTGGTTTCAACGGATGCTTGGCCGTCATCTTCTCTTATCCAGCGGATGCTTAGCCGTTGTCTTTGCGGTTTACCTACACTGTTGAAAGTCCAAGTTTGGTTTTGGTTATTAATGACACCAAGTTGCTAATGCTATTGTATCAAGTTGAATGAGTTAGGCATAAGCAACACACGTGATGAAGGAGCATGTGGTATGAAGTGATGGCCACAAGATCACAAGAGGTGGAGATGCACATAAAATGATGATCAAGGTGATCAAGCATGTGGAGATGGACGTGGAACAAAGTGATCAAGGCAAAGGTATAATCATAGGGTTTGCTTTTACCGGTCTAAGATAAGTAGAGAAGTGATTGACCGGGTTTAGGATTGATAGTTGACTATCAAGAGGGGTAATCACGATCATCTCATGAATCAAGTGCTACTAGGTCATCATCTTGAGTATATGCATTAGGATCTAGTAGAGGGCTAACATAACGCCTTGAAAAATAATTGTGAAAATGCTAACACACATACACATGATGGTGTACACTTGGGGTGTTAGCACTTTTGCGAAGGCGGTGGAGTTTGAGCGGTAGAGAGGGGTTTGGGGTCCTCTCGGCGGGATTCAGGCGTTTTCAAGGAAATGAAATGCCTATTTTCCATTGCGCCAGAGGCGAGAAAAGGTGGCGAAAGTCCGGATTGTTTATTTCTGAAAAAACTTCAACCGGACGCGGTCCAGGGTGGACCTGTGCGTCCGGTCAGTTCAAACTGCATGGCAGAGACGCACGCGTGAAGGTCGCGGACCGGCGCGTCTGGTCCCTCGTGGAATCGGAGTGTCCGGTCATGCACCCAGTGGGCAGCGTGTGTCTCAGTGCCGATCGGACGAGGTGGCGCGTCCGGTCACGGGCACCCGGACGCGTCCGATCGCGCGAGGAGCTCTTTGGACTCTGATCGGACGTCGGGTGTAGCACGTCCGGTCAAACGGTGTAGCACGTCCGATCATGACAACGGCTCTCTCTGACGCGCACTGCTGTTGTTTGTCCTGTAGTGTCCGGTCACCCTGACCGGTGCGTCCGGTCATTACGTTTTTCACTGCGTCATCTTGTAACGGCTAGTTGCTTACCACTTCGCTATAAATAGATGGTGGCCGGGTTTGGGGGCTAGCTCTTGACTCTTTGAACACTTGAGACATACTTTGAGCTATAGAACTTTCCCTCCACTTATCTTCTTGCTTGGTTGCATACTCTAGAGAGATTGAGTGAGATTCAAGTGCATTGCATTGAGAGTTGCATCTAGTTGAGTTTGCTGCGGATTGCTTGTTACTCTTGTGTGTTTCCCGACACCCTAGACGGCTTGGAACAGCGGTGGTGTTAAGCTCGTGATTGGAGATTGTTTCGAGCCTCACCAATCGATTGTAAGGGGTTCTTGAGCCTTCCCTGCGGTAGTTCGCGAATTGGCTACTCTAGTGGAGCTCGTGGCTTGGAGGATCCCCATCTTGTGAGTAGATGTGCGGCACCCGCTGAGGGTTCAACTCATGATAGTTGATTAGCTCGCGATCCATCAAATGGGTGCATCGTCATAACGAGGAGTAGCTTGTCGGGAAGCAAGTGAACCTCGATAAAAATTATTGTGTCATCCCTTACCGAGGATTCTCAGTGTGATTGTGTGTGATGGATTCTTTGGATACATCTCATCTCTACACCGTCGGTATAAAAATCAATTCACTTCCCTTTTACATTCATGCACTATATTTTGTCTAGTGTGCTTAGAGTAGTTTGTATCACTTAAGAGTAATTAGTTTAGAGACTTAGCTTTGTTGGTTTGAAGTAGAGATCATAGCCTTGCACTAGAATTATATTTATGGCTTGTATAAAAATAGTTGAGCTAGTGCTAGAATTAGCTTCGCCATCCTATATGCTAACTTTGTTGTTTAGTGAAGCTTGTAGAAAATTTAAATAGGCTATTCACCCCCTTTAGCCATTTAGACCTTACAACTGTAGACTACCAATGTGTTGTTATCTTCTTGTATTAGGCTCAGTCGGGTAGAGAGGTGGGGTGGACTGTACCCCCCTCGTGTATTTTTGCTTTTGCTTGCGTCTTCGTTTGTGTCTGTGGGTTTGTGTTGGTAATCCTAGGATTATCTGCAACTCCACTTTGCTTAATGAAATATGTGCCATAGGGTGTGATCTCGGAAAAAAAAAAAGTAAGCCGCCTTATCGATCACACACACAACAGACGATCGGAGGCACCCAGTGCAACTACCAAAAGACTTGGAAGCACAGTGACAGCGTCCATATTCTAGTAATACTCTACTACTCTATGCATGGAAGCTGATCTGCTAGTATATACTATGCAGTTGCTGCTCGTCTGCTACTGCTGCTAGTTTAATCTCTTGAATGCCAAGCAAAAGCAAAGGCGTGTAGAACCACCATGCATGTAGCTTGTGAAGTGTCGCACAACGCGCTAACAATGGCTGGCATCGTCCTGTGCCCGATCGAGTTGGTTGTTGGGTGCAACTGCAGCATGCCCATCTAACACTTCATGCATGCATATGTATTTTCCTCTCTGTCTCGTCGCTCCCAACCAATCACTTCCCAGCTTGGTAACTCTGGTTAGGTGGCCAGTGCACTGCTCTGCCTTGTGCATCAGCCAATTGCCATATCTTCCGGACAAGGAGCAGCAACAAGACTCTGGCTAGGGCTTGCTATCAAGTATCAACCATCAGTTGCTAATTATCTATTTGCTCAGACTAGCTAGACACGAAACGTTCTGATAAAGTGTCTGGACCCCGAATCAAAGTGATCACGTTTGGTGCGCGCTGTGTTGTCGCTGCGAGTTGGGGCGTCCCTTTCGGAGACATCAGGAATGGGCGTCAATGGCTGAAAGCACCAACGATCGAGACACGTACCGAGAGGCAGAGGCGAGAGGTGCATTGCATGGTTTCAGTTTTCAAATGCATGCTGCGTTGGACGCGGATCCGACTTGAGCCCCCTGATGCCGCAATGATCGGTTTTTGGGGCAACGGATCGAGGTGGATGGACGCATGCATGGATTCGGGAATGATCCATCGGCCGGGGTTCTCTAGCTAGCTCGGCACGCACACACGCAGACGCAGGTCGTGGATCCATACGACGGCGCCCATCATCACCCGGTCAGGTTTCGCGGCCGGCTCTGACAGAGTGAGGCCTCGGCCCTCGGGTGGCAGATTGCGATGGCGCCTCTGCGTGCTCTCTGTCGTGCGCCCCGGAATGATTGGCCGCTCGCCGTCGTTGGCTGGCCGGCATGCATGCAGGTCGTGGGAAGCATTGGGAAGTTCTGCATTGGCATTGGAATTGCCATAGGCCATGGATATGGATGGATCCCTCAAAGGCCGTGAAAGCAGCATGGACGACAAGAAAATCAATCACTAGCTATCATCGGGGAAGTCCATCGATTTGTCAATCAATGCAGCAACAAGGCAGGCTTCTCGCTCTCCTCCGTTGCACGTGTTCGACGTTTTCACATCAGGTTCGCAAAACAAACGACTCATTCGTTGTTGGGAAACGCTAGCCAAGATCACGCAACAAAATCTGCTCGATCGAACTTTTTACGCGGACGAGATAGATGTTCGTTCAGCTAGCTAAACAGGAAAGCATACGTATAGAATAATAGAAGTATGCGTGTGTCGGCTCGCTGGAATGCGATGGTAGTATTGCTGTCGTCTATCGGTTCAGAGATTCCAGGCTTTTGTCTCTTCTTGTGCAAGGGAAGTTTGCCAAGGGCCTGTTTAGATACCAAATTTGATCCCAAATTTCACTATGCAAAAAGAAGATTCTCCGTCACATCAAAATACCGGCACATGCATGGAGTACTAAATATAGATAAAATAAAAAATTAATTGCACAGTTTTGTTGTACTTTACGAGACGAACATTTTGAGCCTAATTAATCAATGTTTGGACAAAAATTTACAAATACAAACGAAATGTTACCGTGCAGAATCTTGCACTATGCAAAATCAGCGCCTCCCAAATCGGCCGATCTAAACACGGCCCAAGTCACGCCCACGCGCAACAGTTTAGGAGGAGTATTTCTGATGCAACACGTTACACATGCATGCAAGCTACATTTGTCAACTATGCGAGCCACCGATAACCATTTTTTTTCACTACTGAGTACTACCGATCATAATCTTGTCAGCCCTTGTTTAGATTCCAAAGTTTGCCTCCCAAATTCACTATGCAGAATTCCTATTCCCCGTCACATCAAAATACCGGCACATATATGGAGTACTAAATATAGATAAAATCAAAAACTAATTACACAGTTTTGTTGTACTTTGCGAGACGAACATTTTAAGTCTAATTAATCAATATTTGGACAATTATTACCAAATAAAAATAAAATTGCTACAGTGTGACGGGACACTTACTATGCAAAGTTTGCCTCCAAACTTTGTCATCTAAACAAGGCCTCAATAAAAAACGAGTTCGAGAGGAATCCGATCCGCATCAACTGATCTTATGGGATTAACAAAATGCAGTGAGATTATAGTTGCTAGTTTGCTTGCAAGCAATCTTGTCAGATGTTGTCGTCTGGACCTAGACCTAGCTACTGCGCGAACTGTACGTGTAGTAGCGTGGTGGTTGGCTGGCTGCGAATGTTCCCGGAACGAACAAAACGACGGTTTCGCGGGATTAGTTTTTGAGTTGGTCAGCGTCGTCCACACCACACGTGCTAACTAACCGTCGAATCATTCCTGTGCCCTTGCGGCTAGTTGCTGTTGTGCTGCCTGCTCACATTCTGCCGCATGCAGTGTGCCTGTTTCCTCTCGGTCAGCTGCTGCTCGTGGTCGTGGAATCACTCCATATGCACAAACACACATGAATAATTGACGACGGAGACCCGGTTTTCCTTTTTGTACCAAAGAAATGCATACGCAAATATGAGTTGAGCATTGCCTGATCTGATCCCACCAGATCCATGGCGCTAGAAGACACACGTTGATGCAACAAAACGACTCAAGAAAAACGCCAACAGTGAACAAATACACAGTAACTGATGCAGCAGAATACATAAATTCCTGGTAGTTGCGCTTGCGCCCCGCTCCACAACAGTTTGAATTCAAAGTTGGCGATTATTTCCTTGCCTCTGCGCTCCCTCTCACTCAATTTGTATCAGCGGCAAGAGCACGAAAAGGGTCCACTAGCAGCAAGACGGAAAGGGGTGCCCAAAAACACAAAAGAGACGTCTCTTTTGTATAGACGCCTAGAAATCAGATATATATATACACGCCGACAAATTTCACCGACGCGTGCCACAGCAAACCGCACGAACTGTACGCCACAGTCGCACGAAAAAAAAAGGAGAGAAGGCACTCACTGATCAATGCTGCAGATCTTGCACCACAGCTCCTCTAAAAAAGAGAAGAAATCATAAAAGGAGAAAAGAAAGGCTAAAAAAGAGACAAAAACCAGCAGCGAAAGTGGTGGGGGACGAGGGCAGGAGGGCAGCAGGGAGGCATGCAGATGCAGATGCTGGGCTCCAAATCCGAATCATCATTCCCACCCCTGATCTCAACCTGTCCACCCCCCAAATGGGGCCCTAAACAAATCATGATCCCAGCCCTTGTTTAGATCCCGATTTAGAGGCGCCCGAGTTGCTACAGTGCGCATTAAATATGCACTGTAGCAATTCGTTTGTATTTGGTAAAAATTGTCCAAAATTTGACTAATTATGTTTAAAATGTTGGTCTCGTAAAGTACAACAAACTGTGCAATTAGTTTTTAATTTTATCTATATTTAGTACTCCATGCATTTGCCGATATTTTGATGTGACGGAAAATCTTCTTTTTGCATAGTGAAAATTAGGGGGAGAAGTTGGAAACTGAACGAGGCCCCCGAATGGAACCAAAATTCAAAAAGGTTAAATCGCATCCAAATTCCAAATCCAGCACAAAACCTGCCGTGTAAAACCTGAGCTACCCCATCACGGCTGACTACTGTCACTGACATCCTGGACCCAATAGGCCGTCCCCACCTGTCACTGACGGATATTAGAGGCCGTGTAGTCTAGCGAGCCGGTGCAACAAGTGCAGCGTAACAGTATTGTCAGCGACACGGCGCCCGCAGCGGCAGGGCTGTGAATAAATCCGCAGCCATAATAACACCCGGAGACGAGCCAGCCGTCTGCGGCCACCACCACCCACCCCCCCGGCCCCCAAAGCCAACCACAGGAGCTGGAGCTGCCGCGGCGACGAACAATGGCGACGGCGTGGGTGCGCTCTCTCAGCTGCAGGTCCTCCTACGCCGTCACCGACGCCGCCATCGCGCCGTCCCCGGCCAAGAAGCCGCCGCCCCCGCTGCCCTTCTCCTGCGCCACTGCGGCGGCAGCGGACGTGATGGACGCCGTGGCGTACGCCCAGCAGGCCAGGAGGAAGAAGATGGGGAGGGAGCGGGAGAGGCGGAGGGAAACGCGGGAGCCGCGTCCGCGGCCCAAGAAGAAGCCCAAGCCGATGGCGAAGGCGAAGGACGCGGCGGCCGCCGGGGCGCTGTTCATGCCGTCGCCGGCGCCGGGCCCACCCGTGACCTCGGCGTTCCTCACGATGGCGGAGCTGCCCGAGGGCCACTCGTCGCGGCGGGTCGTGGAGCTCATCTTCGCGTCCGGGTGGGGAGGAGGCGCGGGGGCGCCGGAGCCGTCGGTGGAGGCGCTGTTCCGCGTGCACAGCGCGTCGCGCGCCGTGGCGCGGTTCGAGGAAGCCAGGGCGGCGGCCCGCGCGCACGGCGCCGCGGCGCGGTGCGGCGCCGACGGGAACGAGATGATGCGGTTCCAGTGCCGCGCCCCCGCCGACGCGCCCGGCGGGGTGTTCGGCGCGGGCGTCGCCACCTGCCGCCTCGGCGCCTCGGTCTCCGCCGTGCGCACGTTCGCCTGCAGCGGCGCCGCGCATGCCAGCGCCGGCGGCGCTGCCACCACTGGGCGAAGGGCGATGCTGGTGTGCCGCGTCATCGCCGGCCGCGTCTGCCCCGCCAACCACCCGTCCCCGCGCCACGCCCACGGCTCCGCCGCGACCGCCTATGACTCCGTGGACATGGGCAACGGCGAGCTGGTGGTCCTCGACAGCCGCGCCGTGCTCCCCTGCTTCCTCATCATCTACAAGGTCTAGCCGCCGCCGCCGCCGCCGACTCCGGATCGCACTAACCGACCGACCGCCGTGACCGTTAACCCCCATCGTTAATCGCCACGCTAATCGCTAGGCTTCTTCTCTCTAGCATTGTTTTGGGACTCTGCTTTTCCGGAGTGTCAGGTGTGAATGGAGCCCTCTGCCGTGCGTGTAAAAATCAGTACAAAAACCGCTTCCTATTTTTTTTTTGTTTTTGGTTTGAATCACGAAATGGTATATAGAAACATTTTGCTTTCGGCTGTTCATTCAAACAGCTCCTCCGCGTCTCTTGCAATCGCATCGCCCTGCTCTGCATGCAATGTACTTTGGCCTTTGCTTCTTCTCTTGTGCACTTTGCAGAGGACACAGAAGACCAAAGCCCCCACGAGTCCCAGATCACCCTCGCGGATCATGGCCGTGCGTGTCCCCCCGTGCACGGCTCCGATCGCCCGGACGGCTCCCCGTGATAGCGAGCGAGATTCACGGACACGGCTTCTCGCCCTCCCTGTTCGTCTGTTCCAGCGCAGAGATTTGTCGCCGCGGGTTTAAAGTGTTCTTGGCGCAGCGCTCGTGTTCTCTTCTTCCTCTCGCCGTCGCCACTCGTTTGTTTCCTTCCATCGATCAATGGCTTCGTTTGATTCTTTCCGTCCATCAATGGCTTCGTTTGTTTCCTTCCGTCTAGCAATGCCCGGGAGCCTGTCTGGGACTGGGATGTACCCTGTTTGCTTACGTTAAAATTTAGCTTATGATAATGTTTATATTGAAATGCTGGGAGAGAAAAATATTGTTCCATAACTGACAAGTAGAACAGTGTCGTCCTCCCGTAACATTTCATTTTGCAGCGCCAAGAGGTTTCCGTGATACGTGATTTGGCAACATCTTGGGAAGCCATAGCCAGACCTTATTTAGATGGCAAATTTTTTTTTTGTAAAATGTTACTGTAGCACTTTTCGTTGTTGGCCTTGTTTAGATAACCAAATTCACTCCCAAATTCCACTATGCAAAAAGAAGATTCCCCATCACATCAAAATGTCGGCATATATATATGGAGTACTAAATGTAGATGAAATCAAAAACTAATTGCACAGTTTTGTTGTACTTTGCGAGGCAAATATTTTAAGCCTAATTAATCAATATTTGGATAATTATTACCAAATAAAAACAAAATTGCTACAGTATGACGGGGCATTTACTATGCAAAGTTTGCTTCCCAAATTTGGGATCTAAACAAGGCCGTTATTTGGTAATTAGTGTCCAATCATAGACTAATTAGGTTTAAAAGATTCGTCTCGTGAATTACAGCTAAACTATGTAATTAGGTTTTATTTTTTATCCATATTTAATGCTTAATGCATGTGTCAAAAGATTCAATGTGATGGAGAATCCTAAAAAATTTTACAAAATTTTCTGGAACTAACCAATGCCCTAGGCGAAGAGGTTGCCCGCTGCCGGGCTCGTGCTGGACGGTACTAGACGAGCTCCATGCTCGCTTGCTTGGTCCCTTTGTCATGGCGCTGTCCTGCTGCCTCAGTCACTCCAATGCTTTGCTTGCTAGCTGCTCTTGTCCTGCGCTGTCCTTGTCGCTTTTCCTTTTCCTTTCTTCAGTGATAGAAAGAAAGAAAGAAATCGCAGCAGGGCGTTGCTCGCTCTGTCTCCCCTTCATCCGTGTTCTTCGTGCGCTCGCTTTTGCTAGCTAGCTGCTCGTGTTTTTTCAATGGCGTTTTCATTGAATACGGGTGGAGGTGTTCTGTTCCGTTTGGTGGCAACTGCAATCCAGGGTGTGTTTAGATGAAAAAGTTGGGGTGAAAAGTTACTGTAGCACTTTTCGTTGTTATTTGGTAAAATTTGTCCAACCATGGATTAATTAGACTCAAAAGATTTGTCTCGAACTTTACAGCCAAACTATGCAATTAGTTATTTTTTTACCTACATTTAATGTTTCATGCATACGTTTAAAGATTTGATGTGATGGGTGGAAGAGAAAATATTTCGGGTTACTGTAGCAAGTGAACGCGGCCCCAGGCAAAGGCGTCCGGGATGGTTAGTGTGAAGTAAATGCGGTGACGTTCTTCAGCTTAAGCATGCAGCAGTGGCCAATCGGGCAACCGCTGCCTGCTTGGTGGCGCTTGCTTGGGTCCAAAGGCTCTCGTCGAGCGACAACGCATGCCACGCCACAAAGTCCATTTTCCTGTTCCGTTTGAATGTCCGACGACACGTTTCCATATCCATAGTCCCCTGTATCCACATGTGCTGGTGTGCACACTACTATCATGGTACGCTTGCGCAGGTTTGAATGTCCATCACAGGTTGACAGGTTTGAACAGTGGTGTACAAATTAGCTGTGTGGTTATGCATCTCCTCCTCAAGAAGCGACTGTGTAGATCTGGCTGACATGGCATAGACTGTACATCAGGATGGCTGACACTGGGCCCCACCAGTTTTCTCAGGGAGGGCCTGAGCTATTGCGTATTGGCATGTTACCGTGTCTCTTGCGGAGGCACCTGACCAGACAAGGATAGTGAGGCACTGAGGCTGTGACTGTGCGCTGGACCACTGTCTCCGTAAGCACCAATCATCATTGGGGCCTTGTTTAGTTTCTCTAGAAATTCCAAAGTTTTTTCACTCTCTTTATCACATCAATTTTTAGCTACTTGTATGGAGTATTAAATATAGGTAAAAAAATAACTAATTACACAGTTTAGTTGAAAATCATGAGATAAATCTTTTGAGCCTAGTTGGTCCATGATTGGACAATATTTGCCAAATAAAACGAAAATGGTACTATTCATCAGGTTAAAATTTTCTTCAATCTAAGTAAACATCACATCGCATCGCCCGGGCCGCAGCGACGTTTCTCCCGTGTGTATTGCCTCAGGTTCGTTGAGCATATGGGTGGCTAGCCCTAGGCATAATTAACCGAAGACCGAAGACCGAACCGAACTAACCGAGACCGAGACCGAAGTGACCGAGACCGAAAATTTCGGTCACAAGTTCGGTCTTCAGTTTGAAGTAACCGAACTAACCGGACTTAATTCGGTCATTACCCTCGGGTAACCGAACTAACCGAATTAACCGAACATTTGAATTTTGTTGACATAATATGTAATTTAGACTATTATTAGTGATATAATATTTATTCTAGTGGGTTTATATCAACCATCACTCTTATCACTATGTTTAATCTATATTTTGTATTGTATTTTTGCCTTGCAATAGAAAAAATATTGGTAAAATTTGCTACAAATTATAATATTTAATAGTTGTTTTATGAAGTTCGGTTAGTTCGGTCATGACCGAGACCGAACCAAACTAATCAAAACCGAACTTGCTCGGTCCTGAGTTTTGAAACTAACCGATCGATCTCCGTTTTTAGATGACCGAACTTTCAAAATGACCGAAGACCGAGACCGATCGGTTCGGTCAGACCGAACGCCCAAGTCTATGGGTGGCGACGAGAATCACTGCGAAGCTGGCTGCTTTCACTTGCCGCATCTACCATCGGGGATGCTTGCGTTCCCCAGAACCTCGTTCTCGCAGCAGCCAGACTTGCCCTGAATCTTCGCAGCGGCGGCATCTCTTTGGGAACGGCAAGAAGGCTCTGACGGCAGGAGATTTAGAGCATGTTTAGTTGGCAATTTTTTTTTGGTAAATGTAACTGTAGCAGTTTCATTGTTATTTGGTAATTAGTGTTTAATCATGATCTAATTAGGCTTAAAAGATTTGTCTCGTCCATTTCGTCTAAACTGTGTAATTAGTTTTATTTTTTATCTATATTTAATGCTTTATGCATGTGTCTAAAGATTCGATGTGACGGAGAATCTGAAAAATTTGGCAAAAGACAGTCGCAGGATCCTATACTGAACGACTGAATGAACAATGATCCACTAGTTTTTTTTTAGTAGTAGTATGATGAATTCCATCCATCCAATCCAAATGCAGGCAAGTGAGCGACGGCACTCATTTACTCCGCCTATCTAACTGTCCTGAGCCGGCTACCCGGCTGCTGGGAACACCACAACATGCGCCTTGTTTAGATGTACTTAAAAGTTAGAATTTTTTCACTCTCTTCATCACATTAATCTTTGGACCTATGTATGAAGTAGTAAATATAGGTAGAAAAATAACTAATTACACAGTTTAGTTGGAAATCACGAGATGGATCTTTTGAGCCCAGTTGATTCACGATTGAACAATATTTGCCAAATAAGACAAAAATGATACTATTTGTCAAGTTCATTTTTTTTTTGCAATCTAAACGAGGCCATGGCAACATGCGATGTATGTCGCCGTGCCTGCATCTCGTCACCTCTGGTAGTTGTTGCTATCATGCTTCCAGGTGACGCCAACGCTCAGAACTGAATAATCAACTGTCAGTGCTGGCTAATTAACCATTATAGACTTGACCTCACTCCAGGAGATTGGGACGTACGAGTACTCCTGCCTCCTGCCCGAGTGAGTGAGTGAATCGTTATCGCTTCACTGTTCATGGTCAAACATGAACGCTGAAGGCTCAAGAAGCGACGTACACTCATGGAAAGAGTCGAAGACACACTCTTACATCCAGTACCCAGGGCCGGGTCTCTCTGGACCCCGGGGCCCACGCGAGTTATTCCTTGCGCAGGTTGCATGCAGCGCAGCGATGAGCAGCCGATGAGCGAGTCGCCGTATACCTGCACTGCACAGTGCACAGCAATCAGCAGCGCGGGCATAACTTGCCTGCGTTTCAGTGAGCAACAGTGCGCTGCGCATCTCTGAATGATAAATTCGTGTTGGTCTTGTCAAGATCCCGTCCCTCCCCTTGACGGCTTGACCGACGTACGAGTACGATACGGGCTCTGCGTCCCTGAGAATGATGGTGAACTGTAGGGCCGACAGGGGTGTCCCTGGGCCCGTGCGGGCTGTGCGACCGAACAGGGCCTCCAAAAATTATGGGCCCCAAAATTTACTAAGTATACTAATTATATACAGTAATTTTGGGCTTTGTTTTAATTAGTAAATCAGCCACAGCTGTCTTCTTTGGCCCATAAACGTGGCCTGCTAGAGTACAAGAAAGACTTAATACATTGGTGTTAATAGCATTTAAGAGTAGCATGTTGGAGATGATTGATTATGAATATATCATTGAAGATTTCATTTCAAAGAATGCTAAAAGAATATCGCTTTTCAAATGATGGTTATACAACAGGTATAATCCTTGGTCTACACTGTTGTACTTAGCTATATAAGTAATATATTGATATTTGCCATCATTTTCTTGTTTTGGCACTAGATATTAGGCCCCCACTTATTGTTTCGAACAGGGCCTCATATTTTGCTGGGACGCGCCTGGGGCCGAGAATGCATTGCATTTGCGGGCTGTGTTTAGTTGCCCGATTTTGGATGTTCAAAATCTACACAGTAAAAGATTCTTCACTGTAGCATTTCGTTTGTATTTGTGAATTTTTATCCAAATATTGACTAATTAGACTCAAAAGATTCGTCTCGCAAAATACAACTAAACTGTGCAATTAGTTTTTGATTTCATCTACATTTAGTACTCCATACATGTACCGGCATTTTGATGTGATGATAAATCTTTTTTTTATAGTAAAATTTGGAGAAAAATTTAGCATCTAAACGAGACCCAGTGCCGTGTCTCTCTGGCGACGGCAGTAAAATCTAGCGCCAATCATGCAGCACTGGGCTTTGCCACCGACCATGTCCCTCCCCTTTTATTGCAGGAGATGGGTGATGATGGACTGGTGGCGGAGCGATGCGATGCGAGGATCATGGAGCAGATTAGTACGGCTTCGCCTGGATCATGGTGGTTTCATACTCCTTGGAGTCATGGAGATGGAGTAGGAGCCCACTACTACAGCTACTAGCTCTCAGTTCAGGCCTCAGGTTAGGGGTCATCGATTCAACCACAGCCCCAAATGTCGCCCACCCAGCATCGAATCGAATTTCATGCACCGACCGACGGACCGACCAGATCGCTCACAAAGAGAATCCACTCATACTTCACCGCTCCGGTTCAGCAACTTGGATCATGGTAGTAACACTGTAGCAGTAGCCAGTAGGTCACCTTCACTTGTTTGAGTACCTACCCTACCTCGCAATGACTGTGACTGGACTCGAGTTTCATTTCATGGCGTTAAATAACTGCACGCGCCATCAACTCTACTCGACACAGTTAACAGTTCAGTGGACGCAGTACTCCGACTCCCCCGAGCTCGCCGGCGATCCCTGATCGATGTCTCGTGACACCGGGACATTATTATCCTGCCTGTACTTCCACATGGCCTCTTGCTCATCAATGGAGACGAGACGACGTCGCAAGATCAGGCGACCTGGAGAAGAGATCAAGGCACTGTTTTTCTGGTGAAATTTCGCTATGATGCATTGTTAATGCTGCGCAAAGGACAACAAATCTGGGACCATTAGGACCCATCAGTATGGTCGTAAAATTGTACTAACAGACAGCCTTTCTTTGAATCACGTACAGGTCAGGGAAACCAGTCCAATCGCCTGAATTGAAGTGAGGGCTGTTGCAGAGATGCCAGCCTGTTCGCTTGAGCTTTCAGCCGCTTATTTTCAGCCAGCCAGCAGTGTTTTTCTCACACAACAAATCAGCAAACGATACTTTCAGCCGCTTATTTCCAGGCGAACAGGCTGGCAGCAGTCAAGAGACACAAAACAATATCTGACATAGGGGAAGTATACATTTCCGCACTAATCCAAGGTAGTATAACTCAAGATGAAAATGCTAGGATATCATCAGGAACCATTCTTCCTTCATCGACTCTGATCTAATCTAAATTTAGAATTTCGAGACTGATCATTGTGGCACTATGACTGCGTCTTCATTGCTAAACTTTCAAATATATAAAGGCAAAAGGCTTGAATCTAACAGCCTGATCAATTCATCAAAGATATAATAAGATGGAAAAAGAAAGAAAGAAAGAAAGAAAAGAATATCCCCAACCAAATGGTCACTAGCAAACCAGAGTTTGAAACTAGACTTGATACACACGAATATTCACATGGTTAGAATGAACTCTCCTGTTCTGAATTGCCTGCCTTATGGCACCCTGCCACCGAATGCAGATGCTCTTGGTCAGTGCTTGACAGCTCCACGCTTGCGCGGCCTTGGTCGAGTTGAGGATGCACCTGGACCCTTGCGGGTTTTCCTGGACCGAGTTTTCTTTGGCTCATAACCTATAACTTCCAAGTCCTCGCATATCTCTTGCCTCCCTAGAAGAAGCCCAGGTATTATCTCCCTCTGAAAATTTCTCATACCCCTCCCTCTCTTTAGCTTGATCCGACATGCTGGTCCTTCGTTATAGCGTGGTGACACATTGACGGATTGCCCGTCATCTTTGATCTCCTCTAAATTCAACACCATTTTCTCGAACGAGTCCAATGAAAGCTGAGGCTCATCGTCGCCGTTCTGAGCTGCTGTCTGATTGCTGCTTCCAAAGCAATGAGCCATGCATTCAGAACTATGCTGAAAAATGGAAAGAAGGGTTCTAGCTGCAATATCAGCTGCTGTGCCATCATCATCGACCTTATCTTGAAGCACGCTTAACTTCTGAATATTTGATGCTCCACTGTGGGATATCCCAAGTCTTGGATGGAAATTATTATCAACAAGAGGAGATCCTGGGATCAAAAACTCCTTGTTAATGGTTTCAGACTCTGGTGACTCAACCTTATTGATACCATTAGTTGTTGGGGCTGTGAGAAGCACGTGACTGTCATCCTTGTTTGCCAACATATGATCATTTCCAGGAACCACATGTTTGGTAGAATTTTCTGCATGCAGGCTATTTTTCGTGGATAAAGAATGATTGGGTGCTGCTCCTTTACTTACATCATTATTTACAACCTTGTTTCTATAATCGCTGATTTCTGATGGTATGTCAGTGCTTTCAGGTGACACATTAAGGTCAAAAAGGAACTTCTGTTGAACTGAGGATTCAGTTACCACATCACTTGAACTGTCTGCAACTAAGTTGGGCGTGATCACTGTGATGGAAGATCCTTTCATTGATCCAATACCAGAGACATGTTTTTCACAAGTTTCTCTAGGGTTGTCTGGAAAATTTCCACAGTACGTCGAGGAAGAAGGAAACAAAGTAGAAGGCATAAGAAGGCTTTCTTCTTGAGGAACATTCAGGTCAAATAGTGAATGTCTTGCTTCAGTGTTACTTGTTTTGATAGGGGACTGGCAATCCGGAGTGTCACTAGATCCAACTGAACCTGAAAATGCATAAGGTTAGAATAGTCGTCATGAAGCTCTATGTGTAGTCCATCTTGTTGGATTATGATTTAGCTTGCAATTGAACATAAAACCTGAAAATGTTCCAATAATCTCATTGTGATCTTGGACTTGTGGTCATGTCGAATTCATGACATGTCTAATATACCAACTAATAAAGCTCTAAAGCATGAATGATCCTAAAATGGGAATATACGGATTTGCAGAACTTGGAACTCTCAAATGAATTATTGACATAATTTTAGTTAGTAGACATAGATTTAGAGGTATATTAGAGCAACAAATATGCCATCCAGGTTCTTGACCTGTCCAAAACTAAACTTTGCATTGAAATAGGCCCAGTAGAGCTTGCTAGCAACAAAACTTCCTTAAAATTGCAGAAAATATTTGAATGCAAACATGGATGTAATTGAGAAAGACCACATTACTGTAACATAGCTGTTTTTCCTTTCTGTGAAAGATTGTAAAATATTTCCCTCTCTCCTTAATATAATGATATGCAGATCTCCCAAGAAAAAAAATCATCTAACTAGTCAAATGACATTGATCTCATTCTTCAAAACCCAATTCCTGCCAGTAGTTAGCAGATACATAACAACTTTTAGTTATTTATGTAACTGTCTGATGACAGTGAACAAACAGTGCGGCAATATCATCCTCTTTGTCAAGCATGCATTAATTGAGCACTACAGTTTTTTTTCATCAAAGGCTCAAATTATACACACATGCATGAGCAACCAGTACAGTCATAATATAGGTCACACAAGATAACAGCAACACGCTTGCATCCAAGTAGTTCTGAAACATGTTAGCACAAGATGCAAAGGTTAAATAGAGACTCACCAACGCTTACACGTGATGTGTTCCAGTCTCTACACAACTGAAGAGACTCTGCAAGTGAGGTGTTCTCTGGTGAAATGCAGCATGAACCATCCTGAGACTTGCCATTTTGGTTGGCAAGGTTGCCAAAGCTAGAGCAACCAATAGCTTCCACCACATCACCAGAAATCGATGGCTTCTCCAAGTCAATCACTTCGTGATAAGCATCAGATTTTCTCCTAATTGAAGTCCTAACATCTGAATTCAGGTCGACAATTTCAGACAACGATTTGCGTTTACTGGAATTGGTGGAAACTTCTTGGGTTTGATTGCGCCTCGAACCCAAATTCATCTGGGCACCAAAAACTCTTCTTTAGCAAGATAAATTTAGACTAACTTACATGGGAGAAAAAAAAATCTAGCTATTCCCCCTCACCAGCTTATGCTCATGAACAGAGTGCAGGCTACGAAGTGAACTGCTAGATTGCTTCCAGAAAGAAGCATAAAACTTGTTCAGATCCTGCATCTGCAAAAAGATATCACTTCACATTCATGTTGTCCCAACCCAAAGTAACCTCACAATCCAATTTCACCAAAGCTGTTAACCCTAACGCAACAGCTTATATATAACCATAAACAAGAAACCAACCTTAATTGGACAACTAACCAAATTTCCCTCTCTTTTTGTTGTCCCTGTGAAGAACAACCACTTCTTAGCTACCGAAGCAACAGCAAAAGCTCTAACAATATACACAAAAACAGGGAGACCATAAAAAAGAGAGGATTATTGCGCATAATAAACAGGGGGAAAAAAGTAAACCTTTCAGTGGCGATATTTCTTTGTCGCGCCTCCCCTCGTCGAACTCGGTCTCGGATCTTCTCAATTCTTTCGCGGCTGGATACTGGTGCAGGCGGCTGTCCGTAGCGTCAGCCCAGCAGCCCCTGCGGCTTCTTTTTTTTTTTCCTCTCCTTCTTCTTTCCTGTTTCTCTCTCGGCTTACATGCCTTTTTTTTTCACCTGCTATGATTTACTGATGCATGGGTAGTGTGGAGATGGCCAGATGGGGATGGAGATAGCCAGATGGGGATTTGATACCTCTCGTTAGTCTAATCTTTTCTAGGGCTCTGCTTAGCTGTGACTGCTGGTCTGCAGCTGCATATGCATGGAAGGAGCGAGGTGGGGTTGGGGACGGACGGAGACGGAGATGTGTCAAGTCTGCCACTTTGTCGTCAAGAATCACAATTCCAGAGGAGAAAGTACTCCGTAGGTGCTGTTGGTTTAGGGTTTAGCTTCAACACTGATAGTGATGGCTGATGGTTATGGTCCACTACAACAAATAGTACATGGTACTCCCTCCGTCCAAAAAAGAACGTAATTCTAGCACAGTATCATGGTTTTGTATCTTAAGTTTGATCAATTATAGATAAAAAAGTATCAATATTTATGATATCAAATAAATATCATTAGATTAATTACGAAATGTATTTTTATAATAAATTATTTTGGAGTCGTAAATATGAATAGTATTTGCTAGAAATTTAATCAAATATGAATTACTTTTGCTGACATGCAATACGTAGTTGCATTCTTTTCTGAACGGAGGTAGTACGCAGTACAAAAGAAAAGCAGCAGCAGAAATAATCAAGTGGCGCAGGACAGCAAAGGCTGCATAGGGGAATACCGGAATGGTTTTGTAGGGGGGCGTGGGATGCTTTGCCCAAAAAGCCCCTCGTGTTTTGTTCTCCCCACCACACCACCCCCAACCGCAACACCCGCCCCCCCAGAGCCTGACCGAAGCCCCGATGCTTCACGAAGTAGACGATCCGTATAATATTTTCTGACCAAAGATCCACAGAACCAGGTCCATCGTCCTTTTTATTTTTACATATTATACCAGAAAAAAACTATGAAGTGTCACGTACTACTTCACATAAAACGATTTACTATACGTAGAAACTGAGGAACTTTCCACGCTCCAAACAAACGCTGACTTCCAAGTTCACTAATTTCTATCTTTAGTCGACCACTCGACCTAGTCCATTCAGAATTTCAGATGGACCGTACCGGCCGGCTGCATAATCCACAATCTATAACGCAAACTTCATTTTTCATATTATTAGTATATCCTAATCACATCGGTCCATCTCTGTGGTTAATACCTAGAGAGTAACCGTTGTTTAGTTGGCTCCTATACATAAAATCATTTGGCTTAGAGGTAACCGTTGTTTAGTTGGCTCCTTCTATTACAAGTTTACAAGCACAGTTCAGGCTGGCCGGTCTCTTCCAAATGTTCTGTCGACCTCACAAGGCCACAATTATTCTACCCGCAAAACAAAAAGGCCCACGAGTAATTAATCTGTCCATCAGAGCCAGAATCCATACCACGTGCGTTGTTATCTTACCTGGTTAGTGGGTTCATTTCATCTCTGATAAAAGGTAGGTCAATTGTTGTATCATCACCGACACCTACAAAAAGTGTATCATAATAGAAAAGGGGAGGATTAAAGGAGCAAGAAAATAATATGTGTGATTGTTGCGTGTATTAGTTTTAGTTTATATTAGACTTTATGCAACACAATCCAAGATAGTATAAACGTATGCAATGTCTTGATATATGATTGTCCTGTAAGCAAATCGTTCCGATAAAATTATTATTATTTTTTTTGTTTATATTGTGTTGTATGTAGCTACCTCTATTTTCGGAGTATACAAGATCTCTTGTTTTAGCTGGAGATGAGAGTATTTTAATTTTTGTGTCCATCGGCATACAGATCTGTTGTATTGCCGAGTATGACTAAATCTAGTGACTAGTCTGTTTATATAAGAGATGTCGCGGCATCGGCATGCGAGAACATAGTTCAGTTGATTATGTTCCTTGTGTTGGAACCTATAACTTCGTCAATCTTAGTATTTACTAGTTCAGTCAGTTCTTCGAAGATGCATGTAGGTGTACAATCATAGACTAAGTGTATGCTTAGAAATATAAACACGTACGCCTGTATTGAGTCTAAAAAAAAAAAAGACTCTACGGACCATAGACAAACTGCACTAAGTTGCTTGTTGCATTTACACCAAACGAAAATGACACATTAAAATTTTAGCAGGACGTGCGTTATGCATAGTTTGAATCTTTACTAGTTTAACCCACAGACTACAGAGCTGTTGGATTTGAATCCTTTTTCCTTTTAATATTCCAACCACTGTCATTGTAGTATAGAACCTCCTCTACCTTGACTGGAACAAGGTGTAGAGTAAACATGGTCCAGTGGCCCCACCTGCAGTGACGGTACTACTGACGGACCAAGGGAGCCACGATGCACAGATGCACGTGACATCAACCAACAATAGGGTCATGGGTGGACTAATTAATTCGGAAGCACGGATTTTGCATCAAATCTGCAAGTTTCTCTCTCTCTTTTTTTTTATAATGAACAAAGTTTCAGCATCTACCTGCAAGTTTCTCTTGAATTATATGTTATATCACAATTTGGAAATGCATCGTATGAATACTGACCTACTTGTATCTGAAGACAGAGTTAGATATTTCAATAATTAAAAGCTTGTTTGGCATACTAAGTCCGGCTCCAGCTCAGACACGCCGATGAAACCGAAAAATTGGCTTAGGTCTGTTGCTTAGATAGTTTCAATGGTGTATTTATGGTGGTTTCTATCTCTATTAATTACCATGACAACTCAGCTTTTTGTTGATGCGTGGCAAAAGAGTTTAAGGAGAGAGAGAGTAAAATATAGAGAAATGATTTTTACTTCACGAAACCGAGTGTTCGCTAGCACCGAGACGCGATGAAACTGGCGGCACCGTGCTGCCAAGGGCCATCGCGAGGGGCGTGAGTTGGAAAGGGCCAGGGCCTCGGCACCAGTTCCTTGCAGCGTGTCGCGGTCAGGTCTCAGGTCTCAGGTGTTCAGCGTGTTTTGATTTGTGCGTATCAATAGTTGTTCAAACCTCTTGAGCAGCTCTTCAGTGTCTTTTGATTTTTGTTTTGTTCCTCTTCGCCCTTTTTGCAGTTTTTCAGTTGACAATTTGTGTAGTCCCATCTATCTTTTCAGTTTAGTGATTAATGTTTTCTAATTGCTTGAACTTTCCTGTGTCTGTGTAACAAGCACGGAAGAGAAAAAGAATGAAAAACCAAATGCGTAAAGGATCCGGTGATGGGACAGAGTAGCCCGTAGAATGATTGAGCAAATTTTTATCTGGACTCCGGTAGTTTGCATTGTGAATGATAATTTCTTGATACGATGCCCTTGGCTATAGAAACTGTTATGGTTTCTTGTATTGGGACTGTCCTTAGTTATTCTCAGATGTCGTCGTCGAATCCATTCCTCACTTTCTAATAACTTGTTCTATAGTGCCGGGAGCCCTAAAGCCAGCATTGCACGAATTACTAGTATCAAAAGGCTTTAAGTGTTTCGCTAGGTATTATCATTCCATACCATTGCCTCAAGAATAAATTTGTATGTTAAAAAATGAAATACTTATGCCCGCACACTGCCCTAATTTTTAATATAGTTAAGTAATAATGTTTATAAAATAAATATTTGGGGTTAGGAATGGTAATAGGACCCGATCTCCAATTCTCTATGGAGAATTATCCCATTTGAGGATGGAGATGGAGAGATTTTTCACCCATGGAACACGGACGCGGACGGTAGACAATTCATCGTCCCCGTTTCTCATGGGGATCCTGATTTAGATGGCTAGCAAGTTCATTTCACATAAAGTTCACCAGGAAAAGTAGCCCCTCAACTCACCCACAAGTTCATGGCAAATAGGTACCAGTGATCTTTTTCAGTCGTTACAAGAAATTCATCGTATATGTGCACATTCCTACTAGTGTCTTTTTTTAAAAAAAAATTGTCAAATTAAAGCATCAGTTTTAATATCTCTGAATCATTTAACATAATCAAGGATAGAATCATCATGTCCTTGCTTCACCAATGTCAAATTAAACAATTTAAGCTCATTGGTTCCATTGTAAAAATGCTCATGGAACTTTTATTTTAACTTTACCCTAGAACCAATAGAGCAAGGTTGTAAAGATGAAAAAGCACAAAAAGCAGAACTGGTAAGAGATAATAAAACAATTGTGAGTCCTCATATGCTCTATGGTTCTAGCTTCATCCAACTATGCAAGAAGCATGCTAATGTGCTCCCTTATGATTTTATGACACTAAATTTGTAAAACTCAAGCACTTTTCAACCATCAGGAGTTTTCATGTAATCAAAATATGAAGGGTATGGCTTGAATAGTTATTCCCAGCTGTTTTAAAATGTACAACCAACATTTCGTCTAGCGATATGCAAATTTCCTTAAATCGCTTAAAGCTTTGTCCCATGGGGCCGGATTGCTGATTTATGAAAAGTACTTTGCATACATATTAGCTTACTAATCTTCAATGGAGTCTTAGGAGGGTTTGGCATGCCATATTGCGAGCAAAATAGACACGTGTCATTGTTGTTTTGCTATCAGCTCAAGTGGTGGAAACCGATGGTTGCGTGAAAGTAGCCATTAGTAAGATAGTAGTAAACCCCCTAAATTGGCTTATCGGTTTCGACCGCCGAATTGGCTAATTTAGGCTAGCTAGCTGATGCATAGCTCGTTTGTCCCTTGAATAATCGAACAACATCCCCAAGGAAAACCAGGAAGTTTAGTTTTTTTTGCTAAGATTTTCATGCATACAGGTGTCAGAAAGTTTGGCTTCATCGAAATTCATCTTAGCATTCATCATGTGTAATACTAGATCTAAGGGTGGTTGATAATTTTTTGGCTGGTTTGCGTGTGGAATAAGTTTTCTAGCGGTTCCCATAAGATCGGATATCATGATTTATATCTCGGGCAGCCAAAACCAGCCTGAGCCGGTTTTTAATGCACACTACCACAAAACTGCCTAGGGCGGGTTTTTCAAGATGTGTTGAAAATTTTGCTCAATTCAAACCAAATTTGATCCTTTTTGTTTGCATGTGATTTTCGAGTCCACCTTCGACTCTTTGATCATATTTTGGTTGTCAACAATTGGCAAGAAATGTGGTTTCGCAGCAATTTGCACTTCCGTTTCTATGCCTCCATTCTATGCTAGCGATTATATTTTCTTCAGTTATAATCCTTTTTTACTATAACAAGTTAAAATGTTTTGTAGCTATTACTCGTCCAACAATATTTTTAATTTTAAGCATACTTTATTTATATGATTTTTTTTAAAAAATATTTTATTTTGAACTAGAATCCAACCTACCATCCAAACAGTTCCGTAAATTGATTTAGATTTATCGTCTAAAATGTTTGTTGAGAATCTAAATCCGAAATGTTTTAATGAAAATCTAGATCTTTGCCAAACACACTCTTGGCTTGGCAATTTAGCTAAAAAAATTTGTTTGCTAGTTTTTTTTTATCGGGTACAATTTGGACGCATACAACACTCATACCACACGCACGCCGGTGCGCGTCCGTACACACCAAAAAAAAAAGAGATTGGAAGGCCTCGCCTCCTACGTTAGTACCAACGAATGTGCACGCATGAGTGTACCCTAAAATTTCAAAAAAAATTTAAAAAAAGATGCGATCATCGAGATTTAAATACGGGTGTTTAGCGTCCCACTGTGACGACTGACGAGACGGGCGCTAGGAGCTTCGTTCTTTCACGCAATCATGATGCCGCCGCTAATCTCGCCGCCTGGCGGCCGGCGATACTGCCGTGACGGTGACGTCCTCAGGAAGGCAAGAAGCCAAGAAGGGAAACAAAACACATCCCCCGATGAGGCGATGAATCACTGACAGGAGAACAAGGTACGCCCCCAACATCCCAAACTCCACACGGCTCTCCGGCTGTCCGCTGCCCACTCCACCTCCCTCCATGCCGTCGGCTTCCCTCCGCCTCGCCGTCATCGGCGCGGGCGCGGCGGGCCTGGTGGCCGCCCGCGAGCTACGGCGCGAGGGCCATGCGCCCGTCGTCTTCGAGCGCGCCGCCGCCGTTGGGGGCACTTGGCTCTACACGCCCCCCGCCGCCACGTCCTCCGACCCGCTTGGCGCCGCGGCGACGCACTCCAGCCTCTACGCGTCGCTCCGCACCAACCTGCCACGCGAGACCATGGGCTTCCTCGACTTCCCCTTCGCCGCTGCCGCCGCGGTGGGCTCCCGAGACCCCCGCAGGTTCCCCGGGCACGAGGAGGTGCTCCGCTACCTGGAGGCGTTCGCGCGGCGGTTCGATCTGCTCCGGCTCGTCCGCTTCGAGACGGAGGTGCTCAGTGTGAGGAGGGAGGACGACGGCGGGAGGTGGGCGGTGACGTCGAGGAAGCTCGGGGAGAAGGGGAGCGGCGAGGAGGAGTTCTACGACGCCGTCGTGGTTTGCAATGGTCACTACACGGAGCCACGCATCGCCGTCATTCCCGGTAATTTCGCCACAAATATAATCTGTGATCGCGTTAATTTGAGCTCATAAGCACGGATAGGTTCGGGAATAAACTGCCTGACCTGTAACTCCACGGCTTCCTCTTCCTAGTGTACTTGCAATGTTTGGACCATCCATGAAAGTGATAGAAATCTATAACAATTTACAGCCATTGCAAATTCGAGATGCTTTTTACCTTCAGTGATCAATTCTTACACTTTCAAACGTCGGCAGGGGTAGATGCTTGGCCAGGGAAGCAGATGCATAGCCACAATTACCGTGTGCCGGAGCCATTCCTTGATCAAGTGTGTTTCCTTTCAGTGATGTATGCTCCCATTATGCATTCCCGTGGTTAACGAAGACTATATGTTGTAACGATAGGTAGTGATCGTAATTGGGGCCTCGGCAAGTGCATTTGACATTTCGAGAGACATCGCAAGCATGGCGGAAGAGGTCCATATTGCTGATAGATCAGCACCAGCTTCCACCTGTAAGAAGCAGCCTGGCTACGATAATCTGTGGCTTCATTCCATGGTAAGACTATGTTATATCCTGGTGAATCAAGATATGGTGGCTTTTATCTACTGGAGGAGCTGCCACAGTATTATAGTATTGTGGCAAATCTAATGCTCGGGCTGCAGATTGACCATGCGCAGGAGGATGGCACTGTGGTGTTCCGGGATGGCAGCTCAATCAAAGCTGATGTCATCATGCACTGCACTGGGTATAGTGATTTGCAGTATCACTGCCATCCCATTTCCTGCAAAAGCATGCTATTTTGTGCTAATTTGGCTTAATACATTAATCTGATAATGTGCTTCTTGCATTTGTATGTTGCCTAGCTACCTGTATGACTTTCCATTCCTTGGAGATGACAGCACTATCACTGTGGATGACAACCGTGTTGATCCACTATACAAGCATATCTTCCCACCCGAAGTGGCACCTCATCTGTCCTTCATCGGATTGCCTTGGAAAGTCAGTTTTGCTGCAAATTGATGCCCCAGTTAAGATGCACCTGTAACTTACCCTGTGAAGCTCTAAGATCTTAAATATTCCAACCTCTGTTCTTTCCAGGTTATTCCCTTTCCACTGTTTGAACTCCAAAGTAAGTGGGTTGCTAGAGTTCTATCAGGACGGATCAAGCTTCCATCTAAAGACAAGATGATGGAAGAAGTGAAAGCTTTCTATTTCAAACTAGAAGCACGTGGATGGCCTAAGAGATACACACATAACTTTTCAAACCATCAGGTAGCCTAGAGATGTCTGTCAATACGTGGTTAAGCTTTGTTACCTGACCACAGTGTTTTATATTAAGATTTCACTGTTGATACATTTGAATTTTTCTTCATATATATGCATATCTTTATGTGCAGTTTGAGTATGATGATTGGCTTGCTGAGCAATGTGGCCATCCACCAATCGAAGAATGGAGGAAGCAGATGTATGCTGTTAATGCAATGAACAAGGCAGCTCGTCCTGAGAGTTACCGTGATGAATGGGATGACGACCATCTGGTGGCCGAAGCAAATGAAGACTTTCAAGAATTTCTTGTAAATTCTTTCTTACTATTCTCATCCCATATTCTTTCGACATACACATACCTGAGGCTGATCTCAACTCCAATATGCAAATATGCATAATCATTTAATTAGTTATGTGATGGGGATTGGCCACATTTCTGGGTTAGCATTTCATTGATCATTCGATCGATGTATATATGAAACTGTTCTTCATTGCCATAGGAATTACAGAGCAAACAATCTTGTAGTAAACTGTGGATTGGTCATCAACTAACAACATAAGAAAAAATAACGGTGAATAAAAAGAGCAAATGATTTTTTTTTTGCATCGACTAGTAACATGAGAAAAAATAATAAAGGTTTTTTTAAAAAGAAAACAAAACAAACTTTGCACCAGCCGGGAATCGAACCCGGGTCTGTACCGTGGCAGGGTACTATTCTACCACTAGACCACTGGTGCTCCTTGCTTTTAAATTGGTTTTGATCATTAGTATTAGATGCTGACAGTGTCGTCTCTGCTACTTAGTAACTACGCAACACATGCGGTCCCTATTTCTTCCACTAAATCGTCGATGTTTATGTATGTGCCAATTAAGTTCTGTCGCGCCAATAACACAGCCATCAACTGTACAATGAAGTGAACACAGAGCACACGCACAATGGCAATGCCATCTATCTATCATCATCTCAACATTCTTTGCAACGACACAACTGGTGTCTTTCATCATTCTGTAAAAGGTCAATATGTGCTTCCTCATGCTGGATGATTTCATTTCGTTCTTTCCATTCATGGTTCAAAAATGATTTCATTTGGCAGAATAGCCGTTTTAGTCCCTTAACTATTACTCGAGGCTCATTTTTGTCCTCAAACTTTCAAAACGACCGTTTTAGTCCTCTAACTCTACTTTTAGGCTCAATTGCATCCTAGAACTACGAAGATGATCGTTTTAGTCCTCAAACTTTGCGTTTTGGGCTCAATTTCATTTATAAACTATCAAAGTGTATTTTGTTCTCTAAACTTTTATTTTCAACTCAACTTTGTCTACGTTCTACGTGGAACGCTGCACTGTTGCACCTAGTTAGCTCCAACACCACCAGCGATTGGAGATACAAAAATAATATTCATCCAAACACTCTTTCATGACCATTAATAATTCCAAGTTGTTATTTTTAGTGTTACCCTTATAATGGTACCATTTATATATATCCGACTAAATGATATTTGTGGGAGCAATTATAGTTGCATCGAACACTATTTATTCTTTAAGAATACATGGATATAGTTGCATCGAACACTATCTATAATTTTGATAATTTATGGATGAAATTGTGCCTAAAATATAGAGTTTTCTTTTTAAATAGACAAAATTGAGTTGAAAATAAAAGTTAAATGAACTTTAATAGTTTATGGACGAAATTGAGATCAAAATACAAAATTGGAGGACTGAAACGATCGTATAGTTGTAGGGTGAAATTGAGCCTCAAACTAAAGTTTGAGGACTTAAACGGCCGTTTTCAAAGTTTAGGGGTAAAATTGAGCTTCGAGTAACAGTTGAGGGATCAAAATGGCTACTGTGCCATTTCATTTCATGGCTCCTAATTGGGTGAATCGAGGTAGTAGACTGTTCAAAATGCCATTCATCAGAGGAAGCCAGCAAGTTCGCACCATACTGGTGACAAAAAAAACTACTACAGTTACAATTACAGGGAAATACAACAGCAACATATACACACTCTGTTTCACTCTTGGACCGGGAACACAGCATCATAATAATGTCCTGATGTAGACGAAGAGGATGTTGCTGATCCTATATGTCGACGCTGTCCTCTTGCGCGTAAATCCTCTCCGGCAGTCCGTCCTCCAGTGCACGCGTCCGCCTCCGGATCCTCTGCAGCACGCCATCCACGGCGAGATCGACGGCGTCCTTCACGGTCTCCCTCAGCTCGGGCGTGCTCCCGTGCCGCCGGTACACTACTCTCGGCGCCATCTCCAGCACGCGCCGCCGCATCCTCCGCACCTCTTCCTCCGGCACGGCCTCCAGCGTCTCCACGATTCGGACGCCGCCGAACACCACGGCCTCCTTGGGCATGTGCACCGAGAACTCGTCGTACCGCACCGGGGGCAGGTGCCACCCGTACTGCCTCCGCGCCGCGAGGTCCTCGAAGAACACGGGCACGCAACCGGCGAGGATGGCGTCGAACGTGGAGCGCCGCGTCGGCGTGTCCCCCGGCGGCTGCAGGCAGAACTTGGACCGCAGCATGGGGCGCATGTACCGGACTGGGTCGTGCGCGCATTTGCCGCCGGAGCAGTCGACGACGACGCACGCGTCGGTGCGGTTCGCGCACTCGGAGAGGATGGAGCCCCGGATGTTGGGCCGGGACGGGCGGGAGGCGCCGCCCGCGAAGAGCATCAGCGTGGCGCGACGCGAACGGCGCGCGCGGGCGAGCCAGGCGCGGAGGTGGCCGAGGGATGACGGGTGGAAGGACGTCGGGTGCGGGATCGCGTGCTCCTGCCACGGCCACGTGCGGGACTCCAGGGTCAGGAACGTGAAGTTGGCCAGCTCCGGCAGTCGCAGCAGCGACGTCGAGCCCCATAGCCTGGGCTCCACGCTCGGCGACTGCGCGTAGTCCCACGCGGACCCCGCGACCACCAGGAAATGGTCATGCCCGTGCCGGCGAGACAGGATCCGCGCCTGGTCCCGCGACAGGAACTCCGCCAGCGCCACGCCGTGCCGCGCGGATTCGTCGAGCAGGCCCGGATCGAGCACATACGGCAGTGCGTCGAGAGCCGCGTAGTAGGGCAGGAACACGGCATCGGCGTCGGCCGGGTCGTCGGCGAGGCAGTCCCGCTCCAGGATGCGGCGGTGGAAGAAGGCCTCCAGGAGCCGCGCGTCGGTGCGGTACCAAGACTGGCTGCGTGGGTGAGTGCGAGGGCCAAGCCCGTGGTTGGCGAGCGACTCGCAGGGCGGGGTCGAGGTGGCTGCCGCGGACGGGTCGGCGAGCGGGAAGGCGTCGGCGCCGCAGTGGCGGAGGAGGTCGGCGTTGAAGCGCGGGGGCAGGCCGCGGATGTGGATCCGCCGGCCTGCGCAGGGGTCCGGCCGGTCGGCGGCGTGGGGCACGGCGGCGACGATGAGGAGGGGGAGGAAGATGAAGAGGGGATTAACCATTTTTGGATTGGGACCGACCGAGGGAGAGAGAGACTACGGGTGTCCGTGTAACTGAATTACATGAATGAAACCGTATAAGGAACAAAAAAAAAAAAAAGTTTGTGGATCGATGGCGTAGATTTCACCATAGCTAAAGGGCCCTCAAGCCTTAATGTTAGCCCAAGCCCCTTGCTATTTAACACGTTCCTACATACATTCATGTTGATTAACTGAATGTTGAATATATTTATGGTGGTTGCATCTCATGTTTTTGTTATGAAAGGGTTTTAAAATGCAATTAGACATCAACTAATTAGAATGTTTTAGGATTTTTTTCCTAGATTTTTGGGGATATTTTTCCATTTTCTAAGAGCTAAATCCAATTTCAGAAGCTTCTACAAATATTTTTATGAGTTCTAAATATTTTATTTGGTTTTATGTGTCTCAAATCTATATCTATCATTTTCCTCAAATTTATTAAAAGCTTAGAGGTATTTTTATGGTTAAAAACCTTTTCATGTACCAATTTTTTTAATTAAAAAAACATGAATCCACCTTGAAAACCATTTCTAATCAAGACAATGAGGTAATTTAAACAATTGTAAGAGTTAAAGGAGTAGTTTGTCATGTTTTGAAGTTTGAGAAGAAAATATAAAGTTGACAATAGTTCAGGAGGATCTTTTCTTGTAGAGATCTACTCTCCCTGTTCTAATGTAATGAAGAGCCCAGTAATTTCTTTTAGACCCCTGAAAGTGGGCACTCAATTCTATTCTACCAAGACAAAGATGTTAGCCCATGTGTTCAAGTTGTTCCAACTTGGAAACATTCAACAAACCAGATGCAAGAAGAGAGAAAACAAGTTTTTTTTTTCTAGCATCGCATCAATGGTCCTATTTGTCTCCATGTTACCTGGTAGTGCATAAGAGCAGTTTCAATGCAGAAAGCACCTAGCAGTTTCTATGCGGTAAGGGGTCGTTTGGTGTGGCACTCACCTATTCCGGCTTCAGCACTGTTTATTAATGTAGCAGACTATAACGCGGAGCCGATGGAGCTAGAAAACTGAAATAAGGCCTAAAGACTCCTTCGGCAGGAACTACTTCACTCAATGCAAGATTTCCATGCGTGGGGCCTTAGACTAGCCACAACGTTTCCGGTGCTCAAAAGACATCTCTATCTGCTACCTCATATCGATGCTGGAAACCATATAGAGCCACAGTGTCAACCTCGATGTTTTACTGTAGGTGGGACCCAAAGTTTCAGAAGGTGCGTGCTCACTGCCTCACTACTCAGCGTGCGGAAGAGCAGGACCACGACCAACGGCTGGCTAAAAAAATAATTTTTTTATTCTTTCAGCATCGAGTCACCAACATTCCTCGATGCCAGCATTTTTTCTCCAAGCATCGATAGCTGCAATGTGCAATCCGATGCTCAAACACACTCTCTCTCGTTTCAAGCATCGCACAATTCACACGCTGTGGCTAGTCTTATACTGAGAGCAATTCTCTTCACCCTCTCCACTAACCTTCTCTCTCCTCTTTGATCCTCTTTTATCGAGTAGGCATGAGAGCGTGAATTTAGTAGTTAAATAAAAATTCAAACATGGTGGGAAACTTCAATAAGAATTAAGTATTTCAGGGTGTCGTCTATTTGTAAACAAATCAGCACTGAAGACGGATTTTCAGGGGTGATTCTACTAAGTCAACAACCCCATAAAATGTTTTTCCAGATGCGGTAATTAGTCATTCCTGAAAAAAAGATTTTATGAGCGTTTGCTTAAACCAACCGTTCCTGAAAATACATTTTCAATTAGTCTTCAAGGGCAGCTATTTTAAATAAACAGCCATCTCTAAAAATGTTTTTTCAAGGACCATCTCTAGAAATACGTCGGTAGGCCGGACGGTTAAAAGCCCAACACTATAAAGATCATATTTTTAAGATTGGTGATGTAGTGTCGGTTTTAACACTGAAAACCGTTTTTTTTACCAACCCTACAAATTGTTTCTGCAGTAGTATACCTACTCAATTAAACCACCATGCCAAGCATGCATTTTATCGTTGGCATGATGCATCAGGCTGGAATGACGACCCACCGAACTCTGACCACAGTCCAGAGCCCGCACGGAGAACGCTGGTTCATTCACAAATCAACCATCATCAACAGCAGATGATGATGCCCTTGACATGCGACGATCCAATGACGAGCTTGAGCTAACCAAAAGCTATCACATAATACGCATGAATGATCACGAGTCAATTCCTAACTCCACCTTCGCGCGCCTCACCATGGCACCTTCTCCCGCCCTACCAAATCCAACCACACCACCACTGAACGATGACCAGCCCTGCTTGTACTCTTGCACAAATCTAGACCCTTAAAGTAGTACAGACATCAACCATCGTGTGCATTCCAAAGCATAATGGTATCCTCCCATTCCCATGAACCCAACAGCTCTTGCTCAAAGAACCCTGCCATGCAACCAGTGTGTGAGTCTGGATTTCCAGGCACTTCTCCAGTCCGGCCGGCGATCCGCAGTCCTTCCATACAGTTCGTGTCCAACGTTGTTGTCGGCGACGGCGACGCGGTGGCCGCGTCACTGAGCGCCTGCCCGTCGACGAGTTCGTCTCGTGGGAGTTCATCGGATATTGAGATCCAGGTGCTCTTCCAGGGGAACGACGACTACTACGCTTACGACGATGACTACTCCACGATGACGACGTCGCCGGCGGCTGTGTGGTCGCGCAGCACGTCTTTCCATGGATGCAGCGACGGTGAGCTGGATATGGAAGCCGGGAGGTCAAGGCTGCTGCGAGCGCAGTCGCTGAGGTCGATGGAGGAGTTCATCGAGCGCGACAGCACGGGGGAGCTGAGGTGGAGTGCTTTGGAGGGAGGAGGGCTTCAGTTCGCGTCGAGGTCGCGGAGTAACGCTGGTTAGTTCTTTTGACCGCGCAGGACAAGCCTTTTTTTATATAAGTTCGTTTTCTATTTGCTTTCCTTTTTTTGTTTCTTTATTTAGATGTATTTTTACACATAAAAATAAGAAAATTAGCTACTCACTCCATCCACGAATACATTGTATTCTAGTCTAGAAATTTAAGACAAATTAATAATACAAAATAAATAGTAGGATATCCACATAAAAGACGTGTTTATGCAAGTGCCCTTGAGTAAAGGGCTTCTTTCTATGTCCGTTTATATAAATTGGCTTTCATAAATCAGTCTTATCTTAACAATTAATCCTCAACAAAACAAGTTTGCTCAAGTAGATGATGGCTCTTAATGTTGCCAAAAGTAATCTCAACAGAAGCAAACAGTGGATAATGGGACTGCCCCCCATACCTCTTTGTTGATTATTACTAATCGGGATATGCTTTTGGAGAGATTTTATATTATTCCAACCGTATGTGAAAATAGGTGACTCTTAGAGGGCAATCCTTAGAAATCGTTTTTCAAAAACGGATGGCTAAGTTAACCACCCTTAAAAATAGCTACAACACAAATAAACACATAACTTTTTTAAAACAGTCAAATGAAGACAAGAGTTATATTAAAATTATAAAGCTCGATGAGATCTAAAACTTTGGAGTTGATGTTTTATTTGAGATCATTTATGGTCCAAATTTATATAGTAAGTTCTCAGGCTTTTTTTAATTTTTACTTTTTGAATTTTTCAAAAAATCTTGGATAGAGACAGATTGTTTATGAGTCAAAATATTACAAAATTCGTATGTATTAATGTAAAATTATAGCATCATATAAATAGTCACCGGTGACTATATAGTGTGGCGGTAGAAGAAAATGGATCCATGCTTTCAAATTCTCGCGGCTATACTTTGTGTGGTCCTCAGTGCTATAGGCCTTAGACTATGTTACTTTTTTATGATTTTTAAAAAGTCTAAAAATTATTTTTTAAGAACGGTGGACTGAAATTAGTTTTAAATAAATCCGCTTTCAAAAATAATTTATTTTTATAGTGGATGGTATAGTAACGTTTTGATACCAACTTTAAAAACCGTTTTCCACTTCAAAAAAGAAAACTTTAAAAACCGTTTTTGACTCTGTAAAAAAAAACGTTTGTGTGGTAGTGCTCGTCACGGACGGCGAGGGCCTGCGGTCACCGTCGCGAAATCCCCAACCTTGATGTTGCACGGGACGAAGATTGCTGCTGCCGTCGCTAGGGTCAAGCACCGAGTCGCCGCTTCTGTCCCCTCTCCCCCTAGTCCCTGTCGCCGCGCCATCCCTCTCCTCGCCGTTAACGACGACGGGCGCCACTAGGGACTGGCCTTCGATCGAGGAAGTGGCGGCTACTGCTGGGTCTAGCTGGGGCAGTGGCCATCTCTCCGGCGAGGGGTAGGTCGAGGCGTGGAGCAGGGGCACGGGATGAGAGTGCGCACAAGCCTGTTTTTGTTGGATCTTCATTAATCAAACAATTTACTTTCTTCTGTAGGTGAGAATGGATCTAACAGTTCAACCATATATCCTTTTCCGGTCAATCAAAATATCAACTCCAGTAGATCGATCAGTCGATCTCCTAGTCATGGCATCAGAATAGCAATGGACAGGTATTCTTCCTGAACTGTGATCCCCAACTCTTTACAGTATACGCTGATCAACCAGAAATGTTTACGCAAGCATATCTTTGCAGCTGCGACAGAAACTCAACTAGCAGAATCACAGAGAAGGATATTAAGCAGGTACTGTAGAAGGCATCGATGATGCAAAATTACTTGTTATTGCTGTGAGCCTAATACGTCTCCTTATGTGCTTGTAATTTACCAGGCAATCATGTTCAGCGCCTCTTTGAACAAGCTCACATTAAACCAAGATGAGGCCACTGAATACACAAACTTGATCCTAGAAGAGCTCCAGACAGGCCACAGGGTTATCGAGGTGATTTCCTAGTAATTTGAAACAAACAGTTCTTCATAACCATGTATAATTATGTTACTAATCATCTTTAAAGGCTCACTATGTCGGTACAGAACCCCATGTTAGTAAACACAATTGGTGGCATATACAAAAATTTGGAACTTAGCAGTAGCAGATTCAAACGTGTATCTCCTAAGTAAAATCAAACAGTGCATCTCCTAGTAATTCTAATCCAATTTACAGATGAATGCCATGAGGAAGGGCCTGTCAAGGGATCTCCAACCAACTTGCAGGCCAATACCAATGCCAATGAAATACAGACGACAGCGACAGATACTTACTGCAACCGTAGTCTTCTTCCAAGCTCATTGGAGGCGTATATTTGTGGTTTTCTTGTGGCTCATGGCATGTGCTGCACTCTTCACATGGAAGTTCTTGCAGTACAGACAGCGTTTGGCTTTCGAGGTAATGGGGTACTGCCTGTCGACAGCCAAGGGGGCTGCAGAGACACTCAAGTTCAACATGGCCATTGTGCTCCTACCTGTTTGCCGCAACACGGTCACTTGGCTCAGGAGAAGCCGTGTTATCAACTCGGCTATCCCATTTAATGACAACATTAACTTCCACAAGGTGTGTGTGTGTGTGATCCTTTTTCGACTGTGTTGTGTCATGCTTTACTGGTCTGAGTTTAATGCTCATTTTTTAGTTTAGCTTGTTGCGGCAGGTATTGTGATCGGTATAATCCTTCATGGAGGCATCCACCTGGCATGTGACTTCCCAAGGATTGCAAGGGCAGACAAGACCTTCTTTGGATGTACAATTGCTGCTGACTTTGGGTACCACCAGCCATCCTACCTGGAGATAGTGGCATCAACCGAGGGGACAACTGGTATAGCAATGGTGGTCCTAATGTTGATCGCATTCTTGCTTGCTAGTAGTCCTTGGAGAAGGAATCCAGGAACGCTGCCGCCTCTAGTCAGACAGTTTGCTGGGTTCAATTCCTTCTGGTACTCACACCATGTGTTCATTGCTGTCTATGTTATCCTCATCGTGCATTCCATGTTCCTCTTCCTAGCAAAGGACGTCGCAGAGAAGACGGTAATATAATACTGCTCATTAAATAAATAAATAAATCAAGCTTAGTATGCTTATGCCCCTCTTATTGCCACAAAATGCATGTATCAGACATGGATGTATGTCGCAATTCCTGTGGTGATCTATGTTGGAGAACGAATGTTCAGGATGGTCAGATCTATGGTGTTTGATGTCAAGATCCTCAATGTGTGATAATCTGCAACAAATACTATATTTTTTTCAATGAAAATATGAGCTGTTATGTCAACTTTCAATCTTAGTTTTGTTTTTTCGTTTTCTGTTCCTCTACAGGCAACAGCTTATCCAGGGAAGGTACTTGCCCTCAAGGTGACAAAGCCTCCGGGTTTTCAATATCACAGTGGAATGTATGTATTTGTCCAATGTCCAGAAGTATCAAAGTTTGAATGGTGAGAAGACTGCTACTAATTATACAGTCAACAACTGCTGTGCTGCACCAATTTTTAGTTAATTTCCTGCTGTCACTTGAATGAAGTGCATCCTTCTTACCTCTACTAATTCTAGATTTACTTTATCCAATTGTCTCAGGCACCCATTTTCCCTTACATCTGCTCCAGATGATGATCACTTGAGCATCCACATAAGATCTCTTGGTGATTGGAGCTACCAAATGTATAATGTCTTCCAACAGGTAAAGCACCAGTTCTTTATCCACTCTTGAATGAAACAAGTACAATAATTATTCATCATGCTATTACATTTACAGTGATACTTAAAAGATATGTTTTGAGGTTTGTAGGCGCTGCTTTCCAGCAACTCCAGCATGCCGAAAATATTATTTGATGGTCCCTACGGTGCAGCATCACAGGATCACTCAAAATATGAAACTATCTTGTTAATTGGGCTTGGAATAGGAGCAACCCCTTTCATAAGTGTTCTTAAAGACATTGCCAATGGATTAGATAAGGCAATGACTACACCTTCATGATATGTAATTTCATATACTTCTATCAGCTGAAAATTTATCATATTTATTATCTGAAACTATCTCAGGGACATGGCAGCCTAAATTATCACTCCGACCGACTGAAGAAGGCCTACTTTTATTGGGTGACAAGAGAGCAGGGATCCTTTGAGTGGTTCAGGGATATCATGAAAGAGGTTTCAATTCTAGATAGCAAGCAGGTTCACTTTTATAACCACTTTAATTAAAAAGCGACCATATTTTCTTCAGAAATAGTACTCCATGTGACCACGTCACTACATATGATGCGTTCTTAAGATGTCAGAATGTGCTTGTAGGGTGTGATAGAAATGTATAACTATCTGACAAGTGTCTACCAAGAAGGTGATAAGCGGTCGATGCTAATAAGTGCGATTCAAGCACTTCATTTTGCACGCCATGGCATTGATATCATCTCTAAAACTCCGGTAAGTGTATCTACTTTCCAAGGCAACTACGCTACGCAAGACACAAGTGTCATATATGCGCCTAATATCTTTGGTTCTGAACCACATGTCGCTAAATAAGTGTTGGTTGTAGAATGTGAAACGTTAAACACAGTTGTTTAATTTGTAGGTTCGTACGCACTTTTCAAGGCCAAACTGGCCTAGAGTGCTCCATGGTCTTGCAAGAAGGCATATCGGGGAGAGGATAGGTAAGAGTACTGTCTTGTTCCTGCCTAGAAACTAAGTATTTCCCTGCCTGAAAATGAAATGAAAGAACAACTTAGAGATGAGAAAGGCAAATAAAGTGCATTCTTTATCTATTTAGTGATTTTGTTTGGCCGTAACATTTCAAGTATAATCGTCGTTATATGTCAATATTCTCATTCATCTTCATGTCCCAAGGAGCTGCAGAAATTTGCTCCTATCCTATCAGCAATTTTCTTATTCTATATTAGGGTAACCTAGCAAAAGAAGCTTATAAGAAGAAACATTTGCTTCTGTGTTCCTCCTAAATTGAGCTTGAATGCATTGACAGGGGTTTTCTACTGTGGTCCGGACGATTTGGGAAGACAGCTGGAGAAGCTCTGCCACAAAGTGAACACGAGAACACTCACGAGATTTGTGTTCCACAAGGAACATTTCTAATAACAGAAACTAGCATATATCAGCTCCTTATGAACGAACCTACTAACTGTGGGACACAATTGATAGTCATTTTAAATTTGTATAGGATTGTCAATTGCAAGAACACATCTCAACAGAAAGTGGCACTGACGATTCTGTCTTCTGAAAACCATGTGCCTGCTACAACACATTTTTGGCAAATGTGGCACTGATGATGAGCCACGACCTGTGATTAAACCAGCAAATTGTCATTTGAAACAAAGTCAAAGATCTGCATGTCTTGGTGATGTACAAGTCATACTTGCCTTAGTGCTCGGAATTAGGTAGATTTTCCTCCTCTTTTGCTTCCATCCAATCATTTGCATGCTAGGTACTCCCAATGATTCAAAAATTATATATAACAAATTAGATGTCGATGTAAAGTTTGGACACACACCACAGGTGTTAGCATGCACCAATTGCTTGATAATCACCTCGCGATAAACTCAGCAAAACTGAGCCGATCGGTTTTTCAGAACTAGAAACTAACTTATTGGGTTTTTGTTTTATACTACAGTTTTTCAGTTAAAACTGAATCGACTGAAGAATAGACTAACATAAAACAAACAGGGACGCCAGTGTCATGCTCCCAGCTCTACTCACTCGTGCTCGTGCCGGCACGCCAAATGCAGATCCGCCGCTCATCTCTGACAAGCCGAGCCACTGAGCGTCGCGCCTCCCACCTACGAACCGCGCCAACGCCAACGCCTTCTAGCGTCTCCCCTGTGTGTGCCGTTGCTGCCCTCTTGCCACTCCTCCACACACCCACCGCCACTCCTCCACGCACCCATTGCAAGGACGGGGATGTGTCGATGGGGTGTTGCCGTGTTGGTTCGGTGGTCGCCACATTCCTCGGTCTAAACGGTTCCTCGGTTCGGTTTGGGTTAAAACCGAAACTGTAGCCGAGAATCGAGGTTTGCAGAACCAGGAGTCGAAGCCGAAATTGACAATTCAGCTGAGTTCAGCACGATTTGGTTCGGATTCTTGGTTCTCGGTATAAAAGTGCCCAGCCCTACCGTCAAAAGGTGCACCTAAGATTGTTCTAAGGTCAGCAAGCTACCTAAAACACCCTTGAAAACTCAAATATGAAGGTTGAAAAAGGTAGAAATTGAAGATAATAAATTTGTTTCTGACCGATTGGGTGCCCTAAATTAGTATTGGCCTTTATATTTATAAAATAATGGTAGGGTTGGTCTTATGTAGTTTGTAGATCATTTATACATTGCAACTCAAATTCCTTACAAATCTTTGGTTCCTACTCGAACTGGAAAAAGGCGCCTTAGCCAACATTACAACCTGGCTTAGCCTGATTTCGTAGTGAACCCATAGCGAGTCAATTTTGTTCACTAGCATATCCTGCCCTGTTTTAAGGGAAGCTTTCTAGCCTTAAAAGACCCTAAGACCAAACTGTTCTACGTACAATAAAAATAGATTACATCGTCCGTATACTGTTCTAAAGGCAATATCCACACATACCGGCCATACATACTTTACATTAAGCTCCTTGCAACACGCTCTTTAAATACCTTGTAAGACCGAGGTGGACGACTAGAGGGGTTGAATAGTCATTTCTAAAACTTAATTGCAAAGGCTAGCCAATTTAATTACGGAAGTGAACTAATTATCTAGCCATGACTACACCCCTCTAACTATTTGCTAGCACCCTAACAAAAGAGTAAACTGGTAACCAATTAGGGTGCTGAGCTAGTGGGAAAGCACACGGAGCTCCCATACATATACTAGTGAGGAAACGGTAAATGCTAACTACAAGCTACACTAGTAAGCAGCTACACTAGCAGAAGAGCAACTACACTAACACAAGATTAGTACAAGTGAGAAGCTAGTGATGAGATATGCAAACCACAAAGTAGAGGATGACACATAATGTTTTTCCATGGTTCATTGACTTGTCGATCAGTTAATCCACGTTGAGGCAAGTTCTAAAAGTGCCACTCCTCTCCCTAACTCTAAAGCCAGAAAACTCAGGATTAACCCTCGAGGTAGGCTCCAACGTGAGCACTAGACTTGAGATGGTCGAATCAACTAAACACTCCAACAAGCCTAAATTTTACTAGTGATGCGTACTCTTCGTCTTTCTCTGACAGGGAGAGCTCAAGAGCTCCGAACAATGCCTTCTTAAGGTCTTTACATTAGTGGAAAAGATTTTACAAGAATTTATTGAAATCTTCATTTGCTTCAGCCACTAGATGATAGTCATCCCACTCATCATGAAAACTCTCAGGACGAGCTGTCTTGTTCTTAAAAATTAATAGTGAACATCTGCTTCCTCCATTCTTCGATTGGTGGATGGCCACATTGCTCAGCAAGCCAATCATCATACTCAAACTGCATGTATAAAACATGTGTATGACCGAAAATTCAGATCTTAGACACAGAGCTTAACCAAGTATTCATAGACATCTACCTGACAATTTGATAAGTTATGTGTGTATCTCTTAGGCCATCCACGTGCTTCTAGTTTTGAATAAAAAGCTTTCACATCTTCCATCATTTCGCCTTTAGATGGAAGCTCGATCCATCCAGATAGAACTCCAGCAAGCCACTTACTTTGGAGTTCAACTAGTGGAAAAGGAATAGCCTGGTTGGAACAAGGTAAGGTTTCAGATCTTAGAGAGCACCACAAAGTGTGTGCGTGTGCGTGTGCGTGTGCATGCATATGTAACTGATGGGGAATGACATTTTGCAGAAAAACTGACCTTCAACGACAATCCGATGAAGGACAGTTGAGGAGCCACTTCCAGTGGGAAAACATGCTTGTATATTGGATTGACACGGTGATAGTGCTGTCATCTCCAAGGAAAGGGAAATCATAGAGGTAGCTAGGCAAAACATAAATGCCAGAAGCACATTATCAGATTCAGCGAAATTAGCACAACACTATTCATTAACCAAGTGCTCCCACACACAGGCTAGGAATTTAAATGACATAATCTTATATTGTTATGAATCTAGATTTTGATTTTCAAATCTTGATATTATTAGTTGCTATAGATTTTTTCAATCCTTGGGTTAAGTTGGTACTTTTGTGCTTATTGCATCTTTATTAACTCTCCGTTTGTATTTTGTTAAAACTAACTAACTTAGGTCACAAACTGCACTCTTAAGTACAACAATAACATAAATGGTCATTTAAACCGACATCACATCGTTCAAGATCAGTGGCAACCTTAAGAGCATATTAATACATTTGTGCCTTATGATCACTACCTACTCCAAAGAACTATTAAAGACCAGGAAAGGATAGCAACCTTTGGTCTCCACTAACCTTCCTCGATTTCTTAGGCCAGTCTCAATGGAGAGTTTCATTACGTTGTTTCCAAGACTGCCACGTCATTTGAAATGAAATGAAACTTGGATGAAATACCTACTCTCAATGGAGAGTTTCATTCCGTGGTTTCATAGGCATTTAATTCTAAGACTCATAGAGAGTTGGTAATCGTGCCATGAGAGTTTCATCTAGATGAAACCCATTTCTTCTCTCTCTTCTTAAATACACTGCCATGTCATCAAAAATGCCTATGTGGCAATCCATTTAATGCAAATGAAACTCACGTGAAACTTCCACTGAGACTGGCCTTAAGATATCAAGATGTTTGCATTTCCTTATCAAAGAATCATATATGTATTAATATTTCTTTATTATAAAATATAAAGTTTTACAATTATACTATCAATATAGATATGTCCAATGTTTTGGTTAAAATAAAATTTATCTAAAATAAAAATCTATATAAATTATGTGTCATGAATACTAATATAGCTTTAGACAGTTTGTTGTATCATTCATATACGAGTCATTAAGGAATAATTTTCCTGATTGACGAAACATCTAGAATTGATGTGGAGGCTCAATTGCAGACCTATAGTGCGATATGTATTTAGTTGAAACCTAGTTGTATAATAAGCTACTGTTGCATCCCTTTATGTGTCATCATGAATCTATATAGTGGCTTTCAACTTTTGATCTTATTAGTTATCACAAGTTTTCAACCATGTGTCAATCAATTGTTCATGGAGTACTAATATAACAAAATAAATTATCAGCCTCATTGATATGTGGTTTGTCAAGGAAACATTTTTCCACGCTTGATAGCTATTAAAATTTAACATTTAACATCATGAATGCATATGTACTTACATGGTGGCATATAGTATTTATGCTTACTTTGATATGTGGTGGTAGGGTGTGTAATATATAAATATATGGCATATTTTATGGACATTAAGTTATTTCAATAATATCTTAGATTAGTACTTATTTGTAAATGGGATATTTTTGTTTGATTATTTTTTCAGAATGGGTCGATAGTTTAGATACAAATTAAAGGTGTTACTTTATATTGTGTTTCATAATAACATATGTGTGTAAATTAAATGCAAATTTAGGGGTTATTTTGTACTATCTTTCATAATGACATATGTGGGTAATTTAGATATATATAACTATCAGGTCATTTTAACTTATGTTTCATAATGGTAGAGTGAGTAATTTAGATACAAAATTAGTAGGTTATTTTGAATTATCTTTCGTAATGGTAGAGGTGGGTAATTTAAATAGATACAAATTTAGGGGTTACTTATGTATTTTCGTAATGGTACAAGTGGTATTTTTATAACACAAAATATATCTAATGACTATTACTACCAATGATGATTAGAGTATACCAGATTAAAGGTCATATGCTTCGGGATTATTGCAAGAATTTTTAGGATTTATCTCTTTTTCCTGGCACATCTTGTGGCGATTAATATGGAGGCTCTTTGGGGCCTTTATTTACGCAATTACTTTATGTATTTTTCGTAATAGCAGAAGTAGGTAGTTTTTATAAAGAAGAATAGATCTAATTTTATTAATGGCAATGATGATGATGAGAGGATACCAAATTAAAGGTTTAAAGTTTTTTTTATTATTATGAGAATCTTTAGGATTTTTTATAGCATGTCTGGTGAGGTTAGGACTGTGGAGACTCCTTTAGGCCTTTATTATTAAATATTACGGTAATGCTCAGGTTCGGGTGTGCGTCCGATCGGACGCCGCTTACCGGGCCTGCATGCGCGCTACCGGCCCAACAAGCCTGCCTCCTTTATACGTCTCCTCCATCTTTTTCAAAAATATCTTCCTACTTGCTCACACATCGCATGCTTCACAACACCATGCGGCCGTCAACCCGCCCCACTCCGCCCATCGCGCGCCCCACCCGCGCCTCTCGCTCCTTGCTCCCGCAATCCCACCCACGCCGTCTGGTGCGGCGCCCGCCTCTAGTGGTGCTGGTGGATGAGAGTGAATACACGTGCATTCAAACAAGACCTTAACTAGATTATGGGCACAACTTTCGTTGTTAGGATGGGAGTGAAAAGAGTTTTACAAAATGCGGTCTAAACGCGCTGCCTACAATACTGTAGCATTACGAACAAGCTATCTCGGTGACCTACGGACGTCGTCGTCGAAGGATGGTGGATGGCGGAGGAGCTTTGCCGACTCGTTTCCAGGCAGCAGAACACCGATCCACGAACGAGACAGCGGAGACCACGGTCCATGGGGCATAGTTGGCTTGGAATTTGGAACTGGAAGGACGTACTATGCTCCGTTTTAAGCGATCGCAAAGTTGCATCGTGGCTATATATAGTGCCGAGGATAGCAACGATGCGTGGCTCCGTGTAGTGGCCATTGCAAACCACGACGGCGTCGTAGAACAACTCCTCGCCGGCGCCGCTCCTCTTCTCTCCGAGCTTCCTAGACGTCACCGCCCACCTCCCATCGTTCCCCCTCCGCACCCTGACCACCTCCGTCTCGAAGCGGACGAGCCGGAGCAGATCGAACCGCCACACCAACGCCTCCAGGTACCGGAGGACCTCCTCGTGCCCGGGGAACTTGCGGGGGTCCTGCTGAGAGCCCGCGGCGCCAGCGGCGAAGGGGAAGTCGAGGAATCCCATGGTCTCGCGTGGCAAGTTGGTGCGAAGCAATGCGTAGAGGCTGGTGTGTGTCGCCGCGGCACCGAGCGCGCGCTGGTCGGAGGTGTAGAGCCAGGTGCCCCCAACGGCGTCGGCGCGCTCGAATACGACAGGCGTGTGGCCCTCGCGGCGTAGGTCGCGGGAGGCCGCTAGGCCCGCCGCGCCCGCCCCGACGACGGCGAGTCGGAGGGGAGCTGACGGCATGGGGAGCAAGGGAGGAGTGGGCATTGGGAATTGGAACGAGTGGCCTCTCCTTTCCTGGAACGGAAATCATCTGAGGGTGGTCCGGCATGCATAGGGTTGGTGATGAAGTAGACACAGCAGTCGCATAGGGTTGTTGTGTGTCGCCTGCTTGAGTCTTTTGATAAGTTTATCATCGGGACCCCAGTCCGATCCCTTCCATTGCCAATCCTGGCCTCCTGGGCATGCGAGACGCCGATGCCACCGAGGTCCAGCGCCGCAAGCCCGCAACCGGCACCTCGCACCTTGGACTTGGAGGAGGTACGGTCAGGGAGCTGCTGATCCGCGTAATGCGTGGGGAGGCCAGTATCCGGCCGGCCGGACGTCGTCGTCTCCTACAACGCGCTGACGCCGGCGTTGCCGATCACAAATTCACAATATAGTGGACGAGACCGTGGAAGGTGTACGGCTGCCTGGAGGCCGTGCTGGAAGCGGACGTGGTCGTGGTGTCAGACTGCGCGACATACAGTACTCACTTGAGTCATTGGGTGGTAGGCGCGCAGGATGGTAGTTGGAGGCGGAGGACGTGTTCTACGCGGCAGTGAAGTACCTGAAGCTGGCCGACCTCGGAACAGTGCACGACATCAAGGACGCTGGCAAGTCGCACGCGGCGAGGCAGGGCCGGGGTGGTGGTCGGCCATAAGCAGTGGGCTCTTAGCGTCTGACTACTGCACAGTGCCGATCAGTTTCCACCCTCCCAGTAAATGTTCATGCAGCCGGGTCTAATGCCCTATTCGCTTATCTTATATGTCGTGCTTTTTCAGCTAATAAATAGTATTGTTTTTCTCTCACAACAAATCAGCGAACAGTATTGTCAGCCATGGCTTTTCAGCCAAGCAAACAGGTAAATTGCTAATGTCAGTGTTTCGAGAATGTTTTTGAAACTTTAAAAAACTGCAATTTAAATACTCGAACCATGGGGGAGAGATGTCCCCACGATGTTTTATTAAGAAGATGGACTTCTCACGCAGCTCGAGAAAATCCCCGAACTCCGACCCCACCCATATACAGCGGCACCTGCATCCCCGTGAAACAGTACGGCCACAGACCTGTACTTTGGTGTTGGACAGAAGAGGAGATTTTTTTTACCCTCACAAAGCCTGAAATTCGTCCCCGTGGAAAATCGAACTTAGGACGTGAGGGGTGCCGCCGGAGCCGTCTAACCAGTTAGGCTAGAGGAAACTGTAATTTACAAACTAAGCTTTCAACAGGGTTGGTTGTCTGCCTGCGTAGTTCCATTAGCGAGGCAGGTGTGGTCTGCCCGCGCTTTTCATAAACAGTTTAACAAGGGCTCTTAAAGCAGGTATTATAATATACCAATTGTATTTAGACTAAGAGAAGAGACTAATTTTTTATGTCTTATCTGTTATGATAATCTATTGCTAACTTAGTTTGGCTTATAGCCTTGCTTATTAAACCTATTAAACTTGCTCTTAGCGTCTGGCTAGGTTGGCCTCTTGCACTGTGCCGATCAGTTTCCATCCTCCCAGCACACGTTGCAGGTGGGTCTTCATTTTCGCATATCGCCATTTGAAGAATGTTCTTAAAACTTTAAAAATCATATTTTACAAACTAAGCATCTAACAAAAATCATGATGACACACCATAGTGTTTCTTACGAGAAATCCTTCGAAACATTTACCTTATTAAGGTAGAACATTCTCTTTTATAGAGTAGAGGCAATGTTCTAGGTTTTGAAAACAATATTCTACCTTCACAATAAAAATGTTCTATGTTCGGAAGAACAATATTCTAGATTTAGAAGAATAAGAATATTAGATTCATGAAATGATATTATAATATTAGTAAAAGTAGGGAAAATAATTACAAATAAAATAATAAAAGCTTAAATAGAAAGACATGATTAATAAAAACAGAATAAAGCATAAGAGAAAACATAAATGATACAAAGGAAAAAGGCATGTAATAGATGTCGATAAAAAAGACATCACACAAATATTGCTTGAACAATCTAAAATATACCATAGAGCATCTCACAAAAATATTATGTGAATAATCAAATATACATAAATAACATAATATAATACATACATAAATAACATAATATAAGACATCAATAAAATATAGAACAAAGCATAAGGGAAAAAATCCATGTAGTAGAAGAATCTTTTTAAAAAAACATCACATAGATACTATTTAAACAATCTAAAATATACCATATAAGATCTCATAGGTACTATGTAAATAATCAAATATAATCGTGGAACATCTCATTTATACAATGTTATATTAAACTTTCATGTAAAAAGTAAACTTTAGCTTCTACATACAATCTTAAATAAAATTCATTTTATTTATGATGAATATGATGCTACTTTCCCCTTGTTTTTGATGAGATAAAACAAATAGATGTCACAACCACTTAAGCCCTAGTACGAAACCTATGGGGTATAGATGGGGTTAGTGTGCCGGTGTTATGATGAATATATGATATAACAAGATTTTAGTTTTGCCCATAGCAATACATGGGCATAAGCATAACTATTAAGGGGTAATTATAATTTTTCCCTCTGAAATGAACACCACTTGGCGCAAAGGATCACCCCCCCCCCTATTTTGATTTTCTTGATGAACTTTTTAGGTATGTTGGAAGGATTTGGTTTTCTCAAAGTAAACCAAAGCAAATGCACAACAGGTTTACTAGTACTCCCTCCATTTTAAAATAAGTGACATTTTTTACTTTTAGACATTTTATTTGACCATTCGACTTATTCAAAATTTTTGTGTAAATTAGCAAGTTAATAAAATCATTATTAAAGTATATCCAATGATAAAATAAGTCATAACAAAATAGATAATATTTATACAAAAATTTTAAATAAGACGAACGGTCAAACAAGATGTTTGAAAAAGTCAAAAATGTTGCTTATTTGGGATGGAGGGAGTATTTATATGAAGTCATGCCGGACAATTGGACCCATGCAAGTCCCAAGCACAAGAACAATGAAACAACAACAAATAACCAGATAAGCACCACTAAATGATAGAGTGTGATTTATAAAATTCATGAAAAATTTATCTAATTTTGAGTTTGTTTGAAGAAGATAGACCGGATAAAACTTTTAATTATAGATCAAAAGGAGATTGCATGAACTTAAATTTTCATGGCATCATTTTTTATCGTGTGTTAAATTGTAGAAGTGTGTAAACTATAATCAAACCTTCTTTCGTAGTTCGCTGAGTCAAAAAATGGGTCACTGTTCGATCCTGCTATAGACTAATATTTTTATTCATTTTTGCCAACAGGGAAGCAATTGGGCCATAGTCCAAAACTGTGACGTAGGCAGGCTCAGATTGAGGCCTGTAATGGGCCCCCGGGGCAAATTCGCATAGGAGGCTGCGAACGAGCTAAGCCGAAAAAACAAGAGTAGGCTAGAATCTATATCTATATCTATACCTAACACTGGCTGCACCGGGTACTGCAAACACATCCGGTAAAAGCTATAGCGTCTCATTTATCGTAAGAATGAGCCGCAGCGGGCACTGCAAACGCATCCGGTAAGCTAGCGTATCCGCTATATATCGCGTGATGCAGGAGCTACGCTAAACAGGGTGGGTCCACCACGCGCGAGACAGCGACCGCGCGAGCATGCGGGAGCGTGCATGCAGGAGAGGTCTAGTGGCGGGCCCTACTCTGGCAAGCCAACAAAAAATGTTATAACTCAAAAAACTAAAAAATCAAATTAAATTCCGATTGCACCATTAAATTCGTTTCAATAAATACTTTAAAACAAGATGTCACATGGATATATTTAGATAAAGTAACAAGTAGGCCCACAGTGACTAGGATGGATAGAGGATGGATGGGTGCGGAAGAATTAGGTATAGAGGAGAGAATCTTGATGACTAGGATGTATAGAGGATGAATATAGAGGTCCATGAGTGCGGATAGTCTAATACCTAATACCTATACCTAATAATAATAAAGAGGCAAAATTTCACATGTTTTTTTCGTCCATCCCATTCATAGTAGCCCAACCGTCGGTCCACTCCTTCGTTTAATCTCTTCTAACCACGACGCCACTGTACCTTCAACAGATGTGGCGCCGCGGGAGGCGATGACGCTCGGGCGGCGAGGCGGCCACGATAACCTGTTGAGGTGGGAGGCGAGTAGAGAAGGTGCATGAGGTGGGGATGAGTGGTGGACGCCGGCGAGGTAGCTGCCACTGACGGTGGGCTGCCGGCAGGGATTCCTCTTTTCCACTTAACATTCCGCTCTCTCATGGATAATTAAGTATGTTTATATATTTCTACTGATTTTGCACGACATAAGGAATTTTCTAATTTTGCTGGTATTATTCTAAATTACACTTTTATAGACGATCAATGTCCTAATGTAATTATTGCTTTATTACTGATGGATTAAATGCAAAATATACATATTAGTAACTAAGTAGAGATTTAAGTTTTGATTTCCTCCCGTTGCACGGGCATGTTTGCTGGTTGAAACCAATTAGTCAGGACCAGTCGCGACCATACCTAGCTGCAACCTCTTACAACTCTAGTGACAACCATACCTAGTTTAAACTAGTAGTGACCTCATTCATAACTAGACCCAGACGCTACTATAATGGCGTCCATTCCAATTATGAACCGTTAGTGGGGGAAAAAATCTTAGCATTGACAAAAATCATTTTTTTTACTAGTGTAGCCAGGACCCATTCACAACTTAACCTAATACGATTGGACTACGTTGCAACTAGACATGACCAATAGAGCTAGCCAATTGCGACTGGACCCCTTGACTTGCATGTTGGCTTCTGCAATTTTGTTTCAATTTATATTAGTCGCTTGCATGCTTAACGACATAATTTGAGGACAATACAAACAGAAAGTTCATGGCTTCATCAGAGCATCAGCGGCCATTAGATCTCGGAAGCTTCACTTCATCACCTGATTCAACGACCGATCAGTTGGTCGGTACTATTTTTTGAACAGTAATTACGGTATTTACATGAGTAATAATAATATCAGTTGAAGGACGACAAAAAAAATAGCTGCAATCCTCGACATGGCCATCATGATTTTACTTGCGACTTCAGCTTAAGTTACATCACATAATGAGCAAAACAAAGTACTCCGTATGAGGCATTGAGGCATCTTAAAATGGTTGGGTTCCCGGGCACCACTTGACCTGTCTTAAGGGATCCCTTATAATGTCATAGTATTGGTGCCTGTAGTACCTTGTATCCTTCCAAAACATTTGAAGATATCCGGCCGAGCTATTGCGTACATCAGCAACCACCTTTTTGACTGCTTCATCCAAACTGATATCTTTCTGAGATAAGATTGCCCGGCAATCAATTAGGCCACGGATGGCGTAGTGCTTAGGAAGGGAATCCCTAGAAAAAAGTTCAGAATTGAATTTGTTCACCAGTTCTGAAAGAGAAGCCTTCCCCCAATCGACCCGATTGCTGTCGACATCAAAAAAGTTTTCTGCTTCAAGCTGACTTATAAAACATTGGGCTTGAACCTTCAATGGCTCACTCGCAAAAAGACCTAGCAAATGTTCAGCATAGGTGTAGTTATCATACTGCATGTGCACTATCTCAGTTCTCCGCTCAAAAGATAATTTTATTAGAGAACATTCCAATGTCCTAAACTTATCTGGAACCACCTTAGTTACAGCAAACTCCACAAAATCATCCTTTGAAGACATGAAACGATCCATAGCATCATCTAATTTGCCAGAGGCCAAATACTCGTCAAACTCTTCATGCAAGCTCGTTTGTTGTTTTGCGATATAGTATTTGGCCTCTTTAAGTTTAGTCTCAATAATTTCTCGAGCATAAGGTTGTAGATGAAGCGGAAAATCTGTGACAGTCGGCACTAACGGCTTTAGACATTCAGTTGTCATTAATACATCAACTATAGCTGAAAGTTTGTCCATCTGGGCCTCGCGAATCATGGGATGAAATCTAGGTTCCCAGAAAAATAATACAGAACGAAGGAGAAGATCAACTGATGGTGCCACATATTTATAAAATTCAGCTGGTATCTCAGAAGTTTGTGTGACACGACAAATAACATCATAGGGACGATCAGAGCCCTTAATGTAAGGTTTAAGTTTGATTAGCTGACGAACAAGATTGCAGATTGTTCTGTTGCGTACCACAGTAGCCATTGAATAGAATTTTCGTTGTTGTATAGATGAGATGGTTTGCATATGAGGGTGCTCACAACTGTTGATGACATATTTAGCTCTGAATTCTGGCCTCAACTTCTGGAGGAGACATGCTTTGTCCAGATAAATATCCGCTGCAAACTCAGAATTCGGATCCACCTCTAACAACATGTCAATGTATAGAGAGAGATATCTCTGACATTCATTTTCGAGCTCCCATTTCCACGGGTATCCTAAGGAAACCTCCTTAGCAGCAGCAGAACATGCCATTGCTCGGAAGTCCTCCTTTTGACGCCCCAACCACACTTCAAAACTATTTTCAAAATCATCGATGTTTTTGTCTCCCCCAATCAAAGCCTCAGTCTGCATATGACCACAATTTAACATGTAGTCATAGATTTCATGACAAAGGACAGTAAGGTCTTTGGTAGCATTATTACTACCGCATGAAGTCAGTTCAGATTTTAGCCTTTGAATTGAACATGGCAGCTCATTATCTAGACGTTGGATTAGACAGGGGAGTAGATTGTCCAGAATAAATATCTTCAGCCTTGCATCATTGCTGACAACTGCAAGGTAAACAAGAGCGCGGCAAAATGGAATGGCTTTCGCTGTTGATATATCATCCACAAAGTACCCAAATAGGCTCATTCTCAAATCACCAAAGCAATCATTAATTACAAGGTACCTTAAGAGAGAAATCGATGGCATGGAATCATGAAAAGATATGGCCTCTTTATCCTCCAGCGCTCTACTTTGTTCTGTCAATGCAATAACTTCAAGCAAACCTGAAACTTCACGAGTGATCTCAAGCAGTGTGTCCATTTCCAATGTCTTGTTCCTTCCCGCCTCCCCAGACAGTTTACCAAAATAGTAACATGCTCCAGCACATCCATGATAAAGAAGCTTAGACCATGCAAGATGAAGTATATCCTCACAGTGTATTAGTAACTGTTGTAAAAAGTTGCCCACCCATTCCTTCCAAAACTTACGGGGACAATTCTTGACCAAAGGAATAACTGTAAGTTTGATAAGTTTACTTAAATGTCTAAATTCCAGTGATGCCAAATATTTTGATAAAGTAGCAAAAACAGAACGATTTAATAACCAAGAAAATGCACCCTCAATAGATGCACATAGTCCGATCACATTGTACCCACTCTCTCTTATTCCCTCTATCAATTGTCTTGTATCCTTTTCTTGGGAACCTTCTCCGTTGTCAATCCAAAGTAATTTATCTGTATGTTCAAACTGAGAGCAAGGGTCCAGACACTTCGCCCTTTTAAGAACTTCAGAAAAACTACAAGCAAGAGGTGGATACCACAGCCCATGTATGCATTGAAGCAGCTCTAAGATCAGGGGAAGGCTCAGCTGTGCAATGGTTACTATGTAAGGTTCACATGATCTTGAAGCAGTAAACCCATCAGTGCAGACCCTTCTGAGCTGAGTCTCACAGAATCTGACCACATAGTGTATCATCTTCAAAAATTGGCCGTCGGAAAACAGGCGATTCAGCCCTGACCCATGATGCAAATAGTTACATTTCCAATCCAGTAAGGTCCAAATTTTGTTCAGAAGGCTAAGCAAGCAAGGAATTAATTCCATATTTTGATGTATTCCTGAATAGGATAGTAAAGTAAGGAGTGCTTGACTTATAACATTATGTTCCATAAGGAGTAGAGACCCCTTCTCTCGATGGCTAGACATCATTTCGACATTAACCAGCATTGCAGGTTTAGCAACCTCCACATATTCTTTGCAGGCACTAATAATATCACCAATGCTGTCTGGATGATCCATAAATGGAACATAATCATAGTCCTCAAATACACTGCTACATGATGTTTTATTCCAAAAGCCACAGCTTCTATACCTACTTCGATATGAATTGCTAGTGATGTTTGACAACGGGCTGAGATTACCTTCACCTGTAACATCTCCAATTACAGTGTCTGTTTCCATTGCAGCTAGACTGCTCAAGTTGATATTTACAGCCAGCACAACAAGCAAGCACCGTTTATGCTTGTTATTTTCCTTATTAGGATTAGCTGTGCTACCCATTGGATCACCTGTGACAGTTGTAGCATCCCTTAAAACCAAATCATCAAGGGAACCAACAAGAGCTTTTCTTAAATCAGCAAACTGTGTGCTGCTGAGCTCTTTCTTCCTGAAATATATCAAATGCTGAAGCATCCTCACGCCAAGGCACTGGACCTCGACCGGCAACCCCTTCTTCACCATCTGTAGTGACGCACTCACCAACGCGTTCACATAATTTCCCTCCATGTGTGCCTGTGGTGTACAGTAGTAATTCCGATTGTCACGTACTACTATAGATCGCAAATAAATAAATACATCTCAAAACCGAGGAAGGAAACGAACAGGTTTGAGCCCCGTGTTGGGCGAACCAGGAGCCGAGCATCCGAGGTCCGGGGACACCGGCGGAGCAGGCAGCGTCGATGGCTAGGGTTCGGCGCGGCGGCGTGAGAGCAGGGTTAACCAGCCAATGGAGGTCAGTCGAGCTCTTGGATCGATCTTCTTCAGCATACAGCTATGGGCTATATATATCTGTAAACTACAGCTAGTAGGGTTTTGGTTTTGGCTTCCCATGCTGGCAATGGTGGTGGTGGGCCGTGGGCCGTGGGCCGTGGCCCAGATTGCCCGGTTCACCGTGCGTCCTCTCTTGCTCTCTCGGCGTCCAATTTTTTCTTTTTGAAACAACTCGGCGTCCGATTTCGGTCGGGCACAGCTGGGAGGACTCAGGAATGGAAGCAAACAGGCCGGCTGCAACTGCAACTCCGCCCATACATGTACTACGGAGTAACACGTTATGTACTGTCGTACGCAACAGGACGACGAGTCGAGTCACGTCCAGCGCGACGCCTGCACCGCAAGTCTGCCATCATGCGGGAACAGCGTGCATTCTGGACGTCCCTAGCTGCACGCGAGCACGACGGTGATCTGGCGACACGTCAGACCTGACGGTCCTGAACAGTGACATGCTCGGCGAGCACGCCACTGTGTAGCATGCAGTTGCCAGCTGTGTGGTGCACTGTGCACCTAAATCGGTCTCAACGTACACGCTCGAATGGCTATGTAGGAGTACATACACAGCTAGCAGCTCTGACGCAGCTAGCTTTGCAGTGTACTCCAACCCATCGTGACGAAACTTGCATCCTTTCCAGCGCATGCAGGACGCAACTGATTTTGATCGAACCATTATTTTTGGAAGGCACGGGTTTTAAAAACGAAAAACAAAGTCTCTGCAAATTGTGTGTGTCACGTACTAGTACTACGTTCCTTGCATTGCATGCCGCAAACGAGCTCATTTCTTTACGAATAGCCCATCAATTCGTGCGTACGTGACACTGACGCCGGCAATGCAACTACCGCGCGCGGCATCAGGCGGCGCAAACGTGCGGAAATAAAAAATAGCCAGTGGCGCGCGCGATCGGTGCCAGCTACCTGCACCGTCCGCTCAGTTGGAGAGGAGGACGACAATGTCAAATCAGTGCATGTTGCACGTTACTTTTAAAATTTTATGGCGCCGCCTCGCCATTCCCACCGTCCGTCCGACCGACCCGCGCGGGCGGTGCTTCGGCCGCGTCGCCAACTCGCGATACACTCTATCTAGCTATACATATGAACATAGGAGTAGCCAGCAGCACATGCACGCGTGGATTCGGCTGTTTGACTATATATGGATATGGATTTCTGTCACTTTTGTAGTCCGTGAGTTCTTCTTACCGTTTTTCTATGAGAATTCCTGCAGTATAAAGGGTCTTTAGTTGTTACGTCGATGTCACCATCCTCGGCCGACGGCTGGCCGAAACGGACAGTTCCCTCACTCCGCGCTGTATTGTACGGAAGAAGGGTGAAACGTATGTTACAAGCCTATGTTTCAGATGTTTTATAGGTATATGTTGCAATTGTTTCACATGGATGTTAGATTACGATGTAGCATATGTTGCAATAGTTGTACACGTATGTTGTAAGCTTCTATTATCAATGTTTCATCTGTTTTTTTAGACATATGTTGCAAGTGTGTATATTTGGATGTTGTATATGCTTCACACATATGTTGCAAGTGTTCCATTTGGGTGTTATGTATGTTTTACAATGGTTTTCATGTGTTTTTACGAGTGTTTCATCTGTCTTCAGACGTTTAATTTGTTGCAGGTGTTGTATTTAGATGTTTCAAAAGTAGATCGGGTGTTACATTCCCCTCCTTGCCTTTTACTGCCTCGCCTCGGTGTCTCCTTCTCCTCCTGGAGCCAACTGGGCATCCGAACCAAAGGCGCAGGCGGGCGCCGCCCCCTCCTCCTTCTCGATACTGGTGAAGTTTGAGGCGACATGGGCCCCGCGTGGGCGCACGAAACAAAGTGCAGGCACGGGCGTTAGTCCGGACATCCAGGCGCACTGCCGAAACAAGTATGGTAGCTAGACAGAGACAATTAGCTAATGTGGTACACTAATATAATGGAGAGAAAACTCAAAATTGTAAGGAGTAGAGAAGGTTAATTAATGTAAACTAAATGTGACTGTAACTATCTATTTCTTTTAAGATCCTTTTAGAGTAAACAGTGATTATAAGGCTTAAATATATATATATTCTTTTGAGACTAGTAATGCTATCTCACTAGCTTCAAGTTCTACTATTGATTCGAAACAACGTGGTGTAGGTTTTGACTACGCCATTATTGTAGTATTAATATACGGCAACCTAAAAAAAGCTTTATTTTCAATAAAATACAAAAGGAGAGTTCACAATAAGAATAAAAAACTTGGTAATAACTAATAAGATTAAAAGTTTTAAAATAAAAATATAGAATCATGGATGTAACAAAATATAGTCTCAACAAGAGCCATCATAGTTTAAGCTAGAGTTTTAGCAATGCATATTCAAAATACATATATGTGTCTTGCGAAGGAAAAATTGGATATAAAAAAAACATATAGATAGTTTATAAGTTTATTGTAACTAAATAGTGACTTCAGAGTATCGACTATGTCGATTATGTTAAAAATAAATAAAGTAAAAAGCATGCAAATTAGTATAAGTAATTTAATTAGTTATAGGTTAAACAATAGCATCCAATGATTATTTCTTCTGAGGATCCCTCAAAAAGATTTCGCCTTGTTCGCTTGGCTGATAAGTCATAGCTGAAAGTACTGTTCGCTGATTTGTTGTGAGAGAAAAACACTGCTGAATGGCTGGCTGATAAGCTAAGCGAACAAGGCGTATGGCTTCTAAGATTATAACTGTAGCCGGTTGTTCTCTCTCCATTTCATCAAATTATAAGACGTTCTGGATGTTCTATGTATAAACTTTTGCTACGCACCTAAAAAGGCAATATGTCTAAATACAAAGTAAAATTTATATATCTAGAAAAGTAAAAAACAACTTATAATTTATAATAGACGGAGGGGCTGTTTGCTCGTGCACTCGGGAGGACCCGGTTGATTCAGGTCGAATGCATCATCTTGACACGCAGAGTAACTTTTGCATGTAATCGACTATCAGCTAGCAGTGAGCAGGCAAGGCCGCAAGGGTACAGTAGCCGAAATAACACAGTAGTGGGCTAGTGGCGCTTGGGCGGGGGCAACGGCCGCGCGGCCGGGCCAACGGCAACGATACGGTAGCGAACGAAAGGACGGCAAGGACAATAAAGCAACAAGCATTATTGAATTGCCACTGTCAATGAGCCGCCCACGAGGCTAGTTACTTTATCATCAGGCTATTAGTACCAGCGATCGAGATGAGCGCCATGCACGGCGCGCGCATGTCAGTTCCTCCTAATTCGCCGGGAAGGGAGACCAACCACAAGCATGATTAACCCAATAAGCATTGAAGCAGATCGAGCGCCCACGTTTGGATCGGACGGAGGCATGTGCGCCGGCGGGCCCTTCTATTTTTGGCCTTGTTTAGTTCCTCAATTCTCCTCCAAATTCTACTATAAAAAAGAAGATTTTCCGTCACATCAAAATGTCGGCAAATGCATAGAGTACTAAATGTTGATGAAATCAAAAACTAATTGCACAGTTTGTTGTACTTTGCGAGACGAACATTTTAAGCCTAGTTAGCTAAAATTTGGATAATTTTTACCAAATACAAATGAAATGCTACATGAATTCTGATACAGTGTTTTTCTCCCCTATTCTGTGAACTAAAGAGGCCTTTGAAGGATCTCCGCCTCCGTCCGGTCCGGTGGCGGTCGGTGCTGGCGACCGGCCGGCCGGTACGCGGCGCTGCCATTGCTGCTGGCATCACAGACGCCGGGCGCTGTGGCCAAGGCCAAAAAATACCTTTTTGACACTCCGTCTTGTCTCGGGAGCGTTGACACGGACACTATTTGTGTGTCGTTAGGGGGTGTTTAGTTCTTGAAAATTTTTGGTTTTGTATACTGTAGCTTTTTGTTTTATTTAGCAATTACTATTTAATCATGAACTAATTAGGCTTAAAAGATTCGTTTCGCGATTTCACGGTGAACTGTGCAATTAGTTTTTTATTTCGTCTACATTTAATGTTCCATGCATGTACCGCAAGATTCGATGTGATGTTTTAGGGTGAAAATTTTTGGGAACTAAACACCCCTTTAATAAAACTACTTTGAATTTGAAGTTTGTGAGACAGCCATCGCGTGATTTTGCGGAGTCCCAGGTCGATTCAGCGCAGTACAATGTTACCTAGGGATGTCAAAGTGTACAAATTACAGCTGCAGGGAGAAATCCTTATGGGTACGGGTCTAACTTTGTTTTAGGTGTGTGTGCTCAGTGCTCACATGGTTCGAGTTTTCTACCTATGGGTAAAATTCCCGTTGCCATCCTTACTATAGTCTCGTGCTAGCAAGAGTAGTAAAATACCTGTTGTCATCCCTAATGTTACTCCAGTGTACAGCAAGCAGGAGTAGTAAAACACGGAGCCTCATTCAATGAAAGGGAATCTTGCCACACTAACAACTCAACAGCACCCAGAAGTTTAATCAAACTTGCCTAACTTTAGATGTAGTACTCCGTTTTTACATGTCGTGTTATCTTTGCCGGTTCGCCTTTAACTCAAACATATGTATAATTCAAAAAAAGGTTCACGGCATAAGATTTATGTTTTTATATTTATACTACGAGAAATATTTTCATATATATAATTCCTATGTTGTGCAATCATAAGGAATTTCTGAAATTGTTAAAGACGGTAATATTTGATTTAGGGTAAAGCTAAGGTGACATTTTTTTAGAAAAGGAAGCTAAGATGACATGTATATGTAAAAGATACGAGGACTAGCAACTAAAACAGCCGCGTAATTTTATATCAGCGGCCTTATATTTTTTTAAAATAAAAGCTGTCGTCCTGTCTTTCTTGGAGGTCAAGTCATGCAGCTTCTCGTCCTACCTATCGATCTCTGTCAAAGTATCGTATAAGGCCAGTCTCAGTGGCGAGTTTCACGGCGTTGTTTCCAAGACTGCCACATCACACGAAATGAAATGAAACTCATATGAAACACACGTCCACAGTGGAGAGTTTCATTCTCTAGTTTCATAGGCATTTAATTTCATGACTCAGAGAGAGTTGGTAATCGTGCCAAGAGAGTTTCATCTAGATGAAACTCATTTCTTCTCTCTCTTCTTAAATACATTGTCATGTCATCAAATATGCCTATGTGGCAGCCTATTTAATACAAATGAAACTCTCATGACACTCCCACTGAGACTGGCCTAATAAACAAAACAAATGAAGCAAATCAAGTTGTGAAACACGCCACCGGCATGGCATCGTACGCCTACTTAACTGTGCCAGACTTTGCCAGCTATAGTTATTACTACCGTATAGTACAGCCGTATATATACTAGTATATATTTATATATATTCCTTTTCGTGGCGCAACGAGAAAACCAAATCAACGGAGTAGTAGGAAGTTGCGTGACACTCTGAGTCATACTTCATGTTCCTCCTAATAAAAACAGAATAGAGAGAGAGAGAGAGTCATGCTTCGTGACAGACGACGACGTCGTACGATCCCCACGACGCCGCTGGATTCGGCGGGCTGAAGCTTCCGCAGAATTTCTGGCGCCCCCACATTGGCGTTGCTCAGTAGTTCTTCCTTGATTTCGTCGTAATTCTGGGACGGACTCGCGTGGCGTGGCTTGCCGGCTCTCGCTTGACCTGGACGGCTGGACCCCAATTTCGTTCCACAAAAATAAATCAGGCAGACCCACACGTAATTCATACGTGTCACGGCCGACCTTTTTTCGGTTGGGGGCTGCCGAATCCGCGGTTTTCACCGTCAGCGCCACGCACGCGTGTTGAGCTGTTCTTGGCAGACGCCCGGTGCGTACTCGCACCGACAAAACCGTAGCGATGTTCCAGCCAAGACCACGACGTGCGCGTGTTGACTTGCGCGATCTCACGAGCCTGACTGGCTGACTGCCCGAGAGGCCGCTGTCAGCGACAGACAAGCAGCTGCTATAGTTCCGGACTGCCGGCGAGCCCGTGGTCTGTGGATCTGCGGAGAAATATTTTGATGCCGGTACGGTTTCTTCTCCGATCCGCGCTCCTTGACCATTGCCACCAAACCACGACGAGAGCCATGGAGAAAATTAAAGATCGTGAGGCTATACTGCTGCTGAGCAGATCCGCAGCTGCTTCTCGCTCTGCGACGCGATTCCTGTGGTCCGGTTCACGAACATGCAGTTCATTCCATTCCCATTCCGCATTTGCCTTGGCAAGCCGGCAAGAAATCAAAGCTGGAAGGAAATGTTTATCCAGTATCCGGACGTATAGATCGCTTGTTCCGTAAGCGCTGGCAGGCTCCGTGAATTTGCAACTCGCCGGCAATGGAAACTCAACAACTAGGCACGCCGCGCCGGACACTTATTTTGCGACGTGCACGTGCTGCACTTTCTGGCAGTTACCACCAAACCTGCACCCGCACAACGACAGGCACGCGTCTGTCTCCTAGCTGTTCGATTCACATCGATCTTGTGAGTGCTTCGTTCGTCCTCCCTGGACTCCTCCAATCGGAGTAGTAACGAGGCCGGCCGTGCTGCTTTCTGTTCATACTCTGTCCACCCAACCGTTTAGGCACCTCAACGGTTCCACTTCCACATCAGCACACACTTAGCATTTTTATTAGGTGGAAGAGAAAGGGACGAAGAAAAAACAAGAGCTGCATCTTCATCCCATACGGCGGGCTTGAACGAAATATGAGAAACTTACGGGTGTTTGGTCGGAGGAGTTAAAGTTTAACGAACACTGTAGTATTTTTGTCTTATTTGATAAAAAAATTTCAATCTTGGACTAATTAGGCTTAATAGATTCGTCTCGTAAATTACTCCTAATATGTGTCGACATGCATACAATTAATCTACATTTAGTACTCCATGCATTTGAGGAAACATTGATATGATGGGAGGCCTCGTTTAGTTGACAGAATAGGGAGAAAAACACTGTATCAGAATTCTTGTAGCATTTCGTTTGTATTTGGTAAAAATTATCCAAATTTTGACTAACTAGGCTTAAAATGTTCGTCTCATAAAGTACAATAAAACTGTGCAATTAGTTTTTGATTTTATCAACATTTAGTACTCTATGCATTTGCTGACATTTTGATGTGATGGAGAATTTTCTTTTTGTATAGTGAAATTTGGGGGAGAATTGGAAGAACTAAACAAGCGGCTACATAGAAGTACAGCCATCTATGGAAGCTTGTCATCATGTCTGTCGGCTCTTGGGGAGGGCATGGAGGTGGAGTGGAGGATGGTGACAACTCGGAGAAAACGGCAAACAAGAACGGGAAGTGACCGGAGTGCCTAGTGGTGCGACAGTGGTCTGGAGTCAAGTAGCCTAGCGCAGGAGCGTGGGGGTGTTTGGTTCGCCTGCTAAATTTAGTCCCTATCGTATTAAATGTTTGAACACAGGTATAAAATATTAAAAATAAATTAATTACAAAGCTAATTGCATAGATTGAGACTAATTTACTAGATAAATCTATTAAGCCTAATTAAACTCTTGTTTAATCTTTCTAATTAATACTTAAATATCCGATGTAACATCTACTAAACTTTAGTCTGGATCAAACGCACGCATGGCGGTTGATCGGGGGCTGGAGTCAGCGTGGGAGCATAAAATAGCGCTCGCACGCATATGGCGGCCGCGGTCTGGCATGGGGGCATGGAGCGAGCGTGCGACAGCGACTAGTGTGGGCGATTCCTTGAGGCCCTGCAAAATTTTTCAGATTCTTTATCATATCGGATCTTTGACACATACCTGAAGCATTAAATATAAATAAAAATAAAACTAATTACACAATTTAGACGAAATGAACGAGACGAATCTTTTAAGCCTAATTAGACCATAATTGGACAATATTTGTCAAGTAACAACGAAAAAGCTACAGTACCGTTTTGTAAAAAAAAATTTACATCTAAACACAGCCTGACACAAGTTGTGGTGGTGTCCCGGTGTGGAGAGGAAGGGGCGGGGAGCACTCGCGCGCACGTCGACGATTGCATCGCGCAGGGGGCATGGAGTGTTGTGCAGTGCGGCTCAGCACAAGTCGTGGTAGTGTCCCGGTGGGAGAGAGAGGGGTACGGTGGATAGCACTCACTCGCGCATCGATGGTGGCCTGGCGCAAGGGGCGTGAAGTGCTCGTGCGCTCGCGGTGATTGCACAGCGCGGATTGACCGGATGAAGGGAAGGTGGGAGAGAGAAAATATGTGGGGCCCATGATGGCATATTAAGATTTAATGTGATGAAGGGCTGGTCTCCTCTTCTGCCTTTTACTAGCAAAAAAAAAAATATGTCCATACGTTGCAACGTGAGAAGAAATAAACTATTAGATGTTAATAGGAAAAAAGAGAAATATTGCTATATATCTATTTATATTTTACCTTTTTTCATAAATTTTAATAGCTATAATTTATTTTATAATGATCATGACATCCATAATAAAAGTTAATATCCTTAATAATATGACAATGTCCTATTAAGCCTGACGAATTAAAATATTCCTATTGTCCAAAATCGTAAGTTGTTCGGACTTTTGTAGATACGCCCTATTCGCTTCAACTCATCAGCCGTACCGTTTTAGCAAAATAACAGTTTTCTAGCCAGCCGAACAGGGATATAGATTAACTACGCTTCTACATATACATTATATCCAAATACATAGTAAAAGGTATATATATATCGAAAAGCTAGAACGATTTACAAACTGGAATAGAGGGAGTTGAACTTTGATTTTTTTCAATTGTAAGACACAGAAATATTTACCCGTAATATATCATAACCTTAATCTATATCTATATGGATCCTAATCCAAATTCAAATCTAAATAGAAAATGATAAGAATAGAAATTACCCTAATATAAATAAAAACCATAAATAAAGAGTTTATAGGTTTTTTTGTTTTTCTTACCAAGTTTCAATTTTATTTTTCAGGGATTTAAACACAAAACACATCTCCAGTTTTTTTTTCACGTTGGTTTTCCGTCCATCGAGTCATGGTACCGTGTCTATCCCGGTTTTTGTTTTTCCTTTCCTCTTTTTTTTTGCACGTATGACGGCTGGTCTTTCCCTTGTATACAAGAAATAATAGGCGAGGCACGAGGATAGCAACATAGTTACTATAATTGTTTTGCTCTTTCTCCTTTTAGACTCCAAAACATAGACTCGAGTCCTCCCATCAATCCATACGTGCTAGTTCAAAGTTGGCCAATCAGATGTCCAAGTTGTACTTTGCTTTTCTATACCTAATATCCTATTTTCCAAAATTCCTTCACGAAGCAATCTCTGTGGGTCTCTGATGGTTTTTTAATCCATGCAAAGCAATGTTGTCCGGACCGTGGAGTCTGGAGACGTGATTTCCCAAATCCAATGCCCGGCATTTAATCCTTTCTTCTTCACGTGATATTTTAAACATACCGACTACTCCCTCCGTCCCGAAAAGAGTATCGTTTTAGAATTTCAGACATCTTATTTAATCATTCGTCTTATTCAAATTTTTTGTATAAATATCATTTATTTTGTTATGACTTATTTTATCATTAGAGATATTTTAATAATGATTTATTTATTTTATAATTTATATAAATTTTTTGAATAAGACGAACGGTCAAACACGATGTCTAAAAGTAAAAAACGTCACTCTTTTTGGGACGGAGTAGTACAATACATTGTTGCAGCACCTTTTGGAATTGGACTCCGTATCATTGCTAGACAAGAACTATTCTAACTCGTATTAGCACAAGGTATTATATATAAATCTAGACGGAAGAAACTCTTGACTATCTGTAGTTAGAGGGAGGTGGACGAAAAAAATAGATGGACGAAAAAAATAACCGAAAATTTTACCTCTTTATTAATAGGTATAGAATAACACAGAAGGGGCATGTCAAATATGATCTAGCTTGATAACTCAACTGTTCAGGTAGCATATCTAGCTTGTTGACTCTAACTATTGTTTACCGCGAACGAGAGATGGAGACGGAGGAAGAAGAAGATAGTTTTAGACATTGAGAGGTGAGTTCTACCCTCAATCTGCCGCAACTCCAGTCTCTGGAGACTGATGACCCATTTGGCCATCCACGCTCCGTAGATCTTGAGACCAATCTTCGTCTTGCCCCGTGCACGTGTAGGGCTGGACCAGGCGACCCCTCCCGATCGCTGTTGCTTCCCGCTATGTGGCGCGCACCATCCGCCCGCGTCAGCAAAAGCTCGCGCGCCAGCGAGCCTCGATGCCATTGCCACGGTCGCTTTGGGGTTAATCCCGTGAACACCGAAAACGAAGCGAAACGCTCATGACCGAGACAACCGGTAAACTGCCTTTTCCGCCTCCGCTTCTAGAAAGAGATGGAGCAAAGTCGACTGTCGCCGCCTATTAATACGCGCCCACCTCCAACCTCTCTCCTCTCCCTCTCTCTCTCTCTCTCTCGGCTCCCAAATCCCCTCCCCGTCGCCGCCTCCCTCCTGGTCGTTTCCAAGCCCCGTTGGGGGGCTCGCCGGCGCCGGCATTGGGTATAACCTCGCCGCCTCCGTCCGGTAAGTTTCTCCTCCCGAGATCGGTCCCCATGCTTTCTTGGAAACTATGTCACGTTGCTCATCTAGCGCTCGTAGATCTCGCTTTTCCTTTTGTTATTTGTGCGTATTCCTTGTCGTCTCCGCCTCCCCATGCGACGGCGACGGCCGTCGCCCCCACGGGGAATCTGTTCCGTTCCATGCGTGAAACTGTATCCGAAGAGCCCCCAAAGGCGAGTTTTTTAATCGAGCCGCCCACAAGACGGCCATGAGAAAGCAGGTGGGATGCAGAGGGAAGGGAGGGAGAAGGGTGTTGGCCGTGGTGGTTGGCTGTGTGGGATTCTTCCTCGCGGGGGGTCTCTGCGGCCGAGCCGGGGTACGTCCAACTGGACGTACCTTTTTCTTGCCCTTTTCCCCGATTCTTTTTGGATGTATCGCGCCTGGGAGGGAAATAAAAAGCATATCTTTGATGATTGCCGCACTGCACCGGTCTGGCCTTGTGTTCGAGGCCCCCACGTATTTTGTTCTTGTTGGTTGGGGTTGATGGGAGCTGTGTCTTTCACTGCCGCCGTTGCGAGCAGCTGTTGCATCGCCGAGGCTTTCTTGCTAGCCTGGCCAGGCGCCATCTGTTGTACAAGCCTATTGATTGGCTGATTGATGCCCCGGTGGTCCCAGTCGATTAGTCCTGTCACGATACGGGGTGATTACTGACGTAACCCGCAATTATGTGCTTGCGTTTTGTTTCCCAGTGCCATGAACAGTTCCATGTGCACCTGTCTTGAATTGCTCTTTGAATTTTCCTAGTATTGTAGTGTGTGTTCTCATGGACACCCTATGCAATTCATCACGTACCATTAGTACACATGGGTCTCACCAAATCATCCATGTTTATGTCATTTGTTGATGGATGGATCAAACATCATTTTCCAAGTAATATGTGGTGGTACATAAAGGAATCATGGCTCACCAGCTGATGTCTTTTTCATTTTCCGTTGTAACTCCTGAGTCGTGAAAAAAGGCGATCCTGTCTTGTTCCTTTTTAAAACTTGCAAGACAGGAACAGGAGCTATGCTGTTCAATGTGGTCAGTTATTCTTGCATTGGGTGGTGTGGTGTTTCATTAGATATTACATGACAACACCTTTTTTTTGTCCTTTTTATTACTGTAGTGTAGGCTGTGATTGTGCACAATTATTGTCCTTGGAACTGATTGGTATGTCGGATGAATGAGTTCTCCTTTTAAATGATCTGTGTTGACCAGGGTGATGAACCAGTATGTGCTTCAACATTTTGTGCCCCCCCCCCCAAAAAAAAAAAAAAAACGATTGCTATGTTCAAGGCTTATCTTTTTTTTCCCCTTCCAATACAGAATGCAGGCTCTTCACATTTAATGGGCTGGATGCGGTACATGCATGTTTGCAGTGACAAGAACACATTGAAACGTTGGTTTTTCATTGACAAGAGGGTTGGTTAAGCATTTTGGTGCACTAACCTTTTGTAGTCTGTAATTGGTTTCACAACAAGTCTCTTGGGGAGTTGTGTCTTGTTGATGGATTTGAAGACAGGCCTCAATTCACCTGTTATTGCTGACCATCTCACTACGTTAGCATCACCTGCTGCTGTCATGACTTTCACAACACCTACTAGCTTTCCCTCTCCGGGGCTTTGCTTGAACACTACAAAGAAGATACCTCTGCCTGGTAAGATTGAAGAAGTTCGTGCTACTGGATGGCTTGACCTCATGAAGGCCTCATCACCTACCCGCAAAAGGCAGACCAAGGATGTCATCTGTGATACTCAATCAGATGATCTTGATTTGCACTACCGCAACTGGACGGTATGTATCTGAACCCATACTGTATGGCAGAATCGTAACCAATATGTTAGTGATTCCCATTGTTTCACCTTTGTAGGTGAACTATCCTTCTGCTTTGACTTCATTTGAGGCAATTAGTGATCTTGCTGGGAGTAAAAGATTGGCATTGTTTCTTGACTATGACGGAACACTTTCACCGATTGTGGACAATCCTGAAAATGCATTAATGTCTGATGAGGTATGTTTTCCTTAAGTCCTACAGTTCTTGTAAAATTAGCAGTCCAGTGCAATTTCCAGTCCACTTTCTAAACATTGTATTTCACAGATGCGTGCTGCAGTGAGGCATGTGGCATCACTTTTCCCAACCGCAATCATTAGCGGAAGGTCTCGTGATAAGGTATACAATGTTATTGTTCATTACACAAATTACTCCTATCAGCATTTTGCATCTCTCTCATTGATTTTTTTTTAGGTTTTTGACTTTGTCAAGCTAAATGAACTATACTACGCTGGAAGCCATGGAATGGACATAATGGGCCCTGTTAGGAAGACTACTGACTCCAATGGCGTGGAATGTATTCGGTCAACTGATGCACATGTGAAACTACTTTCTAGATCTTTACCCTCATAATTTAAATTTCTTACTTGCTTTCGTAGTGTGAATCTCCTTTTCCTCCTTGTAGGGCAAAGAAGTCAATCTGTTCCAACCTGCTAGTGAGTTTTTACCTATGATAACCGAGGTATGCTGTATCAACTTCTTGAGTTTAAGTTGCCATCTTATGTCATATGGTTGGACTTACTCGGTGGTGTACATGCCAGGTGTATGAAAAACTTGGTGAGAGTGTTAAGGACATTGATGGTGCAAGGATGGAAGACAACAAGTTCTGTGTGTCTGTGCATTACCGTAATGTGGCGGAAGATGTAATAGTTCTATATCTTAGTGTTTATATCTCATAAAGAAAATGTGCATTGGGATTATTTGAGCTGAACATGGACCATTTAAAAAAATTCCTATTCTTGCTTCTCAGGACTATAAAAAGGTTTTCCATCGTGTAAGTGCTGTATTGGAAGATTTCCCTTGCCTAAGACTAACCCATGGGAGGAAGGTGAGGATTATGCACCGTTAGAAGGCTTTCCTTATCAAAATATTTGTTGTAAGCAGTTTGAATTTGATTAATATTCAATCACACTCTTCAATCCAGGTTTTTGAGGTCCGTCCTGTTATTGATTGGAACAAAGGTAAAGCTGTGGAGTTTTTACTCGAATCGCTTGGGCTCAATGAGAGTGAAGATGTTCTCCCTATCTATGTTGGAGATGACAGAACAGATGAAGATGCATTCAAAGTATGCCTAGTTCACTTGAATGGACTTCTAAAGCATATATTTCCACAACACATAATTTACTCTTGGTTCAAATAGGTTCTGAAGGCAAGCAACCGTGGCTTTGGAATATTGGTGTCATCTATACCCAAAGAGAGTGACGCCTTCTATTCCTTGAGGGATCCAGCTGAGGTAACTCATAGCACTGTGGCAACCACAACAAACTTTTGCCTTTGAATATTTCTTGGTTCAAAAGGAAAATTGAAAACTTCCGAACGTTTGACTATGTGTTGGGTATTGCAAGTTTATATTTCTTGGTTCAAAAGGAAAATTGAAAACTTCTGAACGTTTGACTATGTGTTGGGTATTGCAAGTTTAGAGAAATGAAACATTCTTTTGATGCATATAGGTGATGGAATTTCTGAGAATGTTGGCAGCATGGAAGGAGCAGTCCACCTGATACCAGTTTTGCTGGGTCTGGAGAAGAACCAAGATTATAAATATTAGCAAGATATATAATGCTAACCAAATAAGTCGGCTATTTGGAGGAGTCAAGCCAAAATATTTTTGATTTGGCATTTTATAAGAGGCTACCATATTTTGATACCTTTTCAGTCCCACTTTGTTCTTGTGTTAAATGGGTTTCTCAATCAGTTCAATTCTTTCATTTTTTAGTTCCCTTTAGTATATATGGAAATATTCTTAAAAAGGAATTTTGGTTCCTGCTAGTGTTTTGCTGTGTCGCGAATTTTGTATTCTTCAAGCTGTAAAGAACCGGTCCTTCGTTTAAACAACATTTAGCTGACAAGTGACTATGGCTCATGGAAAGTCAAATTATGAGCAAGGAGCCGCGGAGACCTACATTGCAGGCATGCTGTGTGCCTGGGCTTTCTTTTTTGTCTTTGCTGCAAGTGTATCTGGATGCCTGTCCCTGTTCCGAATATCTGTTCCATTGTTGAGCTGGACCGAATCTATAATCTGGCGATCAAAATGCTCAGCTCGCTATTCGCGAATGTGCCGATGTGATGTGCTGAGCTATTTCGCATTAGTATAGTCTCGTTTGAATTGTGAGACTTCTGCTTGACACGCATTTATGGTGATTTTGATAAAATTATAGTGATAATTTCAGTGTCGTCGGGTGAATTTTTATGGCACTTGTCGTGAACTTGAGGTAGCGATCATGTCACATGGCAAACACTGGGCAGCGGACAATAAAAGGGTTCCTATGGAAAAGAAAAAAGAAGACTTTTTTTTTCCTTTGGCATCGATTTCAATTTTTTTGTGAGGATTGCATCCGTTTCAATTCTTTGAGATGAAGCATCCATTTCAATTGATATTTTGATTTGGCAAAACTAGACTATCAATTGAATTGCATCCATAAGAGCAACTTAAAGAGTGATAGGAATAGAGATTTTGGTGGGAAGATCTTTAAATATTGCACCGTCTATTTCTAGTTTCTTGCTTGCTAAATATGAAAAGCGTGGATATCTCTCTAAAAGTGCTACGAGATACGAAGAAGCTGTTGGAAGATAATCCAGTAGAAAGTTATAAAGAATAATATTTTTTATTCAAATTAAAATTTAGAGAGTGAGTTTAAGAAAGACTGATGCAATTCATTTTATTTTTTTTGAGGGGATGTAATTCATTTCATTTGATATTTTGATTTGATGCAACTGGGTCATGCGGCCCACCGCACTTTCCAGGTCACTAGGTTGACAGTTCGGCCCATGATCCCTAGCCCATACACAATCAGACCGAGTTTCTTCCCATCACGGCACTTCGACGGGCCACACTTTTCCTTTGAGGACCACTCCACCTTCCACTCCAGAGTCCAAAACCCTACGATCCGCGCCACCATGCCGCGCCTCGCCGCCGCCGCCGCCGTAGCACGCCGCGCCGGCGAGGCCCTGCGCCGCGGCGCGCTTGGGGGACTGCGGCCTCTCTCCTCCCTCCAACCGTCGAACGCCGCCTCCAGCGACGAGGTAACCAAGCGCCTGGTCCGCCGGGCCCACCGTCGTGGCATCCTCCTTGGCATCGGAGGCGCGGGGTTCCGTCGCTGACACCGTATTTTGCGCAGGTGCTCGTGGAAGGAAAGGCAAGTGCGCGCGCCGCCGTGCTCAACCGCCCCGGCTACCTCAATGCCCTCACTACCACCATGGTTCGTCCCCATTTCCTCGCGTACTATTGTAGGTAGTAGTTGGCGCGCAGTTTTGTTTCGGTGGTGATTGGAAGACTCTTTGTTCGATGAGATGCTTTACATAGTTGTGCGGTGATGGGGTTCGGGCTCACTGAACTGTAGGTGATATTGTTTGATGAAATGAGTCGGTGATCATGCTCCATAGCAGTTTGGTGAATTATGTTTTCTATTTTAGGCCCCTGCTATCATTTGCGGAGCATGTGTATAATGTAATGCCCACAGAGTCATTTATGCGTGCTTGGTGCCTTGGTGTTGGGACTTGGGTGAAGTACCCTTTTCTTCAACAAAGGTGGAGCTTCTGCAGATTGATTTAGTCCCTTTCTTGCAATGCAAATGATTAGGCTTAGTTTATTCGTGTGTTGATAATGCTGACTTCATTTATTTTTTCTGTCCATGGGTTTATAGATTATAGCTTACAGATTTACATTGGAAACAATTGATCTGATGCTTGGTGAAATGTCTGTCTTGAAAGGGAGCTAGGCTTAATAAATTTTATGAATCATGGGAGGACAACCCAGACATTGGCTTTGTCATGATGAAGGTATGGTGGTTCATCATTTCAGTTCCGCTTATATTGCTGACCAAATATAAATTGAGTTGTTCATTGCATGAAGGGCAGCGGCCGAGCATTCTGTGCTGGTGGGGATGTTGTTAGATTACGTGAACTTATCAGTGAAGGTGGGTGGTTAAGCCCTGCATAGCATATAGTTTGTATCCCATTGTGAACTGTTGATAGTAATCATTCCATTATATTTCTGTCACCTGTGTATCCTTTTTAGTAAACTGTCTGTCATGCTTGCTTTTGCTTTCACAAAACAGCAGCAAGTTATTACGATGACACAATTTGGCAAAACAACTCTCCATTTGCTTGCTTGCTGAACCTGCTTTATTTGTCTCTAGAAAAGGTTGATGGAAAGAACACAAATCAAAGGTTTTTTTACCCAATTTATTGTACAAGAAGTTCCTTAAATTTGGATGGTCCACTGTAAACTTGTGCATTGTAAAAACGTTTTGTGCTGTCCAAGTTTACCTTAAATTTAATTTTTTCCTTTATCAGGCAAGCTGGAGGAATGTAAGGATTTTTTCAAGACTTTGTACATGTTCATTTATTTTCTGGGCACGTACTTGAAACCACATGTAAAGTATATGGATTCAGAACTATTTTCTTTTTACGATTCATTATAATATTTTTTTATTTAACATCTGAGATTGCATTTATCTGCTAATATAGATTGCCATTCTTGATGGTGTTACTATGGGTGGTGGTGGAGGTGTTTCCATTCCTGGAACATTCCGCATTGCAACAGATAGAACAGTATGTCAATGTATTTTTACCCATTCGCTTTTATTTTCTACTAGTAAATATGCCCGTGCGTTGCAACGGGAAATATGCCCGTGCGTTGTAACGGGAGAAAATATTATCAAACGTTTAACTTGTTTGCTTTATCTTTTTTAGAATTGCAGCGGCATTGTATTTTAGTATTTCTAGTGTATTTCCTAATTTTATTTTCCAAAGAAAAAGGAAGTATATGACATTAGCATGATGACATGCGGACATCATGCTGCTGGAGCTGAGCTGTGTTCGCTGCTTATTTTTTTGCTGTATATATTTTTCGGAAACTTTTTTGTTTTCATAGGAAACGGGTACGTTGGTTTTTACGTTTATTTTTTGCCATATATATATTTTTGGAAACCTTTTTTTTGCCGTTGGAAACGTGTAAGTTAGTTTTTTACGGTGTTTTTTTTGCCGTATAGAGTGGGGCTCGCGTAGTCGTACCTGAACTAAAGCTGTAGTATGGGCAGTATGGCGGCTGACACAATGGAATCTGTCGCCGTGGTGGCCGTGCCGTTCCCGGCGCAGGGCCATCTAAACCAGCTGCTCCACCTGTCGCTGCTGCTGGCGTCACGGGGCCTCTCTGTGCACGACGCGGCGACGCCGCCGCACGTCCGGCAGGCGCGCGCGCGCACGAGTGGGACCCCTGCACGCTAGACTCCATCGAGTTCCACGACCTTGACGTGTTGGCGTACGACTCTCTGCCCCCGGACCTTGCCGCGCCGTCGCCGTTCCCGAACCACCTCATGCCCATGTTTGAGACCTTCGCCGCCGCGGCGCGCGCCCCGCTGGCCACACTCCTCAGAATAAAAAAGACAAGGAAAAAATTGAAGTCCATGGTAACAGAGAGAGCCCTATCCAAAAAAGGACATGTGGAAAATATGAGACTTCACGGCAACAACAAAGCGAGTTGGAGTTTGATCTATTTGGATTAGTATCAACCTAGTCTTGTATGTAATCTTAGTTGAGTAGGAGTCTTACTTACATCTTATGCGGAAATTTTGCCTCTTTATTATTAGGTATAGATATATTTCTGTGGCGAGCTTATGCTATTTTACTCTTGCTGCTTCCTCTATTTCTTGAATAGTTTGGAGTCAGGTATTTGATATATTTTTTTAAATGTGACGATTTCAGGTCTTTGCAACTCCAGAAGTTCATATTGGATTCCATCCTGACGCTGCAGCCTCATTTTATTTGTCACATCTAACTGGTCATGTTGGTTAGTGCTCTTATGTGGAGTTACATCTTGTCCCTTCTACTTTATTGGTGGTTGTGCTGTAGTCCATTGCAAAATAGGAATATGTAATCAGTCTGCTAGTTTTCACACTGGAAGCCTCGCAGGGGAATATGTGGCCTTGACTGGTGAAAAGCTCAATGGAACAGATATGATTGCTCTTGGCCTTGCTACACACTATTCCATGAGTGGCGTAAGATTCTTTTTACTGTATGTCTCATGTTTGAAGTCCAGATATTTCTACTGTGGTATTTTTAATCAACTTATGAACATTTTGTGTTTGGTTTTTTGGACAGCATCTGGATCTGATCGATGAACGACTTGCAAAGTTAGTAACTGATGACCCATCAGTTATTGATTCTTCCCTTGCACAATATGGAGACATGGTTTATCCAGACAAAAAAAGCATTGTTCATAGGTAATCTATTTTACCAAACATTGCTCATCAAACACTTTACCATGTGTCATCTCTATGGCTGCCAGCTATAACTCAGTAACCCTGCTTTATTATTCCAAAATCCTTTTTGGGGTTTTGGATACATAATTATTAATCACGCACCCTGTAGAAAAAGGCAGAAATGTTATGTTTACCCATTTATGAACAAGAATTGAAAGCTAGAACCAGCGCTTGTTCTTTCCTGGAATCGATTCTAGCATGGCGGGCTTTGATCTATGTGTTCCTTTCTTTTGTGCCATTACTTTTGGGCATGTCAGTTTATTTTCTTCATAAAAATGTTATATTGGTTGGATTTATGTGTGCTTGAGATGATGATAATCTGGATGCTGCATTGTCTGCTCTTTAAAAAACAATCTACTGTTTCTTCTTTTTAGTTAAGACTAGGTATTGGCCCATGCGTTGCTATGGGCACATAAAATTTAAACGATACTAATATTTTTTAATTTTAAATCCTAACAAACAATGATTTGCTCATCCCTTACCTCTCTATTTTTTAGCCCATTGCCTCTTTACTTTTTAGCCCATTGCCTCTTTCTATAGAATCAACCGGGAGTGGCTTTATAGGCATGGGAAATAATGTCTAAATAAATGCCCTGCCTCTTTTCTTCTGAACCTCTCTCCCCCATTGGTCTTCCACTTTTGCATTTCAGGAAGCAATCCGCTCTGTAATATGGCCACTGTTATCTTGCCTGAAAGTAAATGTAAGGAACAAATATTGTAAGCACAAACATCTGTACCTGATGATGAAATTCACTAAAATCACTGCATGAACCAGAGCACTAACGGAACCTAATTACATATCAAAAATATGAGACACCCGATGATATGAAGTTCATAAACTAAAGCAAGGGCTAATAATTTGAGATGACAGGTGATAGTGCGGACCTGGTTCAGACCAACTGCAAGATGAGAGCTTCAGTTCGTGGTGAAGCCACTGCCACCATCCGTGCTGGCGTCCAGGTCTTTCACCGCTGACCACATCACAGTGTACACGAACGCACGGACAGCCAAGAGCAGTGGATTCGGGTACAAGAAATAGCTGTCTGCCGGTGAGCAGGCCGGCCCGCTCCCTCTACTCGTACTCACGCCTTTGCCACCCCTGCCTTAGCTTGCGCAGGTCTGCCCCCAGGGACGCGCACCTCACATCCCTTGCCTGACCTGTGGTCGCCAAGCATCTTGCCGCCAGTCCAGTATCCGCGCCATCTTGGCGTGCGCTCCTCCGCAACACGTGGCGCAGCGCTCCGCCACAACATGTGTTACAGCGCTCCGCTGCAACATGTGGCGTAGCGCTCCCGGCAACCTCCACACACGGATCCGTGTCCACCACCACTGGCCTCTGCGCCATGGCATCCTCACATCCAACATCCATGAACCTCGCCAGAGGCACTGGAGAGATCATCGCCGTCCACGCCTGCCACCAGCACACATAAACGGCTGAATACATTTACACAGTTCATCAGTAAGGCATGTACAAAAGAAGAGCACCTTATGAAACTTTTTTTTCACGAGTGTATCAAGGACCACATTTAAAGTAGGTGAGATGTGCTGTAAGGATCAAGAGTGTGCCTTCATATTGCGTATATCATCTTGATTGTCATCCCTCATTTTTCCATTTGTGTTACCTTAGGTTGGAGGTGATTGATAAATGCTTCAGCCATGACACAGTTGAAGAGATTGTTGATGCCTTGGTGAGTGATGATTCAGCTGCTTTTTTTTTACTATCCTAACATACTTCATTGTTTGATTGATTTAATAACGAGTGAAACATGAGATATAATTCATTCATATATGCATAGTTTCGCTAGGCGCTAGGCGGATTCTAGGCGCTGACCCTTAGCCTAGCGCCTAGGCGAGATTAATCGCGCCTAGGCGTTCCTAGGCGTTTTTCTAGGCGATGAATAATACATGTATAAATACTTAAAAGAAAAGAAAAAAAAAGGAGATGAGTGAGTATTCTTGAGCCAAACTCTTGAAGGCCCATTTCTGAGTGAGTATATTGATGCAATATTGAAGCTCATGAAAAGGGAGAAAGGGAAAAAGGCCCATTTGAAGGCCCAACTCTCCCTCAGACCCTCTCCCACATCCTCTTTGCCTCTCTCGCATCTCTCCCTCTCCCGCACGCGCCCGCCGCTGCCCGCGCCTACGCCTGCCGCCGCCCGCACAAGCCCGTGCGAGCACCCGCCGCCGCCCGCAGCTCCTCCTCCCCCACCGGCGACCTCCGCCGGACGCTCCTCCACCCCCACCGGCGCCGCCGACGAGCTGCGCCCGCCTAGGGGTCCGCCTACCCCCCTAGGCCAGGCGACGGGCCTCCCCTCGCGATTAATCGCGCGGAATCGCGCCTAGGCGAGCGCCTAGCGGAACCCATTTGTGGCTTGGTTTGTGACCTTTTGCTAGCATCTCACTATTTACCGTGAAACTTTCATGAATCTTATAGTTAACCTTTGATGAAACTTACCATACCTCCTTGATATGTTTTCATCATTGCAATTTTGCTGCCCTGAATGGTGCTTGATTTAGTTGAGTTCAGTGTTTTTTTTGTTCTGTGACTGAAAGTTCTGTTCAATTTTCATACGATTTAAAACTGAGTACTGTCATAATCAGGAAAGTGAAGCAGCTAGCTCAAATGAAGAATGGTGTACCTTGGCACTGAAACGATTGAAAGAGGCCTCTCCGTTAGCTTTGAAGGTCTCACTGCGATCGGTAAGTAGAAGTTCTACAGCCTCAGTTGTTTGTCCTTGTGCTGTTGACCGAGATTGTTTCTGGCCATGATGTAGATACGTGAGGGTAGGTATCAGACACTTGATGAGTGCCTTGTCCGTGAGTACCGCATGTCCATGAATGGAATCTCAAAGCAATTTTCTCATGAATTCTGTGAGGTATGTTCTTAATGCTGCATTCTTTCCAGAAGTTCAGAGAATATCTGTAAACATTATGCTTGATAAAGTGATCATTGTTGCCACAAACTTTTAGAACTTGAAAGTGAATACTATCAAACTTGTGATTTGGAAATTGAGAGGTTCCTGTCACTAAATTTGTGAAATTATGGAAGCTGTTTGTTATAGAAGTGAATGAACTATAATTTAGCATTTTATTGTTTTTGTTGTTGCTGGTTAAAGATTGCATCTTTTATTATATACTAGTTCTTAATTTCTCATCCCTGTGTAGGGTGTCAGAGCACGACTAGTCGAAAAAGACTTCACTCCTAAGGTAATTATTTTGCTGTTTTGATTGATCGGTTCTTTATGCTAGGAAAAACAATTCTGTTGTTTGTGATCTGTATAAGTTGATTTATATGTATTTGTTATCTCAGTGGGATCCTCCTGCCCTTGAATATGTTACAAATGACATGGTTGACGCTTACTTCGCACCTCTTGGTGATTTGGAGCCTGAGTTGAAGCTACCTACAGAATCTCGAGAGGCATTTGTATGATTACAAATCATTCAAGGACTGGACTGAGACCTGATAAACGTGTTATAATATGTGTAGCCATTATTTTTGGCAGCACAACCAGCCCTGTTGAAGCAACTATCCAATCCATGTGCCATATAAACGTTTTGGCACATTGAATTTTGAGCACCAATGGGAACTTTCAGTATTTGTCATGAGTTAGCTCTTCACCTTAAGGCCTTGTTTCCCTAAACCAAACCATAGGGGTTGAGGAGGATCGGAGGGGATCGAGGATGATTTTGACCTGTAGGGGAGTTTATACCCCCTTAATCCCTCTCAATCTCCTTGGTTTTAGAGCAAATCGAATAGGGCCTTAAGGCCCGTTTCAATGGGGATTTCATGGGAGTTTTATAGGCAATAAATGAAGTGACATGCTAGAAAAAACTACAGTTTTGCATGTAGTGAGGAAGAGAGAGGATTAGAGTTTCGTGGCATGAATCTCGTCAGTGTTGTTTCCCATACCTTGGAAAACAAATGAAAACAGCACTGAGCCAGTTCAGTTCGTGTCATCCGATCCGCCGTGGCTAGCTGCGGCAACGAGCCTCGCGCGCTCAAGCAGCAGCGTCAATTCTCTCTACCCCTTCCGTCATCGGTAATGCTTGGGAGTTTAAAAAAACGGTAACGCTCGGGTCAAGACTTCTGTCCGTGTGGTAGGCTCCTTGACGGGCCTGCACGCTACCACTGCCGGCCAACCGATGCTGCCTCACCGTGCGAGGCTGCACCCATCCGATTGCTGCTGTCACCTCCACCGCAGGCACTGCTCGTCTGGGGCACCACATGCGCCCTATTGCTGGGGGTAATGCAGCCCTCACCAGGGACTGCACAGTCGCCCGCCTGCTGCCATCTTCTTTCTCCACCGTGATCATACAGCCAGATCCCACTGTGCAGTGCTCCACCCGTCTGCCAGGTTTTGCTAAAAGCGCATGTTGCAAGCGTATGTTTCAAGTATTTCAGATGTATTAGAGGTCTACTGCAAGTGTTTCAGATGGATGTTGTAAAAATAGATTGAGTGCTGCATATGTTGCAACGGTTGTACACTTATGTTGCAAACTTCTGTTACCAATGTTTCATCTGTGTTTTTGGGACGTATGTTGCAAGTGTGTTTATTTGTATGTTGCATATGTTTCACATATATGTTGCAAGTGTTTTATCTTGATGCTGCATATATTTGCAATAATTTTCAAGTGTTTTCAGGTGTTTTTTTCTTCAAGTGTTTTATAAGCATGTTTCAAGTGTTTCATCTGTCTTCTTTCGTACGTTACAAGTGTTGTATCTGGATTTTTTCAAAAGTAGATCGAGCAAGTGTAGTGGATCTCCATCTGGTTGGTGTGGATCAGATTTCCGGCGGTGTTTCTCGACCCCAGAGTGGTTAGTGGCACCGGGCAGACCACGCCCCTACAACAGTGGTTAGCGTCGGCTTGAGGCAGCTCTCAAGCATATGCCTCCGGCGCGCGGACCTGTGTGGGGCGCGTGAAATGATGTGGAAGCGGACTACAGGTGCGGGCGTCCAGACGCTCCGTCCATCCGGATGTATGGGCGCTAGAAGTGCCCTTCCGTCAAATCTTCGTGCCCCACCTGCTCCTCTTCATGTTTCTCCATTCCGTCCAATCTCCATGGCCCACATGCTCCCCTTCGTGTTTCTCCATTTCTCTCGTTCTTTTTTTTGCATTTGTTTATTTTGTCTCTCTATGCTCCATGTTGATAAATATAACTATTTTTATATAATACAATATGTTGTGTGAAAGTGTAATATTCTGCATGTCTATGAATTGAACATGACTATATATATAATATAATATGGTGTGTGAAAATGTAATATTCTAATGAGCTAGTCCTTAAAAATATAAAGTAGCTACATAGTTTACATGACACAATTGATCACAAAACACCTTACAATAATTAAATGTTGCAAGTAACCTACTCCCTCCATTTCAAATTATAAACCATTCAATTTTTCTTAAAGAGTCAAAACATTTCATTTTTGGCTAAAATTATAGAGAGAACTACAAAGATTTATAACATCGAATAGGTATACTATAAAAATATAATCAAAAGAAGAATCTAATAATACTTATTTGGTATCATGAATGTTATTATTTTAATATATAAATTTGGTCAAACCTGGGATACTTTGACCCTCTAATAAAGTTGGAATGACTTAGGGAGTGTTTGGATGCAGGTGACTGAACTTTACTATTTGTCACATCGGATGTTTATATACTAATTAGGAGTATTAAATATAGACTAATTACAAAACTAATTGCATAAGCCATGACTAATTCATGAGACAAATCTATTAAGTCTAATTAGTCCATGATTAGCGAATTAGTAAACATATGCTAATTATGGATTAATTAGGCTTAATAAATTCGTCTCGTGAATTAGTCACGGCTTATGCAATTACTTTTATAATTACCTCATGTTCAGTCTTTCTAATTGATATCTAAACATTTTGACAGGGACTAAACTTTAGTCCCTAGATCCAAACACCACCTTCTAATTTGGGATTGAGGGAGTATGAAATAGCGAAATGAAAACATGCACTGAGAGTGTTTCATTCAAAATTACCAATCCTGTCACATCTTAGAAATAGTGAAATGAAACCTTCCATCGAGTTTGGCCTAAAGGGGACAATTGTGAGTGCTCTTCATAACAACATTTCAACAAATTACTTATCCATCATCCTCTAAAAATATACTTATATATAATAGTAATGTAGATTCTTCTTCCCCTCATCCAACAAACAACCAAAACCCAATACCCTGTATCCCCTCTTAACACTAACACATAGGACCCGTTCCTCTCTGCTTCCTCTCCCTTCTACGGACGTGGTGTGACGTGCCGCCTCTCTCTTGCTTCTCTCTGTGCGATGCAACCGCTCTCTCCTCCCTTCTTTGGACTCTCCCCTCCCTTCCGTGGATGTGATGTCTCTCCTCCCTTTTAGGGGCATGTTTGAAACAAAGAAAAACAAAACAGAGGAATGGAAAAGACCATGAATAAGGTAGAGTAAATAGTGAAAAACTATAGGATTTTAAAACATAGGAATAAATACTTTGAGCTATTTGGAATAGAGGAAAAAAAAGTACAAGAACATGAGTAAGTTTTAGCAAGAGATGGAGAACAAAGATTCTTTCCATTGGATCAGAGTGGATGTTTTATTTCCTTTGTTTTACACTAGTATGGTTTCCTTTCCTTCGGAAAGGAACTCAATATTCTCTCGTTCCAAACACTATCAAGTGATTCCTTTCCATTGGAATTTATTTCTTTAAAAATCCTTTGATCCAAGCAGACCCTTATGGATTCTCCCTTCCCTTATACGGACGTGGTCTCTCTCCTGTTTGTCCCACGTGACTCCCTTCCCTTCTTTCGTTTCTCTCGCGTGACACCTTCTGTTCTTTGTACGTGGCGTCTCTCCCATTTTACTCACCTCCCTTCTATGGACATGGCATCCCTCCCATTTCTCTCGTGCGATGCGTCGCCTCTCCCATTTCCCCCCGTGGTCATCACGGCGTCTCTCTGTTTCTCCCACATGACGCATTGCCTCTCTCATTTATCTTTCCCGAGGCCACCCCACCCTTTTCTCTCCCGCCTCTCACACTTCGATCTACTGTTCTCCCTTGGCCGAATTTGTCGGCATGGAGCTCCCATGGCTGGATGTGCTGGTATCTAGCGTCCCTTCTGCTGGTATCTAGTGCCCCCTCCCTGTCATCGGATCTGACTAGAGCAGAGCTTGGGTGTGGGGTGGCAGGTCAGGGCTGCTAGAGTCATTGGCCGCCACCGGCGCAGGGCAGCAGTCGTAGGCGGATCTGCATCTTCAAGCTCCACTCCAGTCGATTCGTGAGTCTTCGACCTCTACTCAGGCCGATTCATGCCGGCGAGGGCTCGGTGCTTGGCTCATGATGCGAAATGGCGAGCGGCAGTAGGAATCGGGCTCCCTGCCAAACACACTTACACACCCACCAGGTCTCCTCGTGAGCTGCCTTATGGGTCGTTCGGTTATTTTGGAATGGGAAAACCATTCCAGCCGAACAATTGTTAAACAAATTAGGCCCCGTTCGGCTGGAATTATAAGCCGGCTGAGAAACACTGTTGGCTGATTTTTTGTGAGAGAAAAATACTGTTTCGGCTAAAAAAACAAGCTGAATAAGACGGATTATAAGCCAGATGAACAGGTCCAAGTCGATCACGTTCCAGAGAATGATTCCTATACAACCGAACAGCCCTTATTAGCAGGCCACGTGACACTGGGTCACAATCGCTGCTGTGGACTGATGGAGAGGTGAAGCATGCAATTGAATTTTCGCTAGAGGAAACTTATCTCCAACCTCCTTTCCTACTTCTACGGCTGGATCTGAAAATTTACGACCTGAACCCGTGAACGGTGCCACTAACAATTCCAGGTCTCACTCACATGCTAAATCCAGCAACCAAACACGAAGGAATATATGTGATCTGGCCAGAACATGCAAAAGAATAATACAATAGTATTAGAGTCGTACGAACCCTACACGGTTCAACGAATCAATCACTGGGTTCACGGGCATGCTCACGTCCAAAATCCAACGACATTTTATAAGCGCTAAGCGGAATGATCCAGACGCGCCAGCTTGAGCACCACATGGCGTGGCTCCATCTCGCATCCGCCATTACCGCTATAAATACCACTGGCCATGCACACACGCACTCCCACACAGCAGTACTCCAGCACTAGCAGCGGCAGCTCGAGCTAGCTTAGCTACTATACGTGTGCAAGCAGCTCGATCGATCGCCATGGCTGCGAGAGCGGCGCTCCTCCTGGCTGTCAGCCTAGTCCTCGCTGCCGTGGCGAGCGCGACCTACTGCCCGCCGCCGCCAGCCCCCAAGCCGCCGACGCCGACGCCCAGCGGCCACCACGGGTCGTGCCCCAGGGACGCGCTGAAGCTGGGAGTGTGCGCCAACGTGCTGGGCCTGGTGAAGGCCAAGATCGGCTCGCCGCCGTACCAGCCGTGCTGCTCGCTGCTGGACGGGCTCGTCGACCTGGAGGCCGCCGTCTGCCTCTGCACCGCCATCAAGGCCAACATCCTCGGCATCAACCTTAACCTCCCCATCGACCTCAGCCTCATCCTCAACAACTGTGGCAAGAACTGCCCCAACGATTTCCACTGCGCATAGATGATCAATTGATCGTCGTCCATAGCCGGCCACGGTTCATTGATCTTCCTGTCAGATCATTGCTTAATTGTTGATTGATCTTCCTGTCAGTTCCAGCCTATTTATTTTGATCAATCTCTCTCTCTCTCAATCTCTCTCTCTCTCTCTCTCTCTCTCTCTCTCTCTATATATATATATATATATATATATATATATATATATATGAGTGGTGTGGTTACACTTTTACATAGCCCAGGCATGCAGCGACCACCACACGCGCATGTATATGTCTGGCCTGGGGTGATCAGTTAATTACTGATCGGTGTTACAGTGTATTCTTTATTTGTTCTGAAGAATCATGATCTGTTTGTATGGTTCGTTCAATAAATGAAGCTGTAGTTTCTGTTTGATAAAACTGAGTATGCAATTTCGTTTGATATACTATTGCTAATAACGCTAAGAGAATGGTCATAGTTTTGACGAAATAAACCTACAAAAAGTTGTAACACGTAAGACAGCGATATATAAATGGCCCGGTACCCATTTATATATATATCGTCGTCTCTTTTCCTGAGAGATATCAATAATCATGCCACAATATTAACCTATAGATCATAATGTTAGAAATCAGTGAGACAGTGATGAATAATACTTCTGCATATGAAAGAAAAAACCCCTCTCTGTGCATCTTGCGAGATGTAGTATTGTCTATTGTAACTCTGTCTTGATGAATGGCACGTGTCCCTTGTGAATCATTCCCACTAAAGGCTTGTTTGCATGCACTTGTATCTGCTCATCCAATTCATGTGTACTGGAGTGGATTTGAGTGGAAGTTTAATTTCCTCCAACGCACATTGATTGAGGCGGATTGGATACGTACAAGTGCATCCAAAAGAGGCCTAATGTTTTGTTCCGTTAGCCTCCATTTCGAGAGGATTAGAGGGGATTGAGGAAGATTTTGACTTCTGCTAGGGGATTGAATCCTCCTTAATCCTCAATCCCCTTAGATTGAAGGCAAAAAGAACAAGCCCTAAAAGAGCCGAGTGACGTTCTTGAGGGCTACATTCATCTAGGTAGGATCACATATGGGTGGTTTTAAACTCCAAGCACATACACATATTTTTTAGCCCTTCTAGCCAACAACTAAGTGATCTAAGGACAATCATCATTGAATTTTTTGCCCTTAGATATAAAATGGGGAGTCTAGATCAAATCTTCCTCTCCACGTCATTTTTCTTCTCTTCTTTTTCTTCCTTTGTCCGCACCTGACCCCGACGACCACTTGCCCCGCCGCCTCCACCTCTCCGCTCCGTCCCAATTGGCTCCCCCGCCACCAGATCCGTTGCCATCCACCATAATCCGGTCCTAAAATCTATTAGATGTGCCTCTTCATTGCCATCTTCTTCATTCATATCTCCGCCAGATGGTCCGCACTTATCAGAAACACATACACACGCGCCCGCCCACACGCCGAACAATAGGGTATGTTTGGTGTTTGCAAAAATGATCTCGAGTAGGGAAATTTCAGAATGAGCGCAAAATGGAAAATTGGTCCAAACCTTGACCAGATCAAGTCCAATTGAGATGAGATTCTAGCAGTAGCCTTACCACAACATGTGCAACTCATCTCGATAGCAAAACCTCAGAAAGATAAAAAAATCAAGAACTAATAATTTCAGAAAGACGAAGAAACCCTAGGGAGTGGGGAGATTTGGTAAAAGCCATCGATTAGAGGTGCTCATGAGGGAATCCAAAAAGTTGATGATAGGGCTACGTCCTACATGTCCTACCACTGATTTTCCCCAAAGATCTTCACAAAAAATGGAACAAAAAATGAGGAACAATTTTCCAAGAAAAAGCCCAAAAACTTAGAAAGGAAAAATGAAGGAGGGACAAGATGAACTCGAGAATTTCATAAATTATTCTATTAACCAACCATGAATTCACCTATACAAATTAAGTCAATCAACCTCCACTCATCCTCGCACTTGATTAAAAAAATAAAGCATGAGGAGATAAAATCTCTCTACTCTAGCCACTCAGCACTTGGCTAACCTAGAGCAAATAATATTAGGGTTTAAAAAGCTAACACCAGCCATCTCCAATATATAAATGTAATAGCCTGTAGTAGTTGTGAAGTTGGCCCATGTGGCTCAAGTGGTTCATGTGTGGTTGTGGTTGGTGGGTTTAGTACCACCTTGAAAGTGTTTAGGAGGGTGAGGGCCAACTTATAATTCTTGTTGTTTCAAATGTAACACCTCTAGGTTAACCCTTTTACACGAAGCGAGATGAAAGTGTAAGAGGGGTGCTACGCGTATGCAGACCCGTTCCACGTGCGGAGCTAGACCATATAAGCAGTTTTGGACGCGGGGTGTTACAAATGGTATTAGATCATCTTAGATCATCTACCCTTGCTGCATGTGCTCGTGGGGGGGGGGGTTGTACCAAGGGATGGTTCTAGACATCTGTCACATATATGTGGTGAGCTACCGAGGGCGTCAACCCTTAAAGGGGCTGAATGTAACACCCCAGCCCATTTAGTAGCATGTAGTAGTTGTGAAGTTGGACCATGTGGCTCAGTAGATCATGTGTGGTTGTGGTTGGTGGGTTTAGTATCACCTCGAAAGCTTAGGAGGGTGAAGACTAGCTTATAATCTTTTTTGTTCCAAACGTAGCACCTATGGGTTAACCATTTTACACAAAGCGAGGACGAAAGTGTAAGAGGAGTGCTACGCGTATGCAGGCCTGTTTCACGTGCGGAGCTGGACCATATAAGTAGTTTTGAATGCGGGTTGTTACAATATAGGTCCTTGACTTGTAATACATCAAGTATTCCCCAATTCATATGCTCTCATGGCTCTAGTACTAGAACTAGATACACACACCGATGAGCAAAGCTATCTAAAATTTTCCACCCTCATCCAACAGACCCCATGTCTTCATGATTTTGCTTTGCCTTGACCCAAGCTTTGTGATGATGCCTCTTGTCTACCGATATGTCACTTCTCAGTTTTGAGGCCCAAACTGGCAAACTTGCCACCCATGGTTTTGAGGCAAAAATCGTCGAACCCTTTGGAGTCATGTAGCCTCTACATAACCTCCCCGATGTTGATGCATGTCCCGCTCGTCCTCGATCTGACTGATCACCAAGTACTCGCCCGCCCGCTTTGACTTGGTGCAATCGCCATGTTTTGGAGTCATGTAGCCTCTACATAACCTCCCCGATGTTGATGCATGTCCCGCTCGTCCTCAACCTGACTGATCACCAATCACCAAGTACTCGCCTGCTCGCTTTGACTTGGTGCAATCGCCATGTTGAGTTCAGTCAACAATGTCCTCACATGTACTCGTGCTTGTCACCATGCTCACATGCTCGTCATCCATGGTCCGTCCTCTGGCGTTTGGTCCCTCAGTCTAGGCCTTTAGTCCCTCAGTTTAAACCTACTCATACTCTTGGCACTGCTCTTGGTATTCTCCACATGGACTCCTCGATCACTTGACCTTCTCAATCACCATCGACTGCCATGACATGCTCAACACTTGCACATCATAAGCCAAGAGAAAAGTCTCACAAACGTCACTCACGCTTTGGTTAGTCCAACAACACACTTAACCAAAACTCAATCATCTCCTTGACAATCACTTGTCACTCAACAATATGGGTACATATCAACTAGGTGTTCTCACCAGGTTTTAGATTGGCCTGGCAGTGATATTCTCATAATCACTGTGGGTCATGGTTCTACCAGGGATCATGGCTCTACCCAGCAGTAAGAGGGCGCTTTACTGCTGGATCACAAGGATCCATTATTATTATCTAGATCCTAAGCTCATGACCTGACAGTGAAGCTAGATCACTGCAGACTCTAGCACACTCGGTATTATATTGATGGACCAACAGGAATTTTGGGTGTTCTGACGGTTGTGAAATGAACCCATGCATGAATTTTTGTCCGGTCTGGGCCACCAGCTAGCAGGTTCTGATTTCAGTGGCAGCTAGACATTGTGATTTGGTCATCGTATAATAGAGATATCTATATGTAATCTAATCCTGTAATTTTGTTTAGAAAGGACGACAAAAGTTTTGCCGCTATTTATATTAGACAACGAAAAAAAAAGAGGTGTCAACCTAGTTTTTTTAGTGGAAACCAGGTCTAAAAACCACACACTGTAATTTTTAAAGGGAGTGCTGACAGATAAGCCTGGCGATCAGTTTCCGGGTGGCGCCGATATTCCTTCCTCGCCCGCCGCGTTAGCGCTACTAGTCCAAGTGCTCACACCAAGTTGTCAGATTTTAAATGCGAGTACTGACGAGAGATAAAGCCCGTAATTGTGCTAACCGTACTCAGATCACGACGTGTTAATTACTGCCTTATTGTACTTCGCTAGGAACTCTGTTTTGTTCATTAGCGAATAGAGAGGTGCCGCGCCAAATAAAACCAGCAGCAGAACAGCGTGAACTATGCTTATCCATCGTCCACACCATGACGTGTTAACCACCGAATTATTGTACATCGCTGCAAGCTCTGCTTCGTCCGTTAGCAAACACAGAAAGCTGCAAAATATCAAGCAGGAACTATGCACGTCACGGGTGATATTATGAGAATACATCGTCACATGCAACCCAGCTGGAGAGTAGTGGGACTGCCGACTGCTCCATACACGCGACTGCCGACCGTCTGATGATTCAGTGATTTCAGGAGTCACATTTCTTCAGCCTTTCGCAACAAAATGTATATTATTACAGGAGAACTTCCAGCCGATCACGTCGGTGTTCTTCTCCCGGGAATGGAAGAAATAACAGGAAGCTAAGAAATTCCAAAGTAGTGCGCAAAGTCGCATGGAAGCGAGCTCATGGCCTCAGCAATTTTGGTGGGCTGATGAATTCTCGACCTTCAGTGTTTTTCTAGAGCACTTGGTGGCTGTAGCTAGATGAGACTTCTAACAAATAAGCCTTGATCTGGGATGGAGGTACCATGAACAAAGTCAGATTGTTGCCTGTTCAATGCAGTCACAAAGATCACACTTGTGATGGATCAAAAGCATCCTTTTGTTTCTCGGCCCGGTTGGATGGCGAATGCTCAAAGGACCCGGCGCCCTTGATTTTTGAAATCAGTGACAGAACAGAACCGTGCAACAAGCTTTATTAAAAAATAACTTGGTATAGCACATTAATCTCTTGGCATTTAATAGCATATACACCCCTTCACTCAACTTATTCTCTGCTTTCGCAAGGAGTACCAAGGCCTTATTTAGTTCTCCAAATTCACTCTCAAATTCCACTATGCAAAAATAAGATTCCCCATCACATCAAAATAACGGCACATATATGGAGTACTAAATGTAGATGAAATCAAAAACTAATTGCACAGTTTGGTTGTACTTTGCGAGACGAACGTTTTAACCCTAATTAATCAATGTTTGGACAATTATTACCAAATAAAAACAAAATTGCTACAGTATTGCACAGTAATTCGGGGGGAGTACCAAATCGGACATCTAAACACGGCCCAGATATGGAATCAAACCCGGAAACTTAGTACCAAATTAATACATGGAAGCTCACTGTATCCATGGAACACACAATTCGCTCAATATACTTGGCATAATTTATAGGTACTATAAACACTGACTTCGACATGTTAACGTAGATTTGGTGAAGCCACGTCACCAAGGGGTCCACTTCTCTCCGTCACTGCTCACCCACGAATGTACTTCGAGCCTGTTTAGTTTTAAAAAAGGAACTAAAAAGTGTTACAGTACATGTCACATCAAATCTTGCGGCATACATGAAGTACTAAATATAGACGAAAGAAAAAACTAATTACACAGTTTAGTTGTAAATCACGAGATAAATCTTTTGAGCCTAATTAGTTCATGATTGGACACAAATTGCCAAATAAAACGAAAAGTGCTACAGTAATCGAACAAAAAATCACCAAGTAAACAGGCCCTTCATTCTGTTTCCTTCACGCGAACACAAAGCATCTATCCGCCTGTACCCTTGCTGGACAGATGACCCATGGTATCCAGTGACTCATGATCTCCTGTGGATACATTTAAAAGTGGCATAAATGCATCTACAATTTAATGAGGCATTCGAGTAGTCACTCACTCCATTGCCTTAAATGTGCAGAAGCTCCTCCACGAGGCCACGACACCAAAACGCTGCAACTCTTCTCCATGGTCGACACGCGTGCATGGGCACTTGGACCTGCCATCGTCCACATGATATACTTTGGCGGCAGCGTGGTCCGTGGTTGAGGTACAGTGGTGCTAACTCATGGCAGGGCTCTCCTCTCACTCTCGCAGTGTGCCGGTGATGACTACGCATAGGCCCTGTTCTGCTGGTCATGTTTCGGTTTGTTTCAGTTTATTTCAGCTTATTCTCTCTCACAGAATACTATTGAATCAGCCGAAACCAGCCGGCTTTTCTACCGGCCCAACCAGCCCTATCGCTAGCTGGTGGACTACTGGAGGGCGCTGCTATTTTGGAGACTTGGACAGGCATACTATTGCTATTGCAATTGTACTAGTATTATTCGAGCTCAATTCCGGGAGAGCGTGGCGCGCCCATGTTTGCCCGACACGGTAGCACATCTAATGATGATGTAATAATAAAAGCTGGAATCATGCTTCTTGTGTTCAAAACAACGTTTCGTGTCATCACTGATTCAATTGTCTTGTTCTGAATTTTGATTTGTTGGTTAGCGAGATCAAAGCAAGGTTAAAAAAATGATCGAGTGAATCATGGAGGATCAGAGTTGGTTGCATGTTGCAACCAACGATTGCAGCTGCTAGATGCAACGAGCTTGAAGCCAGGCCTGCACTACCAGAAACTCATGATTTCGTAAGGGGGACCGTTTTTCGTGAGTGGAAAACACACTCTCATGAAAATAATCGTTTTCATAAGAGTGATGTAAATCCTGCCACGAAAACTTATTTTCATGAAAGTGCTCCACACACCGTTATGAAAATCAGCTGTTTTCGTGAGAGTATTTAAATACCCCTATGAAAATGACTATCCTGCCACGAAATTGTCTATTTTCATGAGAGCGATCATTTTCATGAGAGTCAAATTCCACCACCATGAAATATGGGTTGCTCGTTTTGAATCGAAAAATAATTGCTTAAATACTAGAAATTGAAGAACATGAACAAAAGTTTTCTCCCTTTAATCCGCAGCGAAATTTTATAACTAGTCTTTCTCCCTCATGTTAACTCCAAATGTGGTGATTCTTTTTCCTAAATGTTTCTAAAATCATGCTGTATCAATTTATTGTGTTCTTACAGCTATTATTTTTGTCATTTTTTCATGTGAATTTGTTCTATCAATTTAAAATTTGAATTTCAAAAAATGTCAACTTGAAACAACATTTTCAAAGAGTAAATATTTTAGTTGAACAAGTCATGAACATAAAAGAGAAATACGTAAAATTAGTGAATAATGTTACTATCACTTTGTCGGATGAATAAATGACCAAAATAAAAGTTGTAGATCTTGATGAGTTGTACAACTTTTATGTTCATGACTTTTTCGACCGAAATCATTTACTACTTAAAAATATTGTTTCAAGTTGATATTTTTTGAAATTCAAATTTTGAATTGTTCAAACAAAATAGGATGGAGAGATGACCAAAACAAAAGTTGTAGATCTCTTTGGTTTCTACAACTTTGTTTTGGACTACTTTTTCATTTGAAATCATTTACTTTCTCATAATATTGTTTGAAGTTTTCATATTTTGAAATTCTAATTTTTGGAAGAAAAAGAAGAGTGTAATTCAGCCCATTCAACGGTTTTTGGGCCAGCACTATGTGGCCCGATGTCTTCCAGCCATTGGATGAACCCTAGATGAATGAGAGACGTTGGATCAAAAGCACAAGTATATAAACACCTCTTCATCCCTCCCAAACCCTAACCTCCTACTCGCGGCACAATCTCTCTCCCCCTCCCCCCTCTTCCCCCGTGACGCAATCTCTTCCCCCCGCGCGGTCTCTTCCCCGCCCATCAGCGACCCACCCCCCTCCCCCTGACACCACGACGCCATGTCCGCCCCCAAGACGCCCCTCTGCGATGCCACGCCGTTGACAGCAGGCCGGGCTGCACGCCGCCGCTCCTCTCCCGTCGCCGATGCCAGAGAGCAGTGGAGGTCCGGCGAAGGCAACGACGCCAGATCCGGAGGAGCCCGTGGCCGAGGAGCCCTTATGTTGTGGCGCCCGGTTCCTCGCTAGGTCCTTCGATGGCAACGAGCATCAATCAGGTAGCCCCTTCTCTTCCCTTGGTGTTGTGGGAAAGGCAGCACCGAAACCCCAACTTCAGCTATTTGGCTATTTGCATCCAGATCTGATCTATACAGGTGTGTAGATGCCTACTAATTTTGATTTTTTTTTTGGCAACTAGCAGTAGTAACTGTTAACATATACTTTATGGGTATGGGTAGTTTGATGTGGGCTTCGCAGCAGATTAGAAGTCAATCTATTTCAATATCAATAATGACATTATAAATGGTAGAGCATGAAGCATGTAATCTCGTATTCCTGAAAAATTAGCTGAAAAAAATGGGTGGCAAGGTTTCTCTGTCTTGTTTTCTAGGAAGTATATTTCTGGAATTCATGTGCAAGCTGAGGTGCACTATGTTTTTTTGTGAGGCTGTGATGATGAGATGTTTTTAACCTTGAAATCAAACCCATTAACTGTTCCAAGTTTCTTTGCGTTTTGTATGACAGGCTTTTTTGCATTATAATTTTGATAGAATCTGATCCAAAGATGAAATTGCAACAAAGGTATACTTTATAGACATGTTTCAGTTCAATTTCGTGTTATGTTATTTGCCTGCAAGTCTTTTTAGCTATGTTGGTCATTCACTTGCTACTGTTCTTTGAGAGAATAAATACTCATATTAATCTGAGCCTATCTTTGTCGTAGGTCTGTTAATGGTAGAGGCATGCTTCTAAAAACTGGTAATCCTTTGCTCCGGAATTGTGAATATTCATGATAATCAAGTGAGGTATATATCTTCCTGTATTAATTGCTCAGAAATTGGTTATTTTTGTTATAGCACTTTAGGCTACTACTACTGCGTGCTTCATAATTTTGTGATCCTTCACTGTATCATGCACTTAGAAAAGTTGCAGCTCCTTTATCTGTAAACAATGCTTTGCAGCAGTCATCGTGAGAATAAAAGAACCCAAAACCACGGCACCGATACTTCCAACGGGTAAAATGGTATGCCATCTACATCTTATGCTGTCAATTTTCAAGGATTTGCATGCTTTTTCCCTAAGAAATCAATAGAGTAATTTTGAATTGCAATAGTTTACCAATTTAGAGAGAACAATTCAGTCAAATAGCACTCTGTTCAGTCAAAACAGTTACAGAGAACAATTCCATAAACAATGCTACAGAATGAGTAGGCCACCCTTTTAATCTATAGAAATTTTAAAGTCCAACTGATATTTTCATAGTACTATCTGTTTTCAGCTACCCAATACTTCCATCTCATGTTGATGAGGACACCCATGGTGACGACATGGACAATGAGGACATATGGAAGACGAGGACTTGTCTTTTGAACAGCTTATGTGTTGGCTGCCTTTTTGTCTTTTGAACATGTATGGTTGAGCTTAGATAACTTAGTACAAAGTTAGATGGTCTCTGCTAAAAGCAGGACGTGGCTTGTAACATGGCTGTACATGAATAACTTAGGAAGCGTATGCTAGTGGTAGGATGTTGGTAGTAGAACTTTAGATGGACTTGTAATTTGTGAGGTCTTATTTTGCCTTTTCGTGTAATGGTTGGACACGGATGAAGTTGCAATATACATGTATTGGAATGTACTGTATTTGTGTTCTAGATTGACATTTGGACCTTATGTGTGCATTTGGAATTTGGATCGATATGCTCGTGTTGGGTAATTTTCATGATGGTTTATACTCTCACGAAATAACTTGTTTTCGTGGTGGTCTTCTCTCACAAAATACTATATTCTGTGTATTTGTGATACTCTCACGAAATCAATTTCGAGAGGGTGTCTCACGAAATCCATTTCATTACGGTGACTCACGAAATACCAAACTCTCATGAACTCAAATGACTAATGCCTCCAGGGGGTAGAGGCTGGTATATATAGCTCGGAGCGTCCAACGTGAGCCCTTGGATCAAACCGACTTAAGGAACGGTGTAGATGCAACCTAGGAGGCGATGGAGAACCGACATTGTGACGAGAGGCTAACGAGTGGCCCTAGGGGGCTGGGCGGCCTGCAGGTGGGGCCGGGCGGTGTCTCGCCTCCCGCTTCGGTGTGGTGTCCTTTGGTGTCTTCTAGAGTCTTCTGGTGTCTGCTTCGTGGTGGATAAGCGTGATTAATTCTGACATGTAGGTCCACCTTGATGGTTTTCTGGATATACCCTGTAGAAAATATAGTTTCACCAAAACTCGTAGAATTTATTAGTTTAAACCCCTAGACCTTTGTTGGTGATTATAATTGTGCCCTTATACATGTTTTATTGATGGTTTATAATGGTTGTTAACTACCGTCAACAAGCTCTCCCAAGCTTAACCTTTGCTAGTCCCTTAGCAAAGATAAACTCAGCAAAATAGATCAGAAGTTGCATTAATGTTTTTACTCCTCAAAAGTACACATGCGTTCAAACAAGAATTCTCCTCCAAATTAGAATAAACCGATCTGACTTTCAAACTTACTCATTACCTTCAACCATGGGGCTTTAGCCTTCACTTGGGTCTTGAGCAATTGAAAGACAGAATGATCAAGTCAAGTACTATGTCTCAAGTTCTTTGCTCAACCATTATTCTGGAGTTTTTGTAAATTTTTAAAATAAAACTCAAAGCTTCTATTGTACGACACTCTCAAGTCTCTCAATATATGTGGTATCCGTGGATCCTCACCAAGGCAATAGTAATGTTATGCTTTTCTCTTCCTACAACTAAAGTTTATGTGAAACTCATAGGAGGGGAGAAAGCATGAAAGAGCATACTTGTAATATATATTGTAAAGTCAAACCTCGAATCCAAAGAGAGTTGAGTCATACAATCAAATCAAAATGTGCATGTGTGTGGATGTATATGGTGGCTAACTTATTTCTATTATGCTCCTTGAAACATATCTCTCTTTTGAAACTTGGAAACAACTTTGCAAGAAAATATGGGCTATCTTATTCATTTTTTCTTTTTAGGCGGGCATCTAAGTACCCATTGTTTTAGATATATCGGACACTTGTCTATTTTTTAATACTTTTTTTATAAATAACTTTTGCATAGCCACATGCTTCTTTTCTGCAACAAACTTTTGAGAGATAGCAACAAGATCTTTGGTGCATTTATTTGGGGATATCCTATAGGGTATATTTTTGGTGTTGACTCCCAGTGTAGAAGTAAAATATTTTTGGGTGGATCTAGATGAAATGAGATATTTTTGCGCCTACCCCTTGTGTAGGAGTAGTGCATACGTGGGTGGTGTGTATGTGATTTTGATTTTAAGAGTATGACAAACCTCTCATAAGGTATCAACAAAGCTTAACTAAACTCAATGCAAAACAAACAACATATAAGTGAAAGTTTTTCTAGTCTAAATATCATATATGGCTTTGCTAGGAATTCAAGTTTTGTCATACATGAGCTCGTCATGTAGTATTTTTATATTTTTTTCAAAATAAATCTCTGGAATTTTAGTATCACTAGGAACAAGATAAACAGCAGTTTAGACCTTCTCATATCATATTCGTCAATTACCTAGACTTAGATCAAGCATATGCTACCCATAAGTTTTCAGTTCAGAGTAAATTCTTATATCAAAATAGTCATATCCAAAACTTGAAAGAATTCAAGGCTGAAAATGTAACACCCCGGTGTTACGCAAGCATTAGCATTGCAAATCATGAGCATACCATGTCATTGCAATTATAACCATATGTGGTTAGAGTGCACCTTTAGTGAAATCAAAATTTAGAAACTAGTATTGCATAACATGTTGTAATAGTTTCACACTAAATGTGCTAGATTGATTAAGAAAACTTGTGTAACTATACATTTTAGATCACCTAAAGTTATTGTTGAAATTTTTTGGAGCAACTTAATTACCCAAAGTTTTGTCAAAAACTTGTTTTAAAAATGTTATCTGAAAATAGTCAAAAATCCTCCCTAATTAGCTTTTATTCCCCAATTCAAAATCTGTAAGAATTTTGGGAATTGGCCCCTTAATAAAAGTTGTAGGAAATCAAATTCTAAACAATTTTATTTTTGGGCCATTTTCAGAAAAGGTCATTTGCTTGCTCAAATTTGAATTTTAAACTGCAAATAGAATTTTATTTGAATTTCTCTGGAAAATAAAAAGGAAAAACATTTTCTGCGCTAGCGGGCCGCCGCCTCCTTTCTCGGCCTGCTCGCGAAGCGGCCCGGCCCAGCCGCCCGCGCGCTGCGTCCACCCGCCTGCGCGCCGTGTCCACCTCGCCCGCACGCGTCGCGACACGTCCATGGCCGCGCAGGCGCCGCGCGCCCCGTGGCCGGCATGCGCTGCTCGCCGTCGACAGCTGGCCGTCGGTGGCCCCCGCCTGCGCGCGCCTCGCCCTTCAAGTCGCCCGCGCTCCCACTTCCACCCGTCCTCTTCGCTTTTCCCCGCCAGAGTCATCCTCCGCACCGCACCACACGAGCGCGCACCGCGCTCACCGCGCCACCGCAGCCTCCGCCGACCAAATTGGCCGCCGGTGAGCCACCATCGCCCGTCTCCTCGTGCACCTCACTCCGCTTTCTTCTCCGACACCCCGTGCTCACCTTTGTGTCGCCATTTGAGCCAGGTGGGTGTGGCTTTCGTCCATTCGCCGTCGTCGGCCATGGCGCCACCGTGCGCGGCTTCCCCGCGGGAGTGGCTTCCCCGCTGCTCCTCGCGCTCCACTCTTGTCAAAAATGCGTCTGTCTACTTCTTGCGAACCCGATGCTCCCCATCCCGCGCCCGTGCGTGGACGGCAACGGCCGTCGGCCGGTCGCCGCACGGCCGCGACGCCGCGGTCACCGGCGCCTCTGTTCCCCCCGCCCCTCGGCCTCGCAGCGAGCGACTTTGGGCCGCAGGCCGAGCCGGGCCGCCGTCCCCTTTTCTTCCCCGCGCGCGCGCGCCTGCGGGCCGAGACGGACCAGGCCGTGTGCCTCTCACTGTGCCGGCCCGTTTTCAAAAATATGATTTCAGTTTCCTTTTCTTTTATTAATTGGAAATAAAAATGCTTTAAGAATTGTTTGAGTGATTAAATGTGCTCCAAAAATTGTGAAAAAAATTTCTATGAGCTCCTTAGAACTAGATCTACCATCTAAAAATGTTTGTTGCACTACTTTTCTGTAGGGTTTTTATTTAATCTTGGAAATTGCAGTTTTCTTGTTAAATGTGTAGTAAATTGTAGAAAATTCAGAAAAATATGATTCCAAGTTTGTTAATCTTGTTGTGCCATGTGCTTGCTAGGAAAAATATGTATCTTGCATGTTTAGTAGAAAAATTCTGAGGTGTAGTTTAAGTGCTTTTTATTGCTATTAAGTGATATTTTTGTTAAATAGAAAAATATAAACAAACATGCAAGTGATAATTTTTGTATAGTGATTATTTGCTGAGTAGAATCCAGAAAAAATGATAAATCTGTTGTTTGATACTTTTCATAGTAGAAAGTATTTTATGCTCCTTTTTAGGCCTTAGATTGTTATTTTTGTGTAGGTAATTCTAGTACTCAAATTGCAATGAAACTTTTGTGACATGCTGGAGTACATGTTAGTAATCAACAGTAATTTTATTAGATTTTTCCAAGATATCAAAATAAGTGTTTCTGTTCAAGCGTAGTGCTAACTAGGGTTTAAATTCACACTTTGATGCAAGATTAGTTGGTAAACTTGGCTTTGGTGTATCTTTGAAGCATCTTGAGGGTTAGGGTGCCTTTGCATGGTAGAGAACATTGGTGGTAGTTTATGAGTACATGTTCTTGGATGATGTAGACTACCTTGTAGAAGAGTCGTAAGTTCCACTTAATCCAAATAAAGTAACATGCTCATCTACATCTCATTCATCAGCATCATCTCATGTCATCTCTGCAATGCACCTAGGCATGAGCACTTATATATCTACATCATACAGGATCGCAGGAAGTGACCCCGGTAGCAGTTCCCGAGGATCCGGAAGAACAGTCCGAGGTGCAAGAGCAGGAGGCGACCGAAGCCGAAGAGGAGGTCGGTGAAGATCTTCCAGAATGCCCCGACCACCGTCCGAGATCTTTTGAGAGAGGCAAGCCCCGGAGCATTTCTTCCCCAGTTTGCAAAATATTTATTAATGGTTTTACTTAATTACTGCATTAAGTTTAGGAGTTGTTTGCAACCGTTGCTGCATTATACCTTGTTTCACCTTTGCTCTACCATATCCTTGTTACCTTGGTGTCCGCAGTCAAGAATTGCTTAGTTTGCTTAGACCGGTAGAAGTCGAGTGATTGCCTGTCATCCGCGAGCTATAGGAGATTACCTGGATCTGTGTGATAAATATGTCATATGGGAATAACTAAGTGTCGAACTGAAATTGAGACCGGACGGAGACTTGCAGGGTTTTCGAGCTGTAGTGTTTTCCGTCTGAGTCGATTAAGGACCGACCGTTGTTGGGCCTCGAGTCATGTTGAACGCATGCCTCATATTTAGCTGGCCGAATAAGGTACCTTTCGACCGCGAAGCTGGGAGATTATTCGGGCCGAGTGGATTGTCCGCAACGCACTATACCAGAGTAGTAGTGGCAGGAAACGGGGGCGCGATGATAAGGCCAAAGAGCAGTCGGGCGGTCCCCGGGTACATGTGGTTCCTGGCAAACTCGCGATTTTACCTGAATAGTTGACTCGGTGACCAATACCTCACTTTAGCGGGTGAGTGAGGTTTGTGTGAGGAATACATTACCAGCTGGTTAATAATCGATTCGAATCGCCATCGTTCACTGGATAGTGAACACTTGACTTGAGCTACTTCATCGTAGTAATATTGATGAAACACTTGATAGTTATGTGGAATATGACATGGTAACTATTGTTAATGATCATCGGTGATCCTTACTTGCTTAGAGTATGTTATTCTAGTACAGGTGCAAACATAGTTGACAGGGTAATAAAGATTAATTTATTTCAGGCTTTTGGAAAAAGAATTGTTAAGATTAAATATGCTTTTCTTGCAAATGAGTCAGCTACCCCACCAGAAAGCCTGTCATGATCCTTGGTGTCATTTTATTTTCGGTTCTGTCGGGTAAGTCTAGCTGAGTACCTTCTCGTACTCAGGGATTTGTTTCCACTTGTTGCAGATGGGCAGATGTATTACGGCTACTGTATCAACTGCCTCTATCCTGCGATGGGCGAAGCATAGGACCACGGGCAATGGTCATTCACTACTTCCACTTTATTTCAAACACTGTGTGTGTGTGGTTTGAACTACTGCTTCCGCTACTTTCATTTGAACCTGGTTTGTAATAACTATGTTTAAACTCCGATGTATTTTGTGCCGCGAACTGTTATGTAACTTATGACGGTGACCGCTAGACTTATTACGATCTTGGCTGTTATGTGAACTGGTTTGAAATCCGTCATGATTTCACGGACTACCGGGTTATACGGGCTTAAGTTTGCAAAATTGTCCGCTCGTTGGAAGATTTTTCTACTTAATTTCGTATAATTGGGCGGTTCTGTTGCAGCTGGCATCGGAGCATGGTTTAGCGTGATTACTGTTCATAAGTGTATTTAAAACAAAATTTGTTTAAAAAGAGTGATTTTCGAACTAAAAGTATGCCAGTGATCATATCTTTTATGCCCAGTTAAGGACTCTAGGTGGCTATTTAAGTACTAACTTGGGGTTCTTGCACCATATTTCTCTTTTCGTTGCTCATATGGCGTGCTATTGTATGAGTGCCACTTAATTGAGTGGCAATGTATGGATCGATTACCTCTACGCTCCGGTAAGTGTGAGCTATGAGAGCATGATCAGATACACCGCCGATCTAGGAAGAGTGCTTATATGATACTAGAGTAATTACATGTTCTACACATGTTTTTATGAAAGTATCGCATGTGTGGTTGTTCTGTCCGCTGAGACGATGCCGTCAATAGGACGATGTGATTGGGTAGTTACTACCGTTGTACACGCATCTGGGGATTCGTGTAGAGCGTGTAGGTAAATTTACTGCTTTCATGCATTCATGGGACTTGGGTTGAAATGAATTTTCTGCAGGTACATAACAACGTTTCTCGTGTAGAACGTATTAGTTACGCATATGAGAGATCGTTTGTATGCCACCGAATTCATCGTTAGATGTTCTTATTTTCTAAGTTTGTGAGAACGTAAGATACGTGCATACATCATATCGCTTGTGCATTTCATTCATGACATGCATTCCTCCCCTTATAAAATAATTATCCCCTTTTGATAAAAATGATACCGACTTAAAATATGTTCTCACGGGGTAATTAAAACTTTTGCTACAGATGGCCCGCACGAAGCAGACTGCCCGTAAGTGCACTGGTGGAAGAGCACCCCGTCACCAGTTGGCCCCGCGGGAGCGCCGCAGCACGGACACTTTCTAAGCGAGTTTGGCATGCCCACCTTGCTTTGGAGAGTGCTCCATGATGTGGGGTACCTGGAGGGTCAGGAGCCGGTGTACTCTTGGAGTGAGAGTCAGCTAGCTGAGGATGGACTTGCAGTAGTGGAGATCACCGTCCCTGCTCTTGGTGATGCGCCAGAATGGGATGGTTGGCATTTGGAGTTTGAGGGACGCACTCCAGTTGAGGGTGCAGAGGGAGCAGCTTTTTGTGTCATCCGAGACATAATGAGCAGATTTTCTAATGAGTTGGCAACAGCTTTGGCCGGTACTTTTCCGAGAGATGATCCTCGCGATGCCATTTGGGTGCAACCGCAAGGAAGTGCCCTGGTTAGAGGCCTAAGTGAAGGACGGGCTAGCGACAACCACACTATGAGTGCAATGTATGCAGCCATCAGAGCATACCAGGGTCTTGAGAGTACCTATTGAACTTTGACTGGTCTGCGTGGTGATGACCGGCTTGAAGCAAGAAAACAGAAGAAGAAGAAGCAAGCACGTGCTATAGCTAGCTTGCAGGAGCAGTTGGCCGACATGAGCTTGCAGCGAGACCGTGCCCTCGAGAGAGGTGATAGTGCTATGCAGCGGGTGCAGACGTTGACTCAGGCCAACAGTAATGCAGATCGTATGATGGGACAGCTAGTTCAGGAAAGGAATGAAGCCTGGAACGAGAGGGACCTTCTGAGGCAGAGGGTCGAGGAGCTAGAGGAGTATAATGCCAACCTGCATGAAGAGTTTCATGCACTCTACAACAGGGTAGGCCCGTATGCTCCTCCGGACACCGCCGATATGGACGTCGACGACGATGAGGATGAGCCTATAGCAGCACCTTCTGACGACGACGACACCGCTTTTGATGGTAGCAGTAGTGACGTCTCCGACCCCGACGATGGCCCCGAGGAGTAGGCTAGTTCCTTGCGTTAGTAGCTAGGCTCTGTCGCGATGGCCTTCTTTTGGTTTCCTGTATCTTGTTGTATCCTGTTCGATCTTGAGACTGGCGATCTTTTGGAACTTGGTTGTGTATGCGATGCCCGAACGCATAAAAGTCCAGTGTATGTATGCTGGCAACGTGGTTGTATTAGACGCGATGTTGCATTCGAAGTAACTTGATTAGTGATGTTGTTTTAATTGGAATGTGCTTATTGTGCCTCTGTTTTATTGTATGACTTGTTCTCTCCAATGAATTCAGTATGGCATGATTGTTCATTCAATTACAATTACTATAACTTCGCTTAATTATTACTTGTTGCTGGAATATGCAGATGGCAAACACTCACCGTGCCACGTATGAGGCCGCCGAAACCGGTGGTAACGGTGTAGGGGCTGGTGGGAGTGGTGCAAACAACGTCAACCACCATGAGCCACAGCCAGAGCCACATTTGCCACCTCCTCCACCGCTCACTGCAGAGGTATTCTTCACGCAGTTTCTTAGAAGCCAGCGCAATGCCGAACAATCACAGAAGAACATGGAAGATTTTCTGCGTACCATTGCCGAAAATGTTCAGAGGGGTAATAATCAAGGTGGTGGCAATGGGGTGAACCAGTACAGCAACTTCAAGGACTTCATGGATACCAGGCCACCTATTTTCAAGGAAGCAACAGAGCCACTTGACGCGGAAGAATGGATCAATACCATGGAAGATAAGTTCCGTGTGTTGAGGCTGACCGAAGTTCTGAAGACATAATATGCTGCACATCAGTTGCAGGGGCCCGCAAGGATGTGGTGGAAGCATCACCGCACCACATTTCCCCCAAACGCCCAGATATCATGGAGAGAGTTCACTGAAGCCTTCTGTGGGGTATATATTCCACCAGGACTGGTCGAGATGAAGTTAGGAGAGTTCTTGGCTTTAAATTAGGGCACCAAAACCGTGACGCTGTATTTGCATGCCTTCAACAACTTGTGTCGTTATGCTCCCGACATGGTCGACACAGATGCCAAGAGAATTGCTAGTTTCAAGAGGGGGTTAAGCCCGAAGATGATGAAGCATGTGGGTACCAATAACCGTGCTAGATTCAATGACTTTATCAGTGATTGTCTGAAACAAGAGAAGAACAACAACGCCTACACTGCATCCAAAAATCGCAAGAGGGTGTTTGAGTCCAGACCGTCACAATCCAGAGTTCTCTCTGCAAATTGTTCTTCCTATCGTCCGTCCACACCAGGTGCAAGGTTTAGGCCACCCCAACATAAAACTCAGAACTATAAAGGACCTCAGAAGCCGTACAAGATGACAATGCCGCCAGCAAAAACAGCCGCAGCTGCAGGACAGGGCAACCCTAAGGGAGCTATAGGGTCTGCCGGTACAGTGAAGGGACCCTGCAACAATTGTGATCAGCCAGGCCACTTTTCAAAGTTCTGCCCTTATCCGCCTAGAAAGAAGCAACAGACCTACACTGCTCGTGTCCACCACACCACTGTGGATGAGATTCCTGAGGGAGAGCCTGTAACTACCGGTAAGTTTCTTGTTAACCATCACCCTGCAGTTGTTCTATTTGATTCTGGATCCTTGCATTCTTTTATGAGTCAAGCATTTGCATAGAAGCATGAACAACTATGCACAAAATTGAATTATGGTTATCGCATAAGTTCAGCAGGGGCTGATGTTTTAACCAATCAGATGGTTAGAGGGGCAACCCTTGAGCTAGGTAGTCGAAAGTTTCGATTAAACCTGATAGTTATGCCTGGACTAGTTTTGGATGTAATAATAGGAATGAACTGGATGAAGAACTGGGGAGCAATTATAGATACGGGAAGTCGAATGCTTACCCTTAAGGATCCCTAGGCAGAGGGTACTTTTCAGGTGCCATTACCTAGGAGAACGGACCTTGTAAGTATAACATGTGCTATGAAAGTCATTCCTATTCACCAGATCCCGGTAGTGTGTGAGTTCCCAGATGTGTTTCCAGATGAGTTACCCGGTCTTCCTCCAGATAGAGATGTTGAGTTTGGGATTGAGTTGATCCCCGGGACAGCTCCTGTTTCAAGGAGACCCTATCGGATGCCTCCGGATGAGTTAGCTGAGCTGAAGAAGCAACTGGAGGAATTATTAAAGAAAGGGTTTATCCGACCAAGTAAGTCTGAATGGGAATGTCCTGCCTTGTTCGTGAAGAAAAAGAAAGAGGGTACTCTGAGAATGTGTGTGGACTATCGACCTCTTAATGCTGTAACTATCAAGAATAAGTATCCCTTGCCTCATATCGACGTTTTGTTCAATCAGTTAGCTAAAGCCAGAGTGTTCTCTAAGATAGATTTACGATCAGGTTATCATCAGATAAAGATTAGGCCACAAGATGTACCGAAAACCGCCTTTTCTACTAGATACAGGTTGTACGAGTATCTTGTTATGTCTTTTGGCTTAATAAATGCTCCTGCATATTTTATGTATCTGATGAATACGGTTTTCATGCCAGAGTTGGACAAGTTTGTAGTCATGTTCATTGATGATATTCTAGTATACTCTGAGAACGAGAAAGATCATGAAGAGCATCTGAGAATTGTCTTGACCAGACTGAGAGATCATAAGTTGTATGCTAAGTTTAGGAAATGTGAATTTTGGTTAAAGAAAGTCCCTTTCCTTGGTCATATTCTATCCGAGAATGGAGTTTCAGTAGATCCGAGCAAAGTGCAAGAGGTTATGGATTGGAAAACACCAACCACAGTGTCAGAAGTCAGGAGTTTCTTAGGATTAGCTGGTTACTATCGCTGTTTTATACCAGACTTCTCAAAGATTGCCAAACCGATGACAAGTCTGTTACAGAAAGACCACAAGTTTGTGTGGACAGAGGAGTGTGAGACAGCTTTCCACACCTTGCAGAAACTGTTGACCACTGCTCCAGTTCTTGCGCAACCGGACATTGAGAAACCTTTTGATGTGTTTTGCGACGCATCGAAAACAGAATTAGGCTGTGTTCTTATGCAAGAAGGAAGAGTCATTGCTTATGCCTCCCGTCAGTTGAGAAAACATGAAATCAACTATCCGACACATGATCTTGAGCTTGCCGCTGTGGTGCATGCCTTAAGATTTGGAGACATTACTTACTTGGTAATGTATGCAATATTTTCACCGATCACAAGAGTCTCAAGTACATTTTTACCCAACCAGAATTGAACATGAGACAGCGAAGATGGTTAGAATTAATCAAAGATTACAACTTGAATGTACAGCATCACCCTGGGAAGGCCAATGTAGTGGCAGATGCTTTGAGTAGAAAGTCACATTGCTTGAATGTGCAACCCTTGCTCAAAGATGGTTTTGATCTGATGCACCCTGCTGTGTTACATAGTATTCAGATCAGTTGCTCCTTAGAGAGTAAGATAATAGAAGGCCAGAAAGCAGACAAAGGGATATTTCACATCAAAGAGAGAATTAAAGAAGAACCCTCCAAACACTTCAGAGTGGACGAGCAGGACGTGTTATGGTTTGACAACCGTCTTGTTGTTCCCAAGGATAGAGAGCTTAAGAATAAACTTATGGATGAAGCTCATCTCTCTAAGTTATCCATTCATCCTGGCAGTAGTAAGATGTACCAAGAACTAAGACCTCGCTATTGGTGGACAAAGATGAAGAAAGAAATCACAGCTTATGTGGCCAGATGTGACACATATTGTAGAGTGAAAGCCATTCATATGAAACCTGCCGGATTATTGCAACCTTTGTCCGTACCTAGTTGGAAGTGGGATGATATAAGTATAGATTTCATCACAGGCTTGCCCACTACTCAGAAAGGCCATGATTCGATTTAGGTAATCGTGGATCGTCTTACAAAGACAGCCCACTTTTTGCCTGTCAAGACAGATTATCGACCACCTCAATATGCCGAGAAGTATATTGCTGAGATTGTGAGATTGCATGGAATACCGAAGACTATAGTGTCTGACAGAGGGCCATAGTTCACTGCTCACTTTTGGGAGCACTTGCACAAAGGTTTGGGAACTAGTTTGATTCGTAGTACAGCCTATCATCCTCAAACAGATGGTCAGACTGAAAGGGTTAATGTTGTTCTAGAAGATATGTTGAGAGCCTGTGTTTTATCTTCCAAGGGTTCATGGGAGTCATGGTTACCCTTAGCAGAGTTTGCTTACAATAATAGCTATCAAGAAAGTATCAAAATGGCACCTTTTGAAGCTCTGTATGGCCGAAAGTGTAGAACACCTCTAAACTGGATTGAGCCAGGGGAAAGGAGGTATTATGGTATTGACTTCGTGGAAGAAGCCGAAAAGAAAGTTCATATCATTCAGCAAAATATGAGAGCAGCTCAGTCACGTCAGAAAAGCTATGCGGATAAGAGAAGAAGACCACTTGTGTTCGAAGTTGGTGACTATGTTTATCTAAAAGTCACGCCCATGAAGAAGCGGTTTGGAGTACGCAGAAAGCTTGCCGCTAGATTTGTAGGACCATACAAGATTTTGGAAAAAAGGGTCCAGTGGCTTATAAATTGGAGTTACCTGAAGCAATGGGTGCTATATTCCTAGTTTTTCATGTATCGCATCTCAAGAAGTGTTTGCGCGTTCCAGAGGAAAGAATTGAACCCCGAGGCATAAAACTCAAGTCAGATTTGGTATATCGTGAGCAGCCAATTCGAATTTTGGATTCTAAGGAAAGGGCTACTCGAAACAGTGTGGTAAAAACATATAAGATACAGTGGAGTCATCATGATGAGGGGGATGCATCTTGGAAAACGGGTGAATACCTACAAAAAGCATATGAAGATTTTTATAATAAATGGTTCGTAACCCAAATCTCGGGACGAGATTTTTATAAGGGGGAGGGCTGTAACACCCCGGTGTTACGCAAACATTAGCATTGCAAATAATGAGCATACCATGTCATTGCATTTATAATCATATGTGGTTAGAGTGCACCTTTAGTGAAATCAAAATTTAGAAACTAGTATTGCATAACATGTTGTAATAGTTTCACACTAAATGTGCTAGATTGATTAAGAAAACTTGTGTAACTATAAATTTTAGATCACTGTTGACGGTCCTTAAGTACCAAATATAGTTATCAAATAAATAAATAAAAGGATCCAAATGCAACCAACACCTAGACTTAGGGTTTTATCTGACAGAATTCCACGAGTTTTGGTGTTTGTCTGTTTCTGCAGGGGGTTATCAGAAAATACGGAGGAAAGGCCCACACGTCGGGTTTACATAGAGATAATAACGTGTTCACCGATTTTCTATCATCTAGAAGACTCCAGAAGCCACGAGATCGAACGGGAGGTCGAACGGGCCCGGAGGCAGGGCGCCCGCCCTGCTCCCTAGGGCGCCCGCCCTGGCCTGAGAGCCAATCAGGCTCCGTCTCGTGGATTATGCTCCACCGACCTAAGGGATCAAGGAAAACCGTGCGATTAATGTCGGTTTGATCCGATGGCCCACGTTCACTTGAGGGGGCTATATAAGCAGGACCCCTGGCCCCTGGAGGAGGCACTCCCTCATTCTCATTCTTCAAACCCTAATCTCAGGAGGAGAGTCTCTGATCAAGCCCTAGAGCCACCACATCAACTAGATCTCTAGTATAGCATAGCTACATAGGATTAGAACTAGAAGGAGTCAATCTTTGATTGGTTTCCGGATCTGTCAAGAGGATTCTTGGTAATTCCTTTACTGTTCTTCATTGTTCATCTTTGTTCTTCAATATTATAAATATAACTTTGTTCTATTTCAATATATTGATTATGACTATGCTCTACTTGTTTATGTTTGCGATTATATTGTTCTTAGTTTATCGTAGTTATACGCTTGGCTTAGTTAGATTGGAATTATATACATGTTTAGGATCGTATAGCGTTTATCCATCGGATCCATGGGTAAATGATAAATATTGTGTAGGCGTGGTGCTTAGACCATATTTATCTGCGATTGCACCTTATATGCCGGATCGTAGGGTGGTCCGCGATGGTGACAGCTTCGTTGGTTCTTATATAGTCCCCCTCCCGTGTGTAAGGCAAGCAGAGCAACATTATTACGGGGGAGTGATTGCTATATTTCTCATCTTCCTTGATAATATCACTATGCATGGGCGTAGTCCTTTCTCGCAATGATTGCCAAGTGTACTTGCACTAACTATGATATGCTAGACTTTATAGTTAAGAATAACTTAGGAAATATCCTTGTAGTTCGTCCTAATACCATGCTAATGACTTGCTAGAATATCTGTTGAGGTGCTTATCATTATTATATGTGGCTAGCTGATCAGATTAATTATCTTTGTCACCATTCATACTTTATCTATATTTTATGTGACACTTACCCCTGTATGCAAGAGATAGATGAATGCTCTCACTTATACATGCAATGATTGATACTCATTCCTATATTCCATTCCATAATCAACATTGATGTTAGTAATCCCTTCCCAGTGGTAAAAATATAAATAACGATACCTGGAATACTTCCCGGTTAAAATGCCACATCGGTATTAATCTGTGCGCTTGCAGATCTTATTTATTATTTATTTAGAAGAGCAGTTGCATATTTCAATACCGCGTCTCTCATGTCATGCTGGGGATGACAACTTGGCTTAAGTGGCATGAGGGATAGGTTCGGCATTTTTGGCGCCGTTATCAGAATTAGAAAACTAAGTCTATTTTTGGTAATGACGTTAAGAATGCCCAACAAGCATTTTTGGCGTCGTTGCCGGGGAAGGTTGATTTGCAGACCGGCCCCAGCTCGGCCTGCTCGCGAAGCGGACCGGCCCCAGCCGCCCGCGCGCTGCGTCCACCCGCCCACGCGCCGTGTCCACCTCGCCCGCGCACGCCGCGACACGTCCATGGCCGCGCAGGCGCCGCGCGCCCCGTGGCCGGCATGCGCTGCTCGCCGTCGACAGCTGGCCGTCGGTGGCCCCCGCCAGCGCACGCCTCGCCCTTCAAGTCGCCCGCGCTCCCGCTTCCACCCGTCCTCTTCGCTTTTCCCCGCCACGGTCATCCTCTGCACCGCACCACACGAGCGCGTACCGCGCTCACCGCGCCACCGCCGCCTCCGCCGGCCAAATTGGCCGCCGGTGAGCCACCATCGCCCGTCTCCTCGTGCACCTCGCTCTGCTTTCTTCTCCGACACCCCGTGCTCACCTTTTTGTCGCCATTTGAGCCAGGTGGGTGCGGCTTTCGTCCATTCGCCGTCGTCGGCCATGGCGCCACCGCACGCGGCTTCCCCGCGGGAGTGGCTTCCCCACTGCTCCTCGCGCTCCACTCTTGTCAAAAATGCGTCCGTCTACTTCTTGCGAACCCGATGCTCGCCTTCCCGCGCCCGTGCGTGGTCGGCAACGGCCGTCGGCCGGTCGCCGCGCGGCCGCGACGCCGCGGTCACCGGCGCCTCTGTTCCCCCCCTCGGCCTCGCAACGAGCGGCTTTGGGCTGCAGGCCGAGCCGGGCCGCCGTCCCCTTTTCTTCCCCGCGCGCGCGCCTGCGGGCCGAGACAGACCAGGCCGTGTGCCTCTCACTGTGTCGGCCCATTTTCAAAAATATGATTTTAGTTTCCTTTTCTTTTATTAATTAGAAATAAAAATGCTTTAAGAATTGTTTGAGTGATTAAATGTGCTCCAAAAATTGTGAAATAAATTTCTATGAGCTCCTTAGAACTAGATCTAAAATCTAAAAATGTTTGTTGCACTACTTTTCTGTAGGGTTTTTATTTAATCTTGGAAATTGCTGTTTTCTTGTTAAATGTGTAGTAAATTATAGAAAATTCAGAAAAATATGATTCCAAGTTTGTTAATCTTGTTGTGCCATGTGCTTGCTAGGAAAAATATGTATCTTGCATGTTTAGTAGAAGAATTCTGAGATGTAGTTTAAGTGCTTTTTATTGCTATTAAGTGATATTTTTGTTAAATAGAAAAATATAAACAAACATGCAAGTGATAATTTTTGTACAGTGATTATTTGCTGAGTAGAATCCAGAAAAAATGATAAATCTGTTGTTTGATACTTTTCATAGTAGAAAGTATTTTATGCTCCTTTTTAGGCCCTAGATTGTTATTTTTGTGTAGGTAATTCTAGTACTCAAATTGCAATGAAACTTTTGTGACATGCTAGAGTACATGTTAGTAATCAACAGTAATTTTATTAGATTTTTCTGATATATCAAAATATGTGTTTCTGTTCAAGCATAGTGCTAACTAGGGTTTAAATTCACACTTTGATGCAAGATTAGTTGGTAAATTTGGCTTTGGTGTATCTTTGAAGCATCTTGAGGGTTAGGGTGCCTTTGCATGGTAGAGAACATTGGTGGTAGTTTATGAGTACATGTTCTTGGATGATGTAGACTACCTTGTAGAAGAGTCGTAAGTTCCACTTAATCCAAATAAAGTAACATGCTCATCTACATCTCATTCATCAGCATCATCTCATGTCATCTCTGTAATGCACCTAGGCATGAGCACTTATATATCTGCATCATACAGGATCGCAGGAAGTGACCCCGGTAGCAGTTCCCGAGGATCCGGAAGAACAGTCCGAGGTGCAAGAGCAGGAGGCGACCGAAGCCGAAGAGGAGGTCGGTGAATATCTTCCAGAGTGTCCCGACCACCGTCTGAGCTCTTTTGAGAGAGGCAAGCTCCGGAGCATTTCTTCCCCAGTTTGCAAAATATTTATTAATGGTTTTACTTAATTACTGCATTAAGTTTAGGAGTTGTTTGCAACCGTTGCTGCATTATACTTTGTTTCACCTTTGCTCTACCATATCCTTGTTACCTTGGTGTCCGCAGTCAAGAATTGCTTAGTTTGCTTAGACCGGTAGAAGTCGGGTGATTGCCTGTCATCCGCGAGCTATAGGAGATTGCCTGGATCTGTGTGATAAATATGTCATATGGGAATAACTAAGTGTCAAACTGAAATTGAGACCGGACGGAGACTTGCAGGGTTTTGAACTGTAGTGTTTTCTGTCTGAGTCGATGAAGGACCGACCGTTGTTGGGCCTCGAGTCATGTTGAACGCATGCCTCACATTTAGCTGGCCGAATAAGGTACCTTTCGACCGCGAAGCTAGGAGATTATTCAGGCCGAGTGGATTGCCCGCAATGCACTGTATCGGAGTAGTAGTGGCAGGAAATGGGGGCGCGATGATAAGGCCAAAGAGCAGTCGGGCGGCCCCCGGGTACATGTGGTTCCTGGCAAACTCGCGACTTTACCTGAATAGTTGACTCGGTGACCAATACCTCACTTTAGCGGGTGAGTGAGGTTTGTGTGAGGAATACATTACCAGCTGGTTAATAATCGATTCGAATCGCCATCGTTCACTAGATAGTGAACACTTGACTTGAGCTACTTCATCGTAGTAATATTGATGAAACACTTGGATAGTTATGTGGAATATGACATGGTAACTATTGTTAATGATCATCGGTGATCCTTACTTGCTTAGTTGTATGTTATTCTAGTACAGGTGCAAACATAGTTGACAGGGTAATAAAGATTAATTTATTTCAGGCTTTTGGAAAAAGAATTGTTAAGATTAAATATGCTTTTCTTGCAAATGAGTCAGCTACCCCACCAGAAAGCCTTTCATGATCCTTGGTGTCATTTTATTTTCGGTTCTGTCGGGTAAGTCTAGCTGAGTACCTTCTCGTACTCAGGGCTTTGTTCCCACTTGTTGCAGATGGGCAGATGTATTACGACTACTGTATCAACTGCCTCTATCCTGCGATGGGCGAAGCTTAGGACCACGGGCAATGGTCATTCACTACTTCCACTTTATTTCAAACACTGTGTGTGTGGTTTGAACTACTGCTTCTACTACTTTCATTTGAACCTGGTTTGTAATAACTATGTTTAAACTCTGATGTATTTTGTGTCGCGAACTGTTATGTAACTTATGACGGTGACCGCTAGACTTATTACGATCTTGGCTGTTATGTGAACTGGTTTGAAATCCGTCGTGATTTCACGGACTACCGGGTTATACGGGCTTAAGTTTGCTAAATTGTCCGCTCATTGGATGATTTTCCTACTTAATTTCGTATAATTGGACGGTTCTGTTACAGAAAACTAGGTACTTGAAAGAAATTGCGACATAATAATTATTCATCATTTCTATTGCAAGAGATTTTTTTTGCAGAATTCTTTTATTCACTTAGCTCTTAAGAAAAAAATCAAACTTAAAGAAATCTAGACACACCTTTTTATTTTGTTTTAGTTTGTTATGCATCTTTTTATTTTATTATATCTAGCCTAAAGCAAACTTAATAATAGTAAAACCAAAAGGAAAAGAAATACTTAGCTAGATACACGAGGGATGCTCCTCTCCCAAGCTAGATGTTGTCGTGGTTGATTATTGAATGTTGAGTGATCCCTCTTAGAGTGGGTTGGCCGGTGTATGCCCTTCTCATCCATGAGTGGAATGAGATGAAGACATCCGTGAACTTGCTCTTGATTATGTGCATCATCCTGCAAAATACTCCAATAAGAACATAAAAACTCGTGGCTCGATTAAAATAAGGGGTTAGCAGTCAGCTATTTAAGGATTTATTCTTATGGGTTTAGATAGGTTTTCTAATAGTAGAATTTTAATAGGATGTCTATCTAATATATATATATATATATTTTGAATTTTCTTATTTATATAATACATAAAAGAAAATATGAATGCATAGTATTATATATTTTTATGCCACCACAGTGAATATTTTGGAGGGTGTTTACACACCACAGATTTATCCACATGGGGCTTAATGATTTTTATGATTCAATAATAAGATTTTTATTTTCTTTTCTTATGCAATAATATATACAGTAATGAATTCTTCTTTTCTAATGCAATGTTAGTGCAGAAAAGTAAATATTCTAAAGTGAAAATAATTCATGCAATACGAAAGAGGTAAATATAGATAACTACCGATGTTACCTCACGGCGAGGGTTCAGATTTTTTGAGTTTTCCGGACATGACTTGACTCCAATCTTGTTCATTGCTCGAGCGCATCATCTGGTCTCGGTGATGGAGACCCTGACGGCTGTACCTCTTGTGTTCTAATCTTCTCTGCAACGCAGGTAAGCCCCGGTGCATGAACCCTCTTTTAGTATTTATAAATCTTTATTACACCTTAAGTCTGGTAAGATGTGCATTTATGTAATTAAGAGTTGGTCGAATACCGTTGTTGCATGATTACCTTTATTTAGGTATCCTTAGTTCTACCATGTTAGTATGAATAGGTCGATACCTCTTATACTTAGTAATGCTTAGACATCGATAGAAGTTGAATGATGGTTTTATTGTTCGCGGGAGATAGGTTTACCTGGCTCTTCTCGGCTCTGCCTTTGGGTCACGAGAATACTATGATACATGTTAATATTTAAATTGAGACCCAGCGGGAATTGAGGTTAAGGTAAGTGTTCTTGGGCAGACAGGTTCGCCTGGTCGTGCTCGTCCCACCTGTGTCGATTAAGAACCGATCATTGTAGGGCTGCTTGTGCTTATGACTTGTAGTACTGGCCATATACTTCGGTAAGCCTGATACCTCGACTATTCCATTATGTGAAAAGACAAACTACGCACTGGGTGTGGGAGATGGTGAGAGTAGCGTGTACCCATCCTGTGAATCCAGCTAGGCCAAATCGATATGAATCGCCGTTTGCTCCACGATAACAAGAGACATGATCAACTGAACTGCATCATAGTTAATCAATGAAACATGGTTACTTATGGATATGAGATGAGATGACTAATGAAGTGATTGAGCTAGACAGGTGTAAACTGGATACTAGTAATAACTTAATACACAGCTAAAACATTGAAAGTAAGGATCTACTTGTAGTAAGTTTTTCTGCAAAAGTTATTCTTGTTTCTAATTTTTTCTTTAAGCCAGCATGCCCTTAGAGTCTTTTCTTTTAGTCGGGTAAGACTTGTTGAGTACCCTCAAGTACTCAGGGTTTTTTAACCCCTGTTGCAGGTGCTGACTAGTGCTGTTAATCAAGGACATGTCGGTGGGCTCGACATGGTCTGGCTATCTCTTTTACCTTAGATGTTTCACCTAAGTCTCTTCCACAACTCTACCCATCTTTTGAACTTAAGTTAAGTTTTATTTAAGCATGTTTTGTAAACTAATGTTATAAGTCTTCCACACTCCGATGTAAATTATTTTGTACCAAATGTTGTAATGTTGTGGTAACTCCACGTTGATCATGTACGAGTTGTAAAATGTGGATGATTCAGGGTTCCCCGAGGACACCCGACAGACTACCGGAATTATCTGGCTCTCATGTGCGGCAGTCAGAGGTCTTAAGGACAATGACAGGCGTATGTGGGCCATATAATTTGGGTGGTTCTGCCACAGTAATTGTTCTATCGATATAGATATAGACAGGCTCACTATGGATGCTTGGTCCAATGGTATAACTAACCATTGCGATTATTCATCTTGTTGTGTTAATTTATATATGGAGACGGAGAATATATAGAACTAATAGTATTAAGATTACTAAGCTCTCGATAAAGAGGAAGAATGTTAGGATTGATCTCGGCTGGTCAATTGCTTAACTGATTCTTGAGGAGCTTAACAAAACTTTTTTAATCTAGGCCCATGATCGGTGGGTCCGATAACTAACTAATGGGCCTGGTCCCAGGCCACATTGAGCTATAAGTAGGTGTATTCTCTGTGATTAGAGGATGATGTGAATCAGTGCTAACCAAATCTAAGACCAACCGATAGGTGAGTTCGGGAGTGCTGCTGAAGACTTGAGCGAGCCGTCGGCCACCCTCCAGTGCCAACGTCCACCATCTCCCCAACGGGTGTCTGCTACTATGAGCAGGCACATTAACTTCAGCAGCCCACTGGGCATCTACGTATATGGGTCAGTCAGTACCAATCTAAGTGCAATTAAATAGTATAAAGTGAGGATTGGGTGTTCGTGCGATGAGGCTAATCTCGATCCTAAATAAGAGTAAGTACTAACACATCAAGCTATGAGGTACAAAATTTTGGTAGCTATCTTGCATTGCCTCTATTCCTAACTAGTAGAAAAGATATTGAGTCTCTAGCTTGGAGTTGCTGTTAGACATGTAAAAATAGTCAACGTGCATATATATTCCCCTCTTTCTCAACACAAAAAACGTGAACTACCAAATTGTTCATAACAACTCCCTTCAAATAAATGCTCAATCAATGTATATTTTATGGTGAATTTGATTAAATTGATTTGCAAGTGCAAATGATGATGTGTTCTACTATAAATTAGTCAAACTTAGGAAAATTTGACTTAGAGCAAATCTCTACATAAAATGGAATCAGCTAATCTCTGTCGACGAACTCCACGCGCAGCAACGAGAGTTGTCCTAGGCCTGGCTTCCAGCTCGTTGCATCTAGCAGGTGCATGTGATAAATCGTTGGTTGCAACATGCAATCAATTAACTCCGTTCCGATCCTCCATGATTTGCTCCATCAATATTTTTAACCTTGCTTTGATCTCGCTAACGAACAAATCAAAATTCGGAACAAGGCAATTGAATCAGTGATGACAAGAAACGTTGTTTTGAACACAAGAAGCATGATTCCAGCTTTAATATTTATTATTACATCGTCATTACACGTGCTACCACGTCGGGCAAACATGGGCGCGCCGCGCTCTCCCGGAATTGAGCTCGAATGATACTAGTACAATTGCAATAGCAATAGCCCATGTCTCCAAGCTAGCAGCGCCCTCCAGTACAGTGGCGGACGTACGTTTAACCTGTGGGGCCGCCCCACAGGTTTTGACGAAATTAACAGACCCCCTTCATAATATATGGCTTGGTCCCATAGGTCCCGCCAGCTGGCTCCACAGGTCCCACCATACTTTTTCTTTAGGTCAGCAAAACAGCAAAGTTGTACACGGAACTAGCTGAACCTGGCCACCTGCACACAGCGACCGGCGGCGGCGCTCTTCAGCTCTTGCCTCTTGCCTCTCAGATCTCGTTGTCTTGGCTGGGCTTTCGCCGTTTCGCGGCGACTCCACGACTAGGCGAGCCGGCAAGGGCGCACGGCCAGGACAGGAGACGACCGGCTGCTGGCTACCTGCAGTCCAGGCCAACGTCTGCATCAAGCCATCAACTATCAGGTAATTTTTACTCACCCTCATATTCGCAAATCGCAAGGATTTTCAGATTTCGTCTTGTTTTTCTTCCCCAATTCCTAAATGTATGAATTTTCCTCCCCTATTTGTTTCTCAATATTTTGTAGGAATTTTCACCAGAATGGACAGATTTGTCAAGTATGGGCAAGCAATTCAAACATCTCAAGCTCGCGATCTCCTCAAGATGCACCTATAAACGAAAAAGAAACAGAAGGAACTCATGAAGAAATTCCTTCTGTGAATGCAAATGCAATGCCACCTCCTAGCGAAGAAGGGGAAGAAGTTGATTTGTCAAGTCTTCCAACAGATCCTGCAAGAAGAAAGCCAATTTCACGGTACAAACCCAATATCCGAGATGAGGTCAGAAGAGCTTATCTCCAAAAAGGTCCATTTCAGCCTGATCATGATTTCCCAAAAATATTTTCAAGGTTCTGCAATTTTGTCGAGAATATTCGTGACGATTCAAGGTTCTGCAATTTGACTAATTAGTTGAAAAAAAAGAAGCATACTACTTATCCTTTGGTGTTTTTATTGTTGAAGCTAATATTAATTTTACCTATCGCCACAGCTTCGGTGGAGAGAGCTTTTTCTACAATGAAGTATATCAAGACTGATTTACGCAATAGAATTGGTGACACCTTTCTATATCATTGTATGATTACTTATGTTGAAAGTGGTGTATTTGACACGATTACTACCATTGATATTATGCACCACTATGAAGGGTTAAAAGAGCGTAGGGAGAATCTGTAAGACTGTAACTATAATGAATTTGCAATTATATATATTAATTGTGCAATGCTTGTGTTAATTTACTTGCAGTTAACTATTCTTGCGTATATCTGTGATTAGCTTGGCCCCACAGGGTTTCAATCCTGGATCCGCCACTGCTCCAGTAGTCCACCATCTAGCGATTGCGCGTAGTCATCACTGACACACCGCGAGAGTGAGCAGAGCCATGTATGTAACACCTCAAGTGTTTAGTCCTTAATTGCATTGCATTTGCATAAGCATGACATGCATAATTCATGTTTAGTATTTCATGTAATGCAATTCATGTGTTGTTTAGGGCTTGCTTGATTGATTTCATAAAGTATTTGTTAGTTGGTGTAACAAAAAGGTAAAGTCATCAATCATGACCTACAAAACCTTAGCTATACTTAGAGTAACATTTGGATCAAGGTTCATGTTGACCAAAATTTCAAAATTTGCCCTCCATGACAAGTTTGACTTCCATTTGACCATAGAAGGTTCTAGTTTGACCAATTAGAAAGTCTAATTTAGAGATCTTGCATGGAAGAGCACCCTTAAGCAAAGTTGTAAAGAAATTCATGGGGAACAAAAGTCTCAATATGACCATCTCATGAAAATGACCACAACATGCTCAAAAGTGGCCCACAAGTCAGCTAGTAGTGTAATTCCAGGACTTAGAATTTTTCTAAGTCTGGAATTGGACTTTACAGTTTCACTGATGCCTACTTTAGAAGCTTGTAGTTTGCAAACCAAGCCAAACCAGCCTTCACTCATATTGACAAATTTGTAGATCACATGTAGCCCTACAACTTTGTCAATATCACCCAAGCCTGGTTCTCAATGGTTCAAGAGATATCTTGCCATGAACTTGAGCTGTCAGTCGGTTTCATTAACTGAAACCCGGTTTCAGTTTCACTGAGCACTACTTAATGGCCCTATATCTCACTAACCAAACCGAATCAGCTCTGGAGGCCTATTACAAAATTGTAGAGCTTACATAGCTCTACCACTTTGGTAATTGGAGTTTCCACTGAAACGAGCTAGATTAGACGTTAATCAAACCCAAAGTCGCGCTGTCAGTCACTACCGATGGCGTCAATGAACCTCGATTCAGTTTCGTCAGTGGCCGACCGGCCACAGGGCAACGGCGACGCGTGGAGGCGCGGTGGCGCCCGTACGCCGGCCCTGGCCCCACCAGTCAGGACGCGACGCCTTCAAGACGCCACGCCGCGCGAGCCAGCCTCCATTCCTCCGCCCCCTCTCTCTTCCAGTCGCAAGAACGTCGAAACCGAGCCGCCATCCCCTTCTTCTCCGACGAGCCCGAGCGCGAGCCACGCCACACCACCGGCCGTTTGCGCTCGCCATCACCTCCGCCTCACCACCCTCCATCCCCTGGACCTACCGAAACCCACTACTGAACCCTAGGTGAGCCGCATTCCTTTCTTCTCCGCCTCCGAGGGGTCGCCGGAGCCCGCCATGGGACCTCACCGTGGTCGGGGTGCCTCGGTCCTTCTCCATCCCCCCTTACCAGCAAAACGGAACCCCCGTGCCTCGGTGAAGCTCGTACCGAGCTCAAACCGCCCTATCCGTCTTCACCGGCGACGGTGCGCCGCCACCGGAGGTCACCGGCCGCCACGCACGGCGGCAGGCCCTCTCCTCCCCATCCCCGTCCATCCTATGGGTGCCAATCGGTGCGCCGGGTGACGGAGATCACGAGGCCGTGCTCGGTTGGCCGCGCGAGCTCTTCTCCGGCGAGCGCGAGCTCACCGGAGCTCGCCGGGTGTCGGCTCCCCTGCTCCCGGTCGCTGACCGCGGGGGCCCGCGTGTCAGTGCCGCGCGCGGGCGGGAGAGCCGAGCGGGCCGAGCGCGCGCGCGGTTGTGGAGATGGGCCGGATTTCATCCCCGGGCCGGCCCAGTTGTCCGAAATAAAAATGGATTTTTATTATTTTGATACTGATTTTTGTAATACTTGGAAAAATAGGAATCTAGGGTTTTAGTGATCCAAAAATCATGAACTAAATTTTGTTAGAATCTACTGGAGGTGTAGTATTTTAGAAAAATATGGATCTGGCTTGAGATGTTTAAATTCTGTAAGATTTTATTAGATCCTTTAAATATGTTTTGGAATGCATGCAAATTTGTTTAAATTATAGCTTGAGCTGTAGTTTTCCATAAATCATGAAATTTGGTGGGTAGGTTAATATATACTAGTCTTAGCTCTGGTAAAAATTTGGGCATCAGTACTTAAGTAATTTTCAAGTTATAAGGCTATCATTTTATTCTAGGAATTTATTGAAGTAATTTTTATAATTTTTCTACATGTGCAATGTTATTGTAAATTTTTGGAGAATGTCTTGGTACCCTAGAGTGTCTAAGAAAAATATGAAATCTGTTGTTTGATACTTTTCAATGTGATTTATGATTTATGCAAAAATCAGTCTTTTGGGCTTGTGAATTTTGTATAGAGAGTTTCTGTGAATAAAACTTGTTCAAATTTTTACTGTGGTCTATTTAGAGGTCAGAGAGTCCCCTGTAATTTTTGTAGAATTTTAGGAGCAGTTTACATATATGTTTGAAATTCTACCTAAATAATTAAGTAAATTAAGAAATGGGGTTAAATAAATATTCTAGTTGATTCCACCTTACTTTCTGGTGTTTTTATACCTAATGTGATCTGTTAGTAACATTGGTTTGGTTTTAGGAGACTTTGGTTATATCAACAAATATTTAACCTTTGTAATTTTAGGTTTTATGGACAGCTGGAAGTATTTCCCAGTTTGACCTTTGATAAAATTTATTGCTGGGAAACTTGTAAATACCAAAGTCACAGTAAACTTGATGAACTAGCTTGTGTCAAAACATCACTGATGAAATCATTGAAAGTGGTACACTTGCTAGTACCCATAGTCTTCATTAACTTTGGGCCGAGGCCCCTTTTGAAACTAGCAATCTTTTTGGCATCCGTATCCACAAACTCCGTGGCGTACCTTGCCAAGTTGTTGAAGGACTGCAAGTACTCAGTTAAGCTCTTGTTTCCCTGTGACAGCCTCATAAACTCTGTATGCTTGATTGCCATCAGACCTGGAGGGATATAATTCCCCCGGAATGCCGCCTTAAACTGATCCCAAGCGATCGGGACATTAGCAGGGAGCGTGGAGCGATAGTGACTCCACCAGATGCCTGCTGGACCATGCAATTGATGGGAGGCATACTCCGTTTTCAGCTCGTCAGTTAGGCGTAACAGGCGAAACTTTTGCTCAATTGTATTCAACCATTCATCAGCCTGCAGGGGCTCTTCCGCTTCCTTAAAAAGCGGGGGCTTTGTATCCAGGAAGTCCTTGAAGTCACTGTATTGGTTTGGCTCCGGGCCCTGACGACCATGCCGAGCCTCTCGATTGGCCATTTGGCGCAATGCGTCGGCCAACATACGCTGCCCCTCCACTACTGTTTGCATTAACTCCGCCGGAGTAGGTGGTGGCGGAGGGGGCGGCTGGTCCTCCTCCTCATTTCCACGACCTCTACGAAGATTGTACGACATCTGCAAAATGCATAGCCAATGAGCACTGACGATGTGGGAAATTTGTAGATGAATTATTGCGAAATGTCAAACTGTCTTCAAGAATAAAATTCTCATAATAAAGAAGGCACAATAATTCATCACAACCGCACAATCCATTCAAGCGCATCAATTGCCGAACTCGTACTTGGTAATCCATCAAGACGTTCTTCGATAAGGGCTCACTTACAGGGAGCACAACGGTTATCGGATCGTTTACGTTGCTATCTACGTGATTTTGACCTTTTGCCCGGTACTTTGATTTGATCTCAAGATTGTTAGTGACTGTGAAAGGCTACTTCAAACTGACCACAAAGAGACTTCTCAATGGAAAGTTCTATGTTGGATCAGGACTAGCCACCTCGATACCTGCGCGTGCCAAGCAGCACAACCTTATGTCGCGCGCCATAGGAGGCCCTCGGTTTCGTCGCGGCACCGAAGGGAGCTAATCGTGACACCATCATCGAACACAACACAATAAGACATCCCATTGCGATCGAAATTATCAGGTTCAAACTACATTCAGGAAACATACGGTTCAACCTTACATCCCAACGTCAAATTATTACAAGGCCTCACTCCTACACAGGGAGGCGCAAAAGACGATCATAACATTAAAGGTACGTGACGACTACTCTAAGCATCATCCTCCGAGTCCGTGTCAAGGATCTCCCCGCCGTCCTCATCACTGACAGGCTCTAACTCTTCATCTTCTTCTTCTTCTGGTGCTTCCGCAGGTGGAGCATCTTGTGGTCCATCGACCTCCACTTCATCATCATCATCATCTGCCATGAAGATTCCGGAACCCATCTCCTCATCAACATTGTTGTTCCTAGGTAGCAGAGGATTTAGCTGGTTGTTCAGGCGGTGCACTTCTTCATGAAGATTGTTATTGTATTCTTCAGCATTTTCCAACTGTTGTTCGAGCTCAAACTGACGAGCTCTCAGAACGTTCTCCTCGTACCAGGCTTCATCCCTTTGTTCCATTACACGGACCAACATACGCTGACAGTTGCGATTGGCCACTGTCAACCTCTGGACGGCAAGTGTTTCTTGATCTCGATCATGAATTACTTGCTCCAGCTGTTGCCGTGCTGCATCCCTGGCAGCGGTCACCTCAGCCAGCTCAGCCCGTAACTGTTCCACCTCGGAGGGCTCAGGACGGGGCTCCCGTGGAGCTAACTGGTGGCGAGGGACCCTTCCCCCAGTTGATTTACGGGCCGTCATCCGGGTACGAGCCATCTGTATCAACAAGATGTGACTTAAAGTGAGAATCATTTAGGGGATACGAAATTTATCTTTAGTCGGGACTATTAAAATTTTTAAGGAGGGAGTAAATGACATGTATGATATAATTAAACATGATGCATGCACGATCCGTACGTCCTCTCACCTTAGTAGAAAACTAATATGCTAACGCTAAACGGTGGCATATATACGTTCTCTCATATAAGCGAAACTATCGGTCTACACGTTACGCTGTTAGTGTACCTGCAGAAAATTTCCATTGCAGCCCAACAATTCCCAAAATAACATACAGGAAGCAGTAAACTAAATACCTTCCATATACACATCCCCAGATGTATATATTTCAGTATCAAAGCTACCCGATGGATAGGTGCCCACAATTAAGTGCTTTTACATAGTTACATGGTTTGAACATGTAAATATGCAAACCACCAAAACTACTCTCCCCTAGACCGCCGGTTGGACGATCATGCTCTCACAACTCACACTTACCAGAGCGTCGAGGTAATTGATCCATACATTACCACCCAAGTGGATGGCATCCATACAATATCACGCCGTATGGACGACGAAACAAAAACAAACAAGGCCCCCAAGTTAGTCTTTATAATAAGCCACCTAAGAGTCCTTATTTGGGCTAAGGGATGTGATCACTGGCATACTTATTAAAATACTTTTTAAAGTTTTAACCCTTTTCGCAAATAAATACTTTTGTTTTTAATTACTCGTAATGATGTGCTTAATGTTGAATTATGCTCCGGTACCAGCTGTAACAGAACCGACCAAATTATAAGAGCACAAGTACGAAAACAAGCACCGAAGCGCTCAAATTTTCAAACTTGAGCCCATATAATCCCGGTAGTCAATCGAAATCACGAAGGATTTCAAACCAAACTGCTTACAACCAGGATCGCATCATTCAACATACACATCATACGTTACATTTCACAAGTAGTTCAGAAATAAGTTAACACCACGGAGTAGCAATTATTACAAACTGAGTTTGAAAGTAGCGGAAGTCTGACACACACTGAAGATACTTAAATACTGCCAGTTTGGTTAGATCAACATCCCACAAAAGAACGAGGTAAGTACATAAAGATGATCATGCCCATGTGATCTAGTCCTCATCCCCCGCGGGGTGAAGGCAAGTCTTGCAGAAGCCTTGGTAAAGCATATCATCTGCAACAGGAGGGAATAAACCCTGAGTACTGGAATGTACTCAGCTAGACTTACCCGTCGTAAACCAGAAATAAAGTAGACACCAAGGATTATGCAAGGCTTACACAAGAGGCTAGCTGACACCACATTTTGCATAAAGGCATAAGTAGCTGGAACTCTTATAACCTGTACTAGCAGTTATTTTTAGCATTTACCTGTCATCTATCTTAGCACCTGTACTAAACATGCACTTGATTATCATCAAACAATTATTCATATTATTCCATAGCAGGTATAAATTGTGGCAACATTGTATCATTCACTTAACCATCTGTTCAATTAATGAGATCTACGTTGCCGCTGCTCAAGTCAAGTGCTCACTAACCGGGAGCGACGGCGATTCGAATCGAATTCCTATCCAGCTGGAGGGGTATTTCTAACACTCACCGCGCAGGCCCCTGCCAGGGTCGCACAAGCCACCTTTCGTATGATTCAGGAATCGCGGGTCCGAATGATGTCGCAACCCCAAGGGCGACACTCTGCCAGGTGATAGGGACTCTAACCCCCCCTTGGTCTCACGCCAATGTCCCCAAGCACATCCTTTCTCTCCTCCAAGAAGCAACCTACCATTCGATTCCCGGCCTGAATCACATTACTCGGCTTCGCGGTCGGAACGACTTATCCGGCCAACTAAGTGTTAGACTGCGTTCAACATGACTCAAGGACGTACAGCGAATCGGTCCTTAAACGACTCAGACGGGCATGGCTCCACACCCAAGACGTGAAGTGTCTTGCAGCTGTACCATCGAACTCCCGCCCGGTCTCAATTTCATTTTAGAGCATGGTTCCATCACGATAGCCATAAGCCACTCGCGACCCAGTCCTATCTCTCGCGGATGACCGGAAATCACCCGACTTCTACCGTACTAAGCAGGGCTAAGCATTGACACGTGCCTACACCTAACATAGGATTGGGGCACAATATCTGGACAAGGACAGGTATAATGCAACAGTTGTTTTCATACAACTCCTACTACTTAATGCAGTAAACAATTAAAAGTACTCAAGATATCTTTATAAATTGATGGGTTCAGCATGCACCGGGGCTTGCCTTTCAGGAAGGTGGAAGGCCGGTGATCAGGGCACTCCTGAAGGTCTTCTTCGGAGACTTCTTCGCCGATTGGCTCGGTCTGCTCCGCTGGTTGACTCAGCACTTCTTCTGGGACTGTCTGCTCGAACTCGAGGAGCGTTACCCCCTCCGGTACACCTATTGCATGAGTGCATAATAAATCTCATGAATGCATAAAGAAAGATGCAATATGCTCGGAATGAAATGCGTTACAACAATTTAGCGCTCTATTCAAATCACTTCAAAAGAGTAGGTGCAAATTTCCTCTCCGGTAGAGGAGTACTCACCTAATCTACTTAGCCTAAGATAAAGTTGCTCATCTTCAGTTAAAGCCCTAACACCTAACAATTACAAAAGTACTTGTCTTAGGATATCACACCATATCAGTCAACAAGGCATCACAATAGAGCATACTGGACAGCAGCTACTTGTTTTTATCACAACTGGAGATTTATAATTCCAAAAGATATGATCTAGGACAATCTGGAAAGCCTAAGAAATATTCTACAATTCATTTTCAGACCTCAACCCCAAACTCATAAGTTTTCCACGTCAAACTTCACAAGTTCCAGAATCTGTCCTCTCAAAACAGAGAGTAGCAGATTCTGAACTGCCACTTAAAACAACAGTAACTCTCAAACTACTAAGCCAAATGTTCCCAAATTTTGACACAAGCTAGTTCATCAAGTTTACTGTGACTTTGGTATTTACAAGTTTCCCAGCAACAAATTTTATCAAAGGTCAAACTGGGAAATACTTCCAGCTGTCCATAAAACCTAAAATTACAAAGGTTAAATATTTGTTGATATAACCAAAGTCTCCTAAAACCAAACCAATGTTACTAACAGATCACATTAGGTATAAAAACACCAGAAAGTAAGGTGGAATCAACTAGAATATTTATTTAACCCCATTTCTTAATTTACTTAATTATTTAGGTAGAATTTCAAACATATATGTAAACTGCTCCTAAAATTCTACAAAAATTACAGGGGACTCTCTGACCTCTAAATAGACCACAGTAAAAATTTGAACAAGTTTTATTCACAGAAACTCTCTATACAAAATTCACAAGCCCAAAAGACTGATTTTTGCATAAATCATAAATCACATTGAAAAGTATCAAACAACAGATTTCATATTTTTCTTAGACACTCTAGGGTACCAAGACATTCTCCAAAAATTTACAATAACATTGCACATGTAGAAAAATTATAAAAATTACTTCAATAAATTCCTAGAATAAAATGATAGCCTTATAACTTGAAAATTACTTAAGTACTGATGCCCAAATTTTTACCAGAGCTAAGACTAGTATATATTAACCTACCCACCAAATTTCATGATTTATGGAAAACTACAGCTCAAGCTATAATTTAAACAAATTTGCATGCATTCCAAAACATATTTAAAGGATCTAATAAAATCTTACAGAATTTAAACATCTCAAGCCAGATCCATATTTTTCTAAAATACTACACCTCCAGTAGATTCTAACAAAATTTAGTTCATGATTTTTGGATCACTAAAACCCTAGATTCCTATTTTTCCAAGTATTACAAAAATCAGTATCAAAATAATAAAAATCCATTTTTATTTCGGACAACTGGGCCGGCCCAGGGATGAAATCCGGCCCATCTCCACAGCCGCGCGCGCGCTCGGCCCGCTCGGCTCTCCCGCCCGCGCGCGGCACTGACACGCGGGCCCCCGCGGTCAGCGACCGGGAGCAGGGGAGCCGACACCCGGCGAGCTCCGGTGAGCTCGCGCTCGCCGGAGAAGAGCTCGCGCGGCCAACCGAGCACGGCCTCGTGATCTCCGTCACCCGGCGCACCGATTGGCACCCATAGGATGGACGGGGATGGGGAGGAGAGGGCCTGCCGCCGTGCGTGGCGGCCGGTGACCTCCGGTGGCGGCGCACCGTCGCCGGTGAAGACGGATAGGGCGGTTTGAGCTCGGTACGAGCTTCACCGAGGCACGGGGGTTCCGTTTTGCTGGTAAGGGGGGATGGAGAAGGACCGAGGCACCCCGACCACGGTGAGGTCCCATGGCGGGCTCCGGCGACCCCTCGGAGGCGGAGAAGAAAGGAATGCGGCTCACCTAGGGTTCAGTAGTGGGTTTCGGTAGGTCCAGGGGATGGAGGGTGGTGAGGCGGAGGTGATGGCGAGCGCAAACGGCCGGTGGTGTGGCGTGGCTCGCGCTCGGGCTCGTCGGAGAAGAAGGGGATGGCGGCTCGGTTTCGGCGTTCTTGCGACTGGAAGAGAGAGGGGGCGGAGGAATGGAGGCTGGCTCGCGCGGCGTGGCGTCTTGAAGGCGTCGCGTCCTGACTGGTGGGGCCAGGGCCGGCGTACGGGCGCCACCGCGCCTCCACGCGTCGCCGTTGCCCTGTGGCCGGTCGGCCACTGACGAAACTGAATCGAGGTTCATTGACGCCATCGGTAGTGACTGACAGCGCGACTTTGGGTTTGATTAACGTCTAATCTAGCTCGTTTCAGTGGAAACTCCAATTACCAAAGTGGTAGAGCTATGTAAGCTCTACAATTTTGTAATAGGCCTCCAGAGCTGATTCGGTTTGGTTAGTGAGATATAGGGCCATTAAGTAGTGCTCAGTGAAACTGAAACCGGGTTTCAGTTAATGAAACCGACTGACAGCTCAAGTTCATGGCAAGATATCTCTTGAACCATTGAGAACCAGGCTTGGGTGATATTGACAAAGTTGTAGGGCTACATGTGATCTACAAATTTGTCAATATGAGTGAAGGCTGGTTTGGCTTGGTTTGCAAACTACAAGCTTCTAAAGTAGGCATCAGTGAAACTGTAAAGTCCAATTCCAGACTTAGAAAAATTCTAAGTCCTGGAATTACACTACTAGCTGACTTGTGGGCCACTTTTGAGCATGTTGTGGTCATTTTCATGAGATGGTCATATTGAGACTTTTGTTCCCCATGAATTTCTTTACAACTTTGCTTAAGGGTGCTCTTCCATGCAAGATCTCTAAATTAGACTTTCTAATTGGTCAAACTAGAACCTTCTATGGTCAAATGGAAGTCAAACTTGTCATGGAGGGCAAATTTTGAAATTTTGGTCAACATGAACCTTGATCCAAATGTTACTCTAAGTATAGCTAAGGTTTTGTAGGTCATGATTGATGACTTTACCTTTTTGTTACACCAACTAACAAATACTTTATGAAATCAATCAAGCAAGCCCTAAACAACACATGAATTGCATTACATGAAATACTAAACATGAATTATGCATGTCATGCTTATGCAAATGCAATGCAATTAAGGACTAAACACTTGAGGTGTTACAATGTAGACCACGCGCAGAAATACAATAGTGCTAGCTAGAATCATTATTTGAATATTCCGTTTATTATTTTAACGAAACTGGTGTGCTCGCCTTATTTTATATTCTGCCATCGGCGGCAGAAATCATTCCAAAACATGTAAACGGACTTCCTCACCGGTCACGATTATTCGAAAACATATGCATGCATGACACATCTACATAAAATGGAATCAGCTAATCTGTGTTGATGAACTCCACGCCCACCAATGAGTTATCCGCGCACTATCAGAAACTGGAGATTTTATGAGAGGGCAAAACACGTCACGAAATATGATTTTACTCTCACAAAAATAATACGTAAGGGTACACCTTCATGTATCACCTCTCACGATAATAGACTCATGAAAATCCCATTTTCATGGGAGTTCACTGCCACAGATTATTTTCGTGGCGGGAGTGCGTGAAGGCCACTGTAACAGCCCCAAATAGGCCAAGCGGGGCCAATTCACGGAATGGGTCAATACTACTGTAGCCAGGCAGTGGGCTGAGCACTGTAGCAGCCCGTACTATTCACCGGCTCGGGCCAAGCCAACTTCGGTTTACTGTAACTCGGATACTGTAGCACCGCGAAACACTGTGCAACCAGAAGTTTAGTACCAAACCGTGAATCATGAGTGAGTTCAACCAGCTTAAATACCAGAGCCAGGGACGCGTAGTAACCTTCGGTTAATCGTTTTGAACGAAGCGAGGACGAAAAAACTCAAGCAGGTTGCTACGCAGGCGGGATCACTCCTCAGCAGAGTGGGCCTAGGCCGTGTATGCCGGGACTGTAGGTTACAGCCACCCTCATGAAAATAATGTTGCCATCAGGCCTGGTATTTTATGCATCAGTGTTTTCGTGGCGGTATTTTATGCTACACGGGTTTGAATCCTCAAGAATGCATTCACGCGATCAGAAGTAAACTCCAGGGCCCACGGCATGCGAGTGAATGTAATGAACCGAAGGCCTGCAATTAGATCGTTTACCGAGTCAAAATATTAATTTCAACATTTGTATGTATTATTATGATAAATTGATGGACACTATTATATTAAGTGACTGTGTGGTGCGGTTGTAGAAGTGTTATGCGTGAGGCGAGACGTCATAACTGCACTTGTGCAAAATAAACTGAAAATGAAACCTTGGTGGGGCCTTTGGCCACATTATTTCTTTCTTAAAAAATCTAAAAATAATTTTTGGAGACGGTCTTAAAAATCAACTTAGGTACGGTGGACTTAACCAAATCGATTGTAAAAATCAATAATTAAGGGCAGTTAGTTGTCTTGAGAAACGTACCTGAAAATCAGTTTTTAGAGACAGTTTTAAACTTGTCCCTAAAAATAAGTTGTTTTATAAAAAATAATGGTTTTGCTAAGCGGCTCTAAAAATCATTTTTGACCGTCTCTAAAAAAACATTTGTGTGGTAGTGCTGCCTGATCACACGAATGCACACCTAACAAACTAAGGTCTTGTTTGGCAGTGTTGTACGTATATATACTTCCATCATGAAATTGAAATTTGCACCCTCTATGGTAGGTACGCACGCTCTTCCCTCCTCCATAGTAGGCTAGGAGCTGCCAACACCTGCTGCCCGACCCCAAAAACGACCTCTCCCTCATCATCACCACCGGTCCACCGTCGTCCATCATCACGCGTAGTTGCTTTTGGCGTTGGTGCTTTGAAAATCATGTAAGTGCATCTCCAAGAGTTCGCCAAATCAATTTGGCATCCATTTATTTTTGGCAAAACAGAAAAAATTATGCTCCAACAGTTTGTCATCCAACTTAGCAAATTTTAGCAACTTGGCAAATCTCCCCCCTCCACGCGCATATTTGCGCGCTGAGCGCGAGCGTGCATCCGACTTCACGTGCAAATTTAAGCGGGGCTCTTCGTTTCTTAGTGGGGCTCTTCGTTTCTTAAAGGGGCTCTTCGTTCGTTTAGCGGGCCTCTTCTTATTTTACCAAGTCCAAATGGCAAACTCTTGGAGAGAGTCTATTTTTTCACTTGCCATATATTTTAGCGAGTTGCCAAATCACGATATTTTCCAAGTGAATTTTGGCAAACTCTTGAAGATGCTATAAGCAGCTGCGTCGAATCACTATCTCTCGTTGGTATGCATGATTACTCAAATCGATTCTTACCCGAATCGATCGACCGGTGTAGTACCGCGTACCGGCGGTCATTACCTCTTTTTTTTAACCGGGGCACAGTGTCTCCATTCCCACTCACTGAGCGGAAATACCTACGGGTGCTGGAGATCGAACCTAGGTTGGCCGAGCTTTCGTTGAAAGCTGCTAACCAACTGAGCCACCGCTTCGGCTCACCGGCGGTCATTACCTAGCTGGCGCAAGCTTCTTCCATCAATCCGTGATCCAACGGCAGCCACAATGCACATCGATCGATCGGGATAACCAAGCAACTGAAGCAAGCTGGCCAGCTCGACGCTCCCTGAGAAAACCATCACGAAAAACGTACGCCTAGCTGGCTAGCTCGGAGCTTGTCCAAGCAGCTCTTCAATGAGCAGTGCAACGGATCTCGAAATGGCTGCGAGGCTTGCGCTCCTCCTCGCCGTGTCCCTCCTCTCCGCCGCCGCAGACGGGTGCAGCACCACCACCTGCCCGTCGCCGGAGACCCCGACCCTGCAACCGGCCAACCGCCAGCGACCCCGACGCAGGGGCGAAGCTACGTTGTAGCTTGTGGGTGTCCAGTCACCCACAAAAATTTAAAAAAACACTATTAGGAACAGATTTTTATAATGGTTGTAGATTAAATTTTTACACCTATAAGAGAAAAGCACCCCTCTAATTTATTCTAGCTTCGCCACTGCCCGACGAGGCCGACGGGGGTGGGGGTGGTAACAGCTCCGGCAGCTACCCGATCGACGCGCTGAATCTTCAGGTATGCGCGAGCGTGCTGAACCTGCTGAGGCTTAACATCGGCGTGCCCGACGACGAGCAGTGCTGCCCGCTGCTGCAGGGGCTCGTCGACCCCGACGCCGCCGTCTGCCTCTGCCTCGCCATCAGGGCCAACGTCCTCGGCATCGTGCTCGACATCCCCCTCGACCTCACGCTCCTCCTCAACTACTACCACAACCACAAGGACCGCGTCGACAGTTTCACCTGCCCTGCCAATCGTACGTACGCGTGCATGCAAGCGTGCATGATGTCAATATATATGTGTGTACGGAGTAATGTTTATTTCTACAGCTGGAACTTCTGTATGTGCACTCCGGGCAGTGGCGGATGCAGAACACGATTGAAGGGGGCTGATTTCTTCTTCTTCCACTTCTCTCTATTTTTCTTCTTTCCTCCACCTCTTCTTCTCCCTCACCCTCCCCATACCTCCATTGTTGCACCAGCTGTAGAGAGGGCTGGAGCCCCCCCAGCCCCCCTATAGATCCGCCCCTGACTCCGGCCGCGTACTAGCTCACGTCGTCCCCGAGTTTCTGCACTCATGCATAATCGATCTATTGTGTTTCTGTGTCTACTGTCATGTCAAACGGTGCAGCTCATGCTTGGGCTGTGTTTAGTTCCCGAAATATTTTGCGAAATGCAACTGTAGCACTACTATAGCACTTTCGTGGTTATTTGGTAATTAGTGTCCAATCATGGCCTAACTAGGCTTAAAAGATTCGTCTCGTGAGTTTCGTCTAAACTATGCAATTAGTTTTATTTTTTATCTATATTTAATGCTCCATGCATATGTCCAAAGATTTGACGTGACGGAGAATCTTGAAATATTTTGCAAAATATTTTGGAACTAAACTAGGCCTTGGTTGTGTAGGCTCATGCGTTGCATTGTAGGCCGTACGTCCTAACGTCTCATCGAGGAAACTGTGTACCGTTATACGTACGTGTCTGTATATGAATTATTTGTGCTTAAATAAAATCTTGTTTCGAATTTGTGCGTGTGTCGGGTGTAGTATCTTTCTTGTATTGCAAAAACTAGACTTTCTGTGACTCCCGTCCGGACGTGGCTCATCCTCGTCACTAATCCGTGTACCCCACCCGCATCACCTGCGCGCCCGCGCCGCCCCTACTAGCGGGATGGACTCCGCCTACGCCTCTGTGCAGCCCCTGCCCGCGCCGCCCTCACTCGTGGCTTGTGGGACGGATTCCGCTGGCGTCGCCCACGCCCAAACTTGCGTCTCCCTTCGTGGCCACGCTCCATCCGCCTGTCATGGCCACTGCCGAGGTCCGTGCCGCCGCCTTGCTCCGCACCGGCGGCCTCCACGTACTCTAGCGAGCTCCACAACGACGAGCTCCATTCATCCAAGCAGCAAGGTGATATTGCACTGAAAGCGCATGTTGCAAGCGTTTGTTTCTAGTGTTTCAGTTGTTTCAGAGGTATGTTACAAGAGTTTCGTATGGATATTGCAAAAGTAGATCGGCATGTTATATATGTTGCGATGGTTGTACACTTATATTGTAAATGTCTATTCCCAATGTTTTATCTATGTTTTCATATGTATGTTGTAAGTGTGTTTTATCTGGATGTTGCATATGTTTTACACATATGTTGCAAGTGTTTTATTTGGATATTGCGCATGTGTTGCAATGGTTTTTCAAGTCTTTCATGTGTTTTTTAAGAGTTTCAGACGCATGTTTCAAATGTTTCATCTATCTTCAGACGTATGTTGCAAGTGTTGTATCTGGATGTTTCAAAAGTAGATCGGGTGTTGCATCTCCCTCCTCGCCTTCTACTGTCTCGCCTTGGTGTCTCCTCACCTTCTGCTGCCTTGCATCTTTCTCAGACTGGGGAGGGGGCACGCTGAGAGATGGCGGCGCGGACACGAGCGCATGCTCTCCCCTTCCGTTATGTGGGCAGGTAGCGCTTCGGTTCACTTTTTCTATTACGCGGGAATGCTTAGATGGGGTGCTCTCGTTGATGGGCCTGGGACTGGAAGCTGAGCCACGGTTTGGTTGGCTAAGACTGGGAGCTGCGTCCAAACGTGCTGCTGGCGCCGGATATCCGGATGCTAGCGCCTCCGTAGGTATATAAGTAATTGTCACGCTCTTGCTATGCTGGAGGTGACAAGAACCGAGGATCTGGTACAAGTTGGGAGAAATTGAAAGGTGGAAGGAAGAATTTAGAGGTTCAATACAACACGAGGTTTGAGTGAGATTTCATTATCCAATGCAATTCACGTCTCCCTTTCGCAGCATCGATATTGCCTCACAATTTGGATTGAACTCGTATACGGCCCAAGGCTCCGCATGCTCCCTTCTATTTGAGGGAATCAGGGGATGCTTCAAGGGATTGAGAAAGGGGATTGATGGAGCAATTTTTTCACCTTATTTCCCTACATGACAAATTTTAGGAAAAGAGGATCGATTTTCTCAATCTAGTGGAGTTGCTCTTATTATTAGTGATAGTAAGACATATAGTTATATATATATAACATGTATCGTTCTCTTTTGTAACAAACCATAAATAGAGTCGTCACTCTCTTTTGTAAAAATAAATGGACACTTTGAATTACCTTGAGGGTCCAGTCACTCTCTTTTGTAAAAAATAAATGGACATTTTGAATTACCTTGAGGGCCCAGAATTTTCTTGAGTGCCAAAATGAAACCGCCAAGAAAAAAAATGAAACCGCCAAGAAAAATGTAGTTTCCTTGGCTAGAGACTAGACCTCCAAGAAAATGCATATTCTTGACTGCTAAACCATATTGTCAAGATAATTGCTCATTTCCTTGAGTACTAGTCCAAATCGTCAAGGTAACTCCATGTTTACTTGAGTGTTATTACAAACCATCAAGATAATTGCTCATTTCTTTGGGTGCTATTGAACTTTTAGGTGTAATTGGAAACCGCTGAGGAACTTCTAGGAGCTTTGAAGTTCAAACTTTTTGAATTTTCCAAATGGTCTCGGATGGACCTAAACCAAAGTTACAGTAATCAACGACATCTAAAACTTTTTAGTTTAATTTTTTTACATTTAAAATTATTTAGGACCTCAAATATATAATATTACAATACTGTGTTGCATCTATACATACTGGCATCCTCTAGTCTCCTTTATAGTTCACCTCCTCACTATGTTTGTGTTCTATAAGCAGTGTGGTACTAAACTTAAAGGGCAGGAATGAGTAGTGTCCATGCACGAGCAGGCCGCAGCACTAGCTTTCAGCATTTCAGCCCATGCACCAAACAAACGGACGATCCGTTGGCTTTTGGATGGACCATGCATGCATTGCGGGAGCAGCAATTCTCCTTTCTCTCTTTTTATTTTCCTGCTATTTTCTCTGCTGATGTGATATGGGATGGGCATATGCCACTAAATGAACCATTCTACTTGAGAAAATTTATAGTACTCTGGATTTTTTTATACTTTGTTATGATAGACCGGGTTTAAAAAACCCATGGGGGTAAGGCTGGGCATTCGGGTTACCCGAAAAATTCGGGTCGGGTAATTCGGGTAGTTGGAAATTCGGGTATTAAAAATTGCTACCCGATTTTTGCCCCGAAAAAACATTACCCGATAATTCGGGTTCGGGTTTTACCCGATATACCCGAAATTGACAAAACCAACCATTTTAGAAGAATTCAAGTACCATTTTAAACCAATAAACAATAGTTGTATAAATCACATCATGTCTTCATATCAATTACCAACAAATCAATTATCAAATTAGCATAAATCTACATTAATTCATACCAAATAATATATTTATATGGCATTGAAATGCTTCATGTCTTCGTATTAGGAATAGAAGAGCAAATATTTGAGATATTTCGGGTAATTTGGGTAGTTCGGGTACCGGGAAACATTACCCGAATTACCCAAACTAATTTCGGGTTTTTACAATCACTATCTGAAATTGTGATTGGGTATTTCGGGTTCGGGTACTTCGGGTCTGGGTTCGGGTAATTCGGGTTCGTGAATTGGGTATCGGGTATTTTGCCCACCCTTAGGTTTATGGGTTTGGGTACTACGCCCCCAGACTCTTGCCCATTAACACATCCATGGATAGAGAAATTGACCTATACCCTTGCTCTAATAGAGTAAAACCCGTCGGGTTTTCGTGTTTCGGGTACCTATTGTCGTCTTTAGACGAGACATCCGATACCAGGTGTAACAACACGGCTGCTACTGGTTACTATATCAATTCGATTGTTGGTAGAGTAAACTAGGAGGAATTGGCCATCGCTGGTGAACTCGAGCTGCAGCTCACCTCCATCAACACCGGTGTGAACCAAGACAAGACTCAGTTTGCTTCCTCGCCCTCTCTTAAACCGATTCCGTTACAGCCGTGAGTCAAAGCACATTCACCAGACGCAGCTGCTGGGGCCGCAACTACTGCTTCCACTCTGGGCCGATTAGTCTTGGGTTGGGCTTCCTGGGCCGCTTGCTCTTGGGGCCTTCTGTGACTGCTCGTACCGTGACAGCAACGATGGGTATGGTGGACACACTGCATCGTATCCACGGTACACACTAGTACAGCGTTAAAGCTAATTAAGATTAAGATGCCCGCACCGATCAACCGGATCGGAGCATCTGTAACTGAGCCGTGCCGTGATTTAACCGTCATCGGGTCCTGCCTGATACACACGTTAAGGGCACCGCAGAATTCAAAGCTTCCATGAGAGTACATGTCCTTTCCAGCCATGAATCACTATGGCACCGCCGGAGTAACGCAGCATTCCAAAAGACCAAAACCGGCCACCTCCTCCCTGTCCCTGGTCCCCTGCCCCCTTTCCATCCCTCGAGATCAAGCATTCTATCATCCCTGACATCATGCAATGCAAGATCAAACAAACTGGTTGCTACTTGTATCGATCACCCGTGAAACGTATAGCGCGCACCCCTCCCCTCTAAATACTACCTCCAGACTCCAGTACCCGTGGCAGCTAGAGCATGCACTCGTACGATACATAGATACACTCCCTGCCTGTAACATCATATCGATCGGGCACGCGCAACACAGGCATAGCCAAACCAACTGGGAAGCCTGGCCATGGCAGTGCCACGCAGAAACGGTAGTGGCGCGACGGCACTGGCCGCCGTTCTGGCGCTAGGCCACTTCCTCCTCCTCGCCACCCACTCGGACGCCTGCGGTTCATCATCGTGCCCCAAGCCGACGCCGGCGCCAGCGCCGTGCTCCCCGACGGCCCCGAAAGCGCAGGGCGGCGGCGGGGCCAGGTGCCCAGTGAACGCGCTGAAGCTGGGCGCGTGCGCCAGCGTGCTAGGCGGGCTGGTGAGCCTGGAGCTCGGCCAGCAGCAGCGCCCGGCGGCGGCGTCCAGTTCGTCCACGCAGCCGTGCTGCCAGCTCCTGGGCGGGCTTGCCGACCTGGACGCGGCCGTGTGCCTGTGCACGGCGCTGCGGGCCAACGTGCTGGGCATCGTGCAGCTGGGCGCCCACGTTGAGCTCAGCGTGCTCGTCAACTACTGCGGCAAGAAGCTCCCCCAGGGTTTCCAGTGTGCCCGAGCTAATTAATTAAGACGTATCCACACGCCGCCGACCGGCGACCGCGGTGCCCGAGCTTCCTGATGTACTAGTTTGCTAGCAGTAGAATAACATCTGTGTTAATTAGGTTAATTATTAAATTGTCTGTGTTAATTTGTAGTACTAGTTATCGGTGGTTTAGGCCTCTGACTCTGTGGATTGTTCCGTTCCGTGTGATCGGGCGCCACTATGATAACGCCCACGCTCTGTGCTTGTGTAGGCAAGTCGTGTTGAGTCATGCTTCGTTTATATCTGTTTGAAATTGCATTGTGATGACTAGTCAGTCAGGCATCTGAATCCAAAGCTTGTTCAGAACATGCATCGCGAGTTTGTCAACCGACAACTACACGAGTGAAACATCAGCCACGCGACGTCACGGCTGAAAAACTGAAATAATTCGTGCCTCTTGGCGCCTCGTGAGCCCATTCTGTTTGTTAGTGCAATACAGCAAAAACGTTCAGTGCAAATGTCCACTTCGGTGGAAACGTGAAAACCATCATGCCGAACCCACGTAATCACTACACTCGAAAGTTTGCTGCCAGATCAGGTTCAGAGTGGTGCGTAACGTTTCAAGATACAGATGAACAAAGAAATTCTGGCACCGGATTGTTAATAATCGAATCCGTGGCATCAGGAATGGAATAGTTGCTCAGAGCTGGTTGCATTATTGTAGGTGTAGGGCAAACCCATGCTTCACAATATTCAGCAAATCACATAAAGGTGTTTACAACAAGGCAATCGCAACAAAAAACAACCATGGTAAACAAAAGTTTCCCCTGCTTTTCTCTGATGGAAGGAGATCGAGAGCTCAATTCATCAAGGTGCCTTGTCAAACAGATAAATAATCTAAAATGGTCTGTCACCAAGTTCAGCTCTCAAGTTGTCATACGGGTAGACTTTGGGAGTCTGCAAGAAACAATTGGAGACGTTTAGGTTAGCTCATTCAACAAAACATGTCAGGAACAGATACTGATTCACAAGAAATAACATGACTTCCGAATAAAGTTCAGAAATCATAGGGCATACACATTCTTTTTACATATTGTGAAACACGCACGCCATTGTACAGAAGGCCCTTTTGCAGAAGAGAGTAAATAATACATTGTTATAGAGTGCAAGTGTACAACTACTCTGCCTAATCAAAGCTCTTTGAGAAAACTCATTCAGTACAACATTTCTAAGATTACCCACTACCCAGTGTTTGTAGACAGTACATACCAAAGAAAACAAGCTTATATATAGCTCAGTTCTCACATTCATGTGGTGTAGCCATCCTTAGTTATTTAAATATTGATTCTATTTAAATCTAGTGTGACCAGTGGCATATTTAGTTTGCCACTTCCTGTCTGGACTTCAATTTTGGGTCTGATGCACTTGCTTTCCCCTTTCCTGTCTCCCTACTTTGTTAGCATGCGTACTGCATCTTTTTTTTTCTTCCATGTCGCATATGTGACACTCATTGCTGACTGAGCCCCAAGCCAATGGCTGGGACCCAACTAACATAAATAACTCTGTACATAGGCTAGATAATAATCCAGTTTCAAATATTTGCAGCAAAAGGACTTTTGCGAACCTTCCATGCAGTTACAGAATCAGAAAAAAGTGAAGTGAGGAGGCAATTTCAGTTAGCATCTACACTTACTGTTGTCATTATGTGCTTGCAGATTAAATAATCAGGCAGTTCTATGAGGATTCAATCTACATAAAACACGCCTCAATCTACATAAAACACGCCAAAAAGGAAACCTACAACTAACTCTCAGTGCAGCTCATAGACATGTACAAAAAAATCGTTCCCTCATTTTGACAGCATGTCACTATTATATACAACTAAGACTACCATGTCACGGGATTCGTGCCCTGCTAAGAAAAAAACATTTAGAATCAGAATTCAATATGGACATTGGTATCAAGCAGACATTTTCAGGGTTGAAAGGTATAACACTAGACATTTTCAGGGTTAAAAGGTATAACACTGATCATCCTCAAGTTACAACAGTGTTTCCATAGATGACTCTACTCAATCTGATGGAAAATCCCACACCTTCTAGTGCATACACATAAATAGGACTCAGTCATAGCTAATTCACAATTCCCTCTACCAATCAATGTAGACCGTATTTTCTAGGATAAAGCCTTCAAACATAGATTTTTTACCTTTAGTTTCTCTTGCAATATATTCTCAAAATGCCACAAAATAAACATCATCACAAAATTCCTCTGAATACGGATCTATCCATATAGCTTTTGTCACTATAAACACATACTCCCTACATTCCAAGTTATAGTACACTTTAGCTCTGTCTTAAGTCAAATGTTGCTAACTTTAACCAAGTATTTAGAAAAATATATGAACATCTATAAGATCAAATAAATCATCTATCAAAATATATTTCATGGAGAATCTAAAGAAACTAATTCCATGTTGTAGATGTTGGTGCATTTTCTATAAACTGGTCAAAGTTTGTCATGGGCACTCAGCTAGGCCTTATGCACCAGATCCACAGTATGAGAGGCCCATTAGAGTTAGGTTTAGATATAAGATTAGCCACCTTTCTTAGGAGTCAAGTAAATCTCTATATAGAGAGGAGAGTTGTATTGATTGGGATTAAGCAAGAAATCACCAGAAGAGATCCTCATCTACCCCAGGCCACTATCACCGGCATGCCTGATCACAAGTGTGCGGTTCGACATCCATTCACCGCACCACCCACAATCCCCCAACATTCCGCATGCCCCGCCCCTCTTCTAACCAGGGGGTGACAATTCGTATCAGCTTGCCAGGGATCCTTTCCCATGGCCTCTGCTACTGGTGACCAATCCACATCAATGGAGAATCTGCGCACCAATGTGTCGGCTGGATGTGCAACGATCTAATCAATCATTGAGGAACTGAAGATGAACATGGAGCGTGGATTCATGGTGAGGCGTCGTCAAGTGTGGGCAGCAGCCACCAGATGTCATCTCCTTGGATCAGCTCGCATCTGATGAGGCCCTAGTTGCTCTCAGCCCGGACCGTGCGCGATTCCACCGCACAGCAGCAGCAGCCAGTTAGTAGCTTACGGCCCTGTCTGGTTCAGCTTATAATCGGATTCTGGGTAGGAAAAAAAAAAGCAAGAATCCCACCAAACGCCTCAATTATTTCTGCTTTTTCTGACCATTGCTTAAGAACTTTGCACTAGCACGATCCAGAATTGAGAATCGAAAATAAAAAACAATGGTACTGAGATTATAAGCGGAAACAGATAGGGCCTACATGACATTTCCATAGACTGGTTCATCTGCAACGTCATCCCTGATGCTTCTGCTATGGCCCTAGCGCAAGATGTAGCATGTGCAGCAATGCTAGTAGAAGACTGCCATGCAAACACATGTTTGTGCAATGGAATCTACAAGCTCGTGTGTTTTTCCTGGGAACTAGGAGGGGTGATTGCTGCGTGCCCTCTCTTGTGAGATGTTTCCACGAACAGATTTGTGCATATATGGTCAAGTTTAGCGGATAAGGCGGCTACAATCTCTTTACTGGGATCTGCAAGTTGAGCAATCTGGAGTACATCCTCAGCTTGGAGTCCATCTGCACTATGCGCATGGAGGAACATGTGATCTCCTGTGCAATACTACTCCTGAAGGGCATGATTATGACATCATGGTTGGTTTGCTTCCATGGGATCCAGGCATGCAACGTTGGCCTGCAAATAGGAATTGGAATCTTGCATTGGATGTGCAGATTGCGGCCAGCTGGCAGTCAGGAAGGGCATATGCCGCAACAAATAAAGATAGTTCCTCATTTATTGTTACTTGTTAGTAGTGAATAAGACACTAAGCTGAGATGTAAAAGGCTTTTTAGGTGATAGGTTTGTGTCAAGTCGAGTCTAAGTCGTCATGACCAGAACCACACTATGAGAGGCCCATTAGGGCTAGGATTAGATATAAGATTAACCACTTCTCTGTAAATCTCTCTATATATAAAGAGAGTTGTTGTGTTAATTGGAATTAAGCGAGGAATTACCAGGAGAGATCCTCATCTACCCCAGGACTTGAACTATAATTTATAATGGAGGGAGTACACCCTCAAGTCAATAATACTTGTCAAACTTGACTTTGCACGGACTTTGGTGCATATCTTTGATCACTAATTTTATCTAGAATATATTCTCAAAATCCTTCAAATTTATGAGATTTTGCAAAAAGTTTTTTCAAATACAAATCTACACATATAACTCGCATGTTTCCAAACTCAATGATTTAAAAGTTATTGATATATTTAGTTCGACTAATGTTTTGTCATTGCAAAATTTGATAATGCCTTACATTGATGGACAGGAAGTATTAGCCATCAAGTAACAGTTCAAGTCAAAATTTGGGAGTACAGATCAAGAAATTTTAGAGTATATCTCCTCAAAACAAGTTATCATGATGGTCAGTCAGAAGAAATTCAAAAACTAGTATCCACGGCCTCACCTGGCTGTTAACTTATGGGATCACCATAGCCATAAAATTGAACGCCTTAGATTATTAACCTTTAATATGCTACCATAAACAGTTCCTCCCATAAACATTTGAGTGCCAAATAAAACTTCAAGAATCAAAATCCAAATTGCTAAAAAGTGAGCCACAAACGAAACTTACAAGTTTTAACTTGATTTGATTGATGCATTAAGGTGTGAAAGTATTACTTAATAGTACTGTTCGCCTAAACCTAAACAACCGTTTAGCCGATTTAAACACCATGAAAACGCTACAATGTGGTACGCTATTTCCGTTTAATCGGCAGTTGAACCCATTTAATTGGTCATTTAGCCCGAATAAAGGCTAAACAGTAGGTGCCCAACTGTTCACCGTTTAACGTTTAGGAAAACACTGCTTAAAAGTTTAAGACATGGATAAGTTCCAGTATTAGGCCTCGTTTAGATGCCCCCAAAAGTTAGAATTTTTTCACTTTCTCTCCATCACATCAATTTTTAGTCGCTTGCATGGAGTATTAAATGTAGGTAAAAAAGTAACTAATTACACAGTTTAGTTGGAAATCACGAGATGAATCTTTTGAGCCTAGTTGGTCCACGATTGGATAATATTTGTCAAATAAGACGAAATTGGTACTATTCATCGGGTTGAAATTTTTTGCAATCTAAACGTGCCTTTAATTTAATTTTGCTGAAACATCAAGCCATGTGCCCATCTTTATGAATAGAACAAGATTCTCTACAGATACTTAAGGCATGGTCGCATGGATAAGCTTTGCTCATAGTGAATCTGTTACCTCAATTCCATCAACCCATTTCCCAGTTTCTTTTCCTACAAAATGCTAGCTTACCGTAGGTGGAGTGATATCTATAGGCATGCAAAATCACAGACATCTTCTATAAGGGTCCAGATTTTCAACATTTGAAAGCAATATTATCATTTTGTCTGATAGGAACTTTAAGTAATAATATCTTCTAGTAACTTAACAATAATCCAAGGAGGCAGGTTTTTAAAATATCATGGTAGAAACATAGTTACCGTAGGTGGAGTGATATCTATAGCACAATATAAACACTGAAATATCAAAATGCAATCAGATAAACAGCAGTTAGCAATGCGCACTCACATATGGTATCTTGGAGGCCTTGTCGTTCACAGCAGCAGCCACACCGAGGGCAGCGAAGAACCCCAGCCCTCCGCACAGCCACGCCAACGCCTCGTACTATCGATCAGCAAACAATAACCAATCAAACAGTCAAATCAAAAGAATCCAGACGCATATGATGCTGCAATGCGCAACGTATTTGATCAGGTCCATACTACCTTGCCGATGTGCGGGGCAAGGCGGTCGATGCAGGGTTCCGGGAAGGGCGTGCCGTTATCCCACACCAGCTCGTCGTTCACGGGCAGCTGCGACCCAAACAGAAAATACCCCAGATCCAATCGATTTGAGACGGCAATTCACTGGGCGGGGATGAGGAGAGCACTAGCTGAGGTTGGATTTGGATTTTTGCGGGGGACTTACGGGCTTATCGGGGACGATGTGGCGGCCGACGGGGAGGCCCATGCCGGCGCGGTGCCGGAGGGCGGAGGCCGCGGCGCGTGCGCCGCCGCCGCCCAGGATGCGGGATCCCGCCGCGGTTAGCCTCCCGGCCATCTCTCTCTCGCTCACCCTCCGATCTGTGCGAGTCGTCGGTCGTGTAGTGGGTGCGGTTGCGCGGCTCGTCGGCGGCGCTGGAGACAGAAGGGAGCTGAGTGGGCTTTGTTCGGGGGCCTCGTGTGCTGTGTATCCAGTGGGGAAAACTGGAAGCAGATTGGGCATGTATTTCGGCCTTGTGGATTCCACTGGGTCAGGATACGTTTGCTGGGCCACGCTTCACTGGCCTTTGCATTGTGGGAAATGACGATCACTGGGCTTCAGAACACTGCCTCTGAAAATTTACTCTAAAAAATCCATCAAAAATACTACGGAAGTGCTAACGCCGGACATCCGGCGCGCTCCACATGGGGCCCACGCTACCTGAGCGACAAGAGGGGAAGGGCGCGCGGCGCCTCCAATTCTGAAAGAGCCAGCAGTGTGCGTCGTATGGATGCCCTGCCGGCGCCGGGAGGGACAATGTAGCAGAAGGTGGGGAGGAGAGATGCAACACCCGATCTACTTTTGAAACATCTAAATACAACAGTTGCAACATACGTCTAAACGGCATCACGCCACCTTCTGCTACATTGTGCTAGATCCAAAGCGCGCGGATGCTTCGACTCACGCCGAACATCAGCCACCACACCTCTGCACGGCCACACGGAACCGTCGGGCGGCGCTTCGACTCACGCCGTCACGCGTCGCCTCCCCTCCCGCGCCTCTTCTCTCCCCTTCGCACTTGCCCCGCGTCTATTCTCTCCCCTTGACGCGAAGTCCGGTGGCAGATATATGGTCGGTTGGCCGACGGCAGCGGCACTGCTGCGCAGCTGGCCAGGCGGCTACTCGCCAGCACTCCGGGGCTCCGACTCCGAGCACGGGCACTAGGAGTTCGGGAAGGCAGTGCGCCCACAATCTTGACCACAAGGCAAAGTAAGCAACTTTAAAGATTCTTTATTTTTTTCAACTTCCAGCAAACGGAAATCCAAATGGGTTGCAATTTTGTAGTTTGTAGCTTCTTGGTAGTTTGTCCATATTCAAGGGTCATGCTTTTTTATTCTCTCTCATATTTGGTAATTGATACTTATGAAAGCAACGAAATCAACTAAAATATAATTTTTTTTGTGAATGTTAGGAAAAGTATGCAAAGGTTTTCCAAAGGAAAGCACCATACAGTCTTATGCAAAGGTATTGCATGGTTAGAAACGGAAGATGGATATTGGTCCAAAAATTCTAGGAAGACAATCTTGCTCTAGAGATTTGAGAGATCCTAGCCATCAATTTTGCCTCTACATATCAGATGTGATTTTTAATTTTTCAACAAATCATTTTATTAACTCTTTGCTTAAAATTGGATGGTTCGTTCTTTTTTCTTTACTTCAATGCCAACAATCTTTTTTTAATAATTGTGGCATTCTCTAAGTAAATTTTGTTAAATGGTAAGCACTATTACTACTATTTCAGTGTTGGTATATATCAATATTGCCTGTGTTCAATTATTGATGCTAAAATCTTGTCAGTAGAGCTATTAAGTTACAATACAGTGTGAACATCGTATATATCTGTACACAGCTGCACCCCCTCCATATTTCTTTGGCTCCGCCCCTGGGGGTGAAAGGTCTTGATGGCTAGAGAGGGGGTGAATAGCCTTTTAAAAATTTCTACAAAGACAAGCTAAACAAGTTTATCAATATAACAAATAGCGAGATGCGAGTTTTGCTTAACCTACGGGGTGTTTGCAAGCCACCTAACCAATTCACAATTTTAGTATATTTGCACTCAACCGCACAAGTCAAACCTAGAAGGAAACTATAACAACAACTGGCAAGCTCCACAAAAGAGCTACTCTAACAAAGCTAACTAGCTAGCAAAGGTAACTAAGAAGGTAATACGGAGTTGAGATAGGAGAGTTTCACCGAGGGACGAAGTATTGAGCCAACCAATATGATCAACAATGAATACCAAGACAACCGAACACCGGGATCGATCAATCACAATATGAAAGTGATGACACAAGATTTATCCCGAGGTTCACGTGTTTGCCGACACGCTAGTCCCCGTTGTGTCCCTCTTCACCACGTGGTTTGGTGGCTAATCGGTCACACACCGAGCCTCTCGAAAGGCGCCACAAGAACCTACCAAATGGCAAAAGGTTGCAAATGACACGAGCAATTCACTAATGCTGTCTTTGGCGCTTCGCCGAGGTCGGCATAAACCCCTTACAATCATCAGAGGTGGCCAAGAACAATCACCAACTCTTGCCAACGCCTCCAAGAGAAACAAGAATCCCGCAGCAAATCAACCACCAAGTGTCAACTAGATGCAATCTCACAATGCAAATGTACTTGGATCACTCAATCTCACTTCGAATATGCAAAGAAGCAAGAGAGATGAGTGGGAGGGGAGTTGCTTAGCTCAAAGTGCTCACAAGTATGTCAAAATGTCCAAGAGCAAGAGCCTTGAGCCGGCCAACGAGTATTTATAGACGTACCCCTTTGAATATAGCCGTTAGGAACTTGAAACAGCCGCAGTCGCGCTGACCGGACGCGCTGGTCGTGCGGACCGGACGCGCCGATCACACAACGGCTATATTCGCGAAGCACCGACCGGACGCGCTGGTCCTGTGACGGACCGGATGTGCTGGTCATGCCTGAGCAGCGCACAACGAAACAACGACCGGACGCGCTGGAGAACTGACCGGACGCCACAGTGCCAACGTCCGGTTGGAGTCCAGTAAGCTCCCTGAACGACCGGACGCGTCCGGTCGACTGTGACCAGACGCGCCACCGCGTCCGATCAACAAACCAAAACACGCGAAGACGCTGAACACTGACCGGACACGTCCGGTCAAACAGAGATCTCCACCTTTTCTTTTAGTCTATTTTACAGCGAGGTCTGACATCTTCAAGACTTTTGTTCCAATGGTGAAGAAATTGTAAACCTACATTCTTTATAGGGTTTCCTTCGGGCGATGCTCTTTCAGTGGATACTAAATCTCGTTGTTAGCAGCTAGTGGTTTTTGCAATCTTCAAAGCTTTGTTTGGTGAGAATATTTACAGGTGTCTCTTTTTTCCTATCTTTTCAGCAGTAGACGTTCGAAGGAAGGAAATGGTAGATTTAGTTTTTAATGTACTCTTATTTTTTTAGAGATCGTTTTTCTGTCTTATTATCTTTGTTTTCTATGAGGCACTCTTTTGAGTGTCCTTATAAAAATTATCGTCATGGAATTGTTTAAATCATACCGGACTAAACATATATAGGCATAATTAATCAAGCAATTTGCACTTGAGAATTCAGGCAGTTGCTGTTGTTTATGCAGCTCCCTTGCCCTCGGCGCGACCCGCCACCGAAGCAGCAATAAGCTACTGGTGGTGTTAACTCGCTGGCAGGTGACGGATTAAACATAGTACCGACATCTGATGCAGATGTTTCCATGAGCATCCACATCAAAATGATTTTGCCCCTGCGTGCCGTCAGCACAAATCAGACCGCCAAATCAATCTGTCTCCGGCTTAGGGTCGCCTCCGGCTGTCCAGCTGCTCCGTCAGAGATGAAATAGACGAGAAAGTACCAAAACTCAAGTCGAAGCAAAAAACTAACATATTTTTGTCTGATGGTTTAGACTTTTGCTGATAAAAAAATTGTTCAGTTATAAACAAACAGTCTGATTGATGAGAGAAATTAAACAGCTAGACAAACACCAGAGCACTGTAAACAATTACTGTCATCGACTGTGGAAGGGCGCATGCGTCATGCCTGTACTGTTCTTGGATTACAAATTCGGGCATGAATGAACACTAAACTATTTGCAGACTCCGACTCCAGACTGCACCGACCTGGGTACATTCAGCTAATCTTGCTGTTAGCTAACTGCCACGGGGAGCCGGCCGACTAATCACTCGATCATAATCAATCAGTCTGTGAGATCGATGACGGAATAAACTATGCGGAGGCTCACATGGCTTTCAATGCTTGATGTGTCATGTCTCCTCGCTTCAATTCGCACCAAAGAAAAATTGGACTAGCAGCGCTAGCGGTTGATCTTGCTTATAGTATTATCTTTACTTAGCAGCTATATATGTTACTTGGACGTTCGGTAACGTACCGTAATCTAGCCGTAGATATGCACAACATGCTGAGTAAACTCGCCAACCAGACATGCCCAACATGCATGCTGCATCAAATAAATGCGATGCAACATGATAACCAATTAAGACGAACCGCACCGGTGCCGGTAAAGGCATCCGGTAGCTGTCCATCTCGGCATATAGCGCATGCAAACGACTGCACCGGGAACGGTAAATGAGACGCTATCCATACTTCGTCCTGCAAATGTAGAGTATAGCGCTCGTCCGCTACTGCATCTGCGTGCGAGAGCAGGAGAGCGCGTGTGAGAGAGCAGCGCGGGCCTCACTTAATAAACAATGAAAAAAATGTTATAACTCGTAGACTAAAAAACCAAATTAAATTCTGATTGTACCATTAAATTCGTTTCAATAAATACTTTAAAACAAGATGTCACATGGATATATTTAGATAAAGTGATAAGTGGGCCCCATAGTAGATAGAGGACAATATAGAGGATGGATGGATGCGGGGAAACTGTATATTTTGTGATGACTAGGATGGAATATTCCTTTTAGAGGATGAATATAGAGGTCCATGAGTGCGGATAGTCTAACCATGTTCAGAACATGAGAATTCAACGAGCTGTACACATACGTGGAACTTTATATTCAACATAATTTCTACCAAATTCCGGCGTTCTAGCTATGTGTAGATGCTTAGCATATATATGAACAGGATTTTCCCAACTTGTTTTCTTGGATAGAGACTTCTAACACGGAGGTAATGTTAGCATTAAAGTAAATGATCATATTGGCCCATATTTTTGGTAAATAAGGAATTAAGGCAAGGTGATCCTTTATCTCTAATATTATTTAATATAGTGGTGGACATGCTAGCTATCTTAATTGCAAGAGCCAACGATGATGGGCGGGGGTAGTGCTGCACCTACTATAAGATGGCTTGTCTATCTTGCAATGTGCAGTTGATACAGTGATTTTCCTAGACCATGATATTCAGTAAGCAATGAACATGAAGTTGTTCCTATGCACTTTTAAACAATTATCAGTCTAAAGATAAATTTTCATAAGAGTGAGATCTTCTGCTATGGGCAAGCTAAGAATTGTGAGATACAATGCTCACATCTTTTTGGATGCAAACTGGAAGCTTACCCTTTTTGTTACCTAGGTATGCCAATGCATTATAGAAAACTTAATAACAAAGATTGGAAAGTCATTAAAGGTAGAATTGAAAAGAGGTTGGCTAGTTGGATAGGAAAATTGCTTTCTTTAGGCGGTTTTCTGGTGTTGATTAACTCATTGTTGTCAAGTTTACCTATGTTTATGCTCTCTTTTTCGAAGTCCCTAGAGGGGTCCTTAAGAAAATTGAGTACTATGTTGATCACGGTTCTTCTGGCAATATGATCAACAAAAGAAGAATTATGCAAAATGGTCCATCATTTGCCAACCAAAAGAGCAGGGAGGCCTAGGCATACAAAATCTCGACATACAAAACAAATATTTACTAAGTGGTTATTAAGTATATAATAAAGATGGTCTGTGGTAACAACTACTTATAATTAAATAAATATGTCAAAGACAAAACCCTTTTGCAGCTCAAAAATGGGTTGGAGATTCCCATTTTTAGATGAGTTTGATGGGGGCTGAAGGACCAATTCTTAAAATTAGTCAAGTTTATGTTGGGAGAGGGAACCTAAATTAGATTCTGGGAATATACCTATCTTGAAAGAGTTCCTAAGAGCATCTCCAAGAGTTTCTAAAACCTACTCCCAATATAGATTTTTTGGTAAGATTGGAAAAAAAATTACTCTCTAACGACTCTCCATCTCAACTTCCAATCTTTCCGCACTTGGGAACAACAATCCAATCACGCAGAAATATCCACGCGCGTATTGATCCACCAATCTAAAGGTGGGATGACGTGGAAAGAATAAGGAGTAGGATAGGGTTCGCAATGTAAATGCACAAGAGAGAGAAAAGATAAAAGTGACTGGTGTGATTTATAATAGTTTATGATTCCTGATGCAAAATTATCTTCTATATTTTACGAGCAAGATTTTGGACATTGTTGGAGAAACCAAACAAATATGCTCGCAACATTTTTTAGCCACTTAGAAAATTTCTTAAGTTACCAATAATTATTTTGGGAACTGTTGAAGATGCTCTTAAGTTCCAATATACTAACTTGTATATATTATATTTCGGTAAAAACAAGATACTATTGCAATAACCCTTGGCGCTAAACCACTTAACGTTTTCTTCAAAAGAGCTTTAGTAAGTAAAAATTGTTAGGTGGCAGCATCTTGTAGCAGGACTTGAGAGCACAGATTTACAAATAGGAAGAGATACCTTCTTTTACTTGCTTAAAAATAATGGTTTCTTCACAGTAAATTCCATGTATAAATATCTTTGTAAATAATGGAATAATGGTTTTAAAAAATATGGAGGCTAAAGATACCACTTAGAATTATTTTTTTTTCTTTTGTGATTCCTACAAAGGGATGTTATTCTAACAAAAAGATAATTAGTGAGAAGAAATTAGAATGGGAGCAAAATGTGTGTTTTTTTGTTCCAAGAACAAAACAATTCAACATCTCTTCTTTGTCTGTTAATATGTTAAATTTCTCTAGAGAAACAGTTCACTTTGTACCAGGATTTACACCCCAAAAGATGTCCATGATCTTCTTTTTATAGGTGGTATAAACAAGCGGGAGTTTTAAATAAATCCTTATTGCTGATAGCATGTGTAGTTTTTTTGCTGGGCAATATGGCTTACAAGAAATTATATTCTTTTTAACAAGATGACGCAATTAAAGGAACATACTGGCTACGCCAATAGACACAATTACACCAAGATGACGCCATGGGCAACACAAGATGACGCCATGAGCAACACATTATCCAAGTCCGATAGATGTAGTGGCAATGATTTTTTTGTGTCCTTTGGATAGCCTTATAATGTTAGAATTAAATTTGAAGTGCAACATTTGTGTGGTTACACAATATTATAGTAACTGGTCTCATTCTCTCGGTGACAAGAAATGAAACCAGACTTTTTTTCATTATCTAAAAAAATGTGATAGGTCTCTTCAACTGAAGTACAGTACTCGGACCCATGCCTTTTAATTGTGCAGAGATCTATTGTTAATCACTTATTAATCTGATGTGAACGTATGGCCATTTATGTTTCATCTTGTTATAAATAAGATTATTGGTTGTTGGAACTTTGGGCTTGTTTAGTTTGCAAAAAATTTTGCAAAATTTTTCAGATTCTCCATCACATCGAATCTTTGGACACATGCATGAAGTATTAAATATAGATAAAAAATAAAGCTAATTACACAGTTTAGACGAGATAAAATTTTTTAAGTCTAATTAGTCTATGATTAGATAATATTTATCAAATAACAACAAAATTGTTGCAGTAGTATTTTCCAAATTTTTCGGAAACTAAATAGGCCCTTTGAAACGAAAGGGCAGCGCGGTTTGTCTCCATCAGTCTGTTATAGTTAAACAGTTTGTGTGGGTCGCTTGGTCCATCACTTTATCATGAGGCGGATATTTATTTGTGTTGATTATTGGTGCAGCAACGCCGGGCGCAGCGTGATTTGAACCTATTATATGCTCCCTCCATCTCATAATATCATTTGTTTTTTCTGTACCACAAGTTTAATATTTTTTAATATATATTTTATCAAAAGTTGTTTTTTAAAAAATGAAAACGACAAATAATCTAGAACGGAGAGAGCTTCGACGCACTGGGCGTGAACGTTTTTTACATGTAATCCTGCCTTCCAAGTCTCTCAAGTTAAGACGTTTCGTCCGAAGAAAATGGACACGAACCAGATGCCATCAGTTGCCGTTTCTTCTTGGCTACTAGTACATGCATGCACTGATTTTGATAGAAGAACAAAGACAGATTATTAAGGGCCTGTTTAGATGACGAAAAAGTTTAGGTAAAGTTTCTGTAACACTTTTTGTTATTATTTGGTAAAATTTATCCAATCATAGACTAACTAGGCTCAAAAGATTTGTCTCAACATTTACAGACAAACTGTGTAATTAGTTATTTTTTTACCTACATTTAATGCTTCATGCATGCGTCCAAAGATTCGATGTGATAGTTACTGTGTAAACTTTTTTTTTTTTTGACCTTTTTGGAAACAGGCTCTAAATATCGCAGAGTAGTAGTGCAGTACCGATAAAGAGACTATTTGCATGATCTTATCGCCCAGAATCAGGCTGCTAAATCAACATCACAACAGGGTCAAAAATGGAATGTTATTATTTAGTCAATAGTTTATTACTTTTGTTAAAAGATCATGATTGGAGAACACCAAGTAGAATACTCTCTATAAGAAAATAAAGAGCAGTACAGTGTATACTGTAATGAATTGAAACAGTTTTTGAGTCAACAACTGATAACAGCAACAAATCATGGACCACGGGACAATGAGGTGCTAGCAGCTGGTCGCATTTACTCCTGTGTGATGATGGTGATCAACAGATGTTCTTGTCTCCAAACATTGAACCACGTTCCTATTGGCTATTGCCTTGACATCTACCCCAATCCACAGTAATTCCAGTTTCGGCTCCGGTTTCAGCTCAGCTTCTGCAGGAGCTGTATGAAGCGGCAGCGCAGAAAACCATTTAGCGGCAACGGTTTAGAGAGGTCAGAGCCGTTTTATATTAGGAGAAAAGTCAAGATTTATAATTTTGGAAGCAATAGAATTGGAGCTGTTTTTGAAAACGGTAATGCTATGATCAGAGCGCTCACATATTATATCCACCACAGGTGAAAATATCTGATACCTCCCCCTAAGTGGCTACTCAGACTTATCTTCTCCCCTTCCATCTCATCTTTCTCCTCCATGTCTCCGTAAAATCACAAAGCGCCATCGCTACTTCCTTCCTCCACCCAAGCTAACCAGCCATCTTCTCCCATAGTTCGCGCAGTGCTTCCCTGGCCTGTTCTCCAACCCCAGCGCCGAGCCACCGACGGGATGCCTCGCGTGCTGCGGGGGTGCCGCCGCTGCCCCTAGCCAATGGCCGCTGGGCGCACGTGCCAGGGCACCTCAAGTTGTCCCTCGGCTGAGCCAAGGGCACCACGAGCGCGACCGGTGCTGGTGATTCTCGCGCACCGCCACTTGCCGCCGGCTCCCACCTCGACGTCGGGAATCGATCGCCTGTCCTCTCCCTCCTATATTGCAAATGTAGGTTTCAAGTGTTTTGATTATTTAAGTGAAATCTTGCAAATGTTTCATATGGATGTTACAAAAAGTAGATCAAGATGTCTCAAGTGTTTTGAGAGGTATGTTTCAAGCGTTTATTGAAAATGTTTTATCTGTTTTCAGTCCTATGTTGCAGCAAGTGTTTTTATGTTGCAAGTTGCAAGTGTTTTATCTAGATGTTGCATATATTTCACACATATATTGCAAATGTATCTTCTAAATATTCCGTCTATTTCAGACGTATATTGTATTCAAGTGTTTCATGCTGCAAGTGTTTGATGTTGTTCGAAGAGTCATGGGGTGCGGTGAATGATGGGCGCATGGATGGGGGCAAGGTGCGTGTGCGGGGCGACGAACGGGGCTGGCTGCATGGGCGACGAACAGGGGCGGGCTGCTCGAAAGCCTTAGTTTGCTTCTTCTGATGCTAGCACCTCGGAACAGACGTCTGAGCGCTAGCAAGTTCGTTTTTAAAAAAGGACCAAAGCCCAAAGCCTTACCAAACAGTACTTAAAACATTCGGTTTCAAAGTTTTCAGGAGGTGTTTCAGGTTTTAAGTGGTTGCTAATGCAAAGATCTTCATTTTAAGTGGTTGCTAATGCAAGGGTCTTCATTTTACTTATTATATGTGTTGGTAAAATTTAAAAATGGTGTTGAGCGTCAAAAGGTTACTACTACATGATGAACGTGGCTAGCAAATGATGGTGCATTTTGGAGCGACCGGCCTTCAGCTTTCGCTCCATCCCTTTTCTGTGTCGTTGATTATTCACTCTCCTTTGGGACTTGGAGCCTTGAATATACCGGGCTGCAGCTGCACTGCTGCAGTGCAGCGACTACTGCATGCTGCTGAAGAACGACGACAGGAAAGGGAGGGGATCAGGGGAAGAGCTTTCGTGCAGTGCAGTGCAGCCATGATGCACACCACACCAACTGCGTTGCACTGCACATCTGATATGATGAAGCATTGCCGATGTCGCATTTCATCGGCTCCACCAGGACAGCCATGGGCTGCACCGCATACCGAATTTTGACAAGGCGATTGGCCAAAGTGCAAGCATCCATGGCACCGATCATTGATGAGCAAGAAGAAATTTTCTGAACTCTGTCTGTTGTTGCCATACTTTGCAGCCATTCCCTAGAATCTGGATGCTGTCTCTCTGTGTGCTAATAAATACCGATCTACAGTGCGTTAGGATTGTCGATGACGAGCCCAAGAGACAATCATACACGTTATGCATTGGATTTATACTAAAACATGATAATGGTTCACTAATGGGCTTTTTATTAAGGGGTGGATTTAAGTTTAATGCCCATGAGTGGAGGTGAAATGTACAAGCTTAATTAATACTGTACCGCTAGTTGATATAGACGTAAGAAGGCCTCCTCATATAAAATGTACCGACACTCTATTGTTTAAAGGGCCTGTTTAGATGGTGAAAAAGTTTAGGTAAAGTTTCTATAGCACTTTTCGTTGTTATTTGATAAAATTTATATAATTATGGACTAACTAGGCTCAAAAGATTCGTCTCGACATTTACAGACAAACTGTGCAATTAGTTATTTTTTACTTACATTTAATGCTCCATACATATGTTCAAAGATTCGATATGACAGTTACTGTGCAAACTTTTTTGGGCCTTTTCACCAACTAAACAGGCTAAAAAATAATAACTTGGTTCTTTAAAACCTGAACCTAAACCTCCTCTCTCCCTCTCCGCGCGCTAGCATACCGGCACTGACTCGATATTTACAACGTGTCAAAGTGATAACAGTCTATACTTTTACATTGAACAAGATCATTATTATGAGGCAAAGTGAGCTTGCATGGTCGCTACAGAAGTTCCTGGCTCAAGATCGGAGCCGTTCGGCTGTGCTAATAAGTCGGCTGAAAAACATTATTGACTGATTTGTCGTGAGAGAAAAATACTGTTTTGACTGAAAAAACAAGCTGAAAAAGACGGATTATAAGCCGAATGAACCAGTTATTAGAAGCTACTCCGTACTAGTGCACAGTTGCTCAAACAGTATTATGTCTGCGGAAATATCTCTTTCCTGCACCATGCATCAGGAATTTTGCACAGCGCAGCCTTTTGCACCAAAACGAGAGCTACAGTGCTAAAGCCTCCCTCCCTTTGAGCCATTTTTTTTATTTGTTTCAAGGAAAACAAAATCTACTCCTCCTACTCTACTGTATGGACAGAGAGATAAAGTGATGTCGAGAGAGAGAGAAATGAACGAAAGAGAGAGGAGAGGACAGTAGGAGGAGGAAGGCAAGTCCTCAGCGGGAAGGCCACCCCACTTTATTGCCTTTTTCATGTTGTACGCTATCATTTCGAGATCAAGACGCTGCCAGGAGAATAAAATACTCTCTCCTCCCCACACACCCCTCCTCACCCCTCTCATCACAATCGCTCAAGGCTCGCTCAGCCGCGCAAGAGAAGAGAGGCCAGACCACCACGACACACAGAAGAGGAGGTAGAGAGGGAAGGGCCGAGGAGCTGGTAGTACGAGAGCGTACTGAATGATGAGTCCTTGGACTCTACAACCAAGCGCTCTCTGAATCTAGAAGAGAAGCAACAGGCCATAGGACAAGACGTGTCGAGAGGAGGAGGAAGAGGCAGCCAGGGACCAGCAACCGTCGCCATTCCTGGTTTGCTTTTGCTGTTATGAGGAGTTGGTTTAGATGAGAGGAATGCTCTTTGCTGGTAGCGCACGAGAAGGGCACGCGGTGACACTGCTGCAACAGCAACGACAGGGGCTCGCCGCCGGCAAAGTCTCCGGCGCCGGCGACCTCTGGGAGCCCACCTCGGTGCTTGACCACCGACACAGCCCGAGCCCGAGCCCTCCGACCTCGGTTTCCACGCTGTCGTCGCCCCTGGGCGCCGCGACCGCCGGTGTGGCGGCCCTCGCCGGTGCTAACGCCAAGAACGTCTCCCCGCCGCCGGTGGCGGCGGCATGGCCAGGGGGAGGGGCTGGGGAGGAGGCCGTGGCGGGGGGCAAGGAGGAGTGGCAGCTCACGCCGCTTGACATGGGCCTTAGCGCCGGCGAAGGGTGGGACGCCGCCGGCGGCGTCCTGTCCGACGCCGCGGCGCCGCCGGGACTCGCCCCCGACCACACCTTCCTCAGGTGGATCATTGGCGGCGAGGACGCGTCTGCGGCCATGGGGTCTGTCATGGACCCGCCGGTCCTTGAGCTGGACCACACGCTGTCCATGATGTCGCCGGCGTTCGGGGCCAGCATGCCGTTCGCGCCGGCCATGGAGGACGTCAAGGCGGTGCCTTTCGTCCACACGCCCAACTTCCTGGTCCACCACCACCAGCACCACCCCCAGCCACACGCTGCCTTCTTCGGCTCGCACTCGCACCCGTCCCTCGACGCGGCGCCGCAGCCGAAGCGACCCCACCCGATGGCCGGCGCGCCGGCGCCAAAGCTGCCATCTTTCCCTGGGCCCGTCGCCCAGGCGGGCGGGTTCGCGCCCGCTCTGAAGCCCAAGGCGGAGGTAGCTAACGACGAGGTGACCGCTGCGGTGGACCAGCTTGCCGAGGCGGCCAAACTTGCCGAGGCTGGCGACGCCTTCGGCGCCCGCGAGATATTGGCGCGGCTCAATTATCGGCTCCCCGCCGCTCCCACGGCCGGGACGCCGCTGCTCCGCTCAGCCTTCTACTTCAAGGAGGCCTTGCGCGTTGCGCTCTCCCCAACCGGCGAGGCCCTGGCGCCCCCGGTTTCCACGCCATACGACGTGGTCCTCAAGCTCGGGGCGTACAAGGCCTTCTCCGAGGTCTCCCCCGTGCTCCAGTTCGCGCACCTCACCTGCGTGCAGGCGGTGCTGGACGAGCTCGGTGGCGCCAGCCGCATCCACGTGCTCGACTTCGACATTGGCATGGGCGAGCAGTGGGCGTCGCTGATGCAGGAGCTCGCGCAGCGCTGCCCCGCGGCGACACTCAAGGTGACCGCATTGGTGTCTTCGGCGTCTCACCACCCGCTGGAGCTGAACCTCATCCACGAGAACCTCTCCGGCTTCGCCCGTGAGCTCGGCGTCTTCCTCCAGTTCGCGGTGTTCAACATCGACACCCTGGACCCCGCGGAGCTGGTGGCCATCACCAGCGGCGACGCCGTGGCCGTGCACCTCCCCGTCGGGTCGGCCCACGTGGCCGTAATGCCGGCCGTGCTCCGCCTCGTCAAGCGGCTCGGCGCCAAGGTGGTGGTCTCCGTGGACCGCGGCTGCGACCGCACGGAGCTGCCGTTCGCCGCGCACCTGTTCCAGGCGTTCCAGTCGTGCGTGTCCCTGCTCGACTCCGTCGACGCCGTGGGCACGGACGCCGAGGCGGTGGCGAGGATCGAGCGGTTCCTGGTCCAGCCCGACGTGGAGCTGCGCGTGGTGTCGCGCCACCGCGCGTCGGCCATGGACAAGCCGCCGCCGCTGGCGTGGCGGACCGTGTTCGCGTCGGCGGGGTTTGTGCCGGTGCAGGCCAGCACGTTCGCCGAGTCGCAGGCCGAGGCCCTCCTCAAGAGGATGGCGCTGATGGGATTCCGCGTGGAGAAGCGCGGCGGCGCGCTCTGCCTCTACTGGCAGCGCGGCGAGCTGGTGTCCGTGTCGGCGTGGCGGTGCTGACCGCCGCCGCCGTCGGCACGGCGGCCAGCCAACCGTGAAATTCTACCACAAGCCCGGTTTAGCTAGGACTAATGATCCTACTGCGAGCAAAAATATTTTTCACCGTCGGTCGTCGTTGTAATGATCTCATCTGATCTGGTCGTCTGCTTATTAGTCTGTCCTACCTATTAATCGGAGTAAGTTGTCCTGTAAAAGCCTGGCTTGCAGCCCCGGTCGCTCTGCTCATGTTGATTTGCAGAGTAGATTGTGGTTTGCATGTTGTAAAACGTAGGCGTGGTGCAGTAACCAGCGCATTCTACCGCCTGTGTTGCTACTCTTTTTATTGCTGTGAAATCAATCAATGGTTATGGCGTTTGAAATGTTCTTTCTGTTCTGCAAATCCTGCAATTGGTTGGACACACTTCCCTGAGAGTTTCGTTTACAGACAGAAAAGTTGCATCCGCAATCTGATCATCTAGCCTAGCACCCCCCCCCCCCCCCCCCCCCCGTGTCTTATTGAAAATTTTGCAACTCAAAGATCATCTGAATTACGGAGAAACTGGTGCGGCGGCAAGAACAGACATCTGGCAAAGGAGGGCCCTCTGCACGAGAATGGCGTGTGCGGCGGAGCTGGGACTGGGAGAGAGGCCGAGAACTGGACGACGGAGAAGAGTCTCCGGCTGAGCAGCAATGGCGCGAAACAAAAACAACGATCGGGAATAAAGCGGCCACCGCATGGGCGCCCGCCGGAAGCAAGCATAAAGGCGGCCGGCCGGCAAATTTTGTTCCCGAGTGGGATTCCGATTTGCGCTTGGCCAGCCTAAGATATACCACTACTATAGGACTCCGGTTGCTTAGCCTCCTAAACAAGCTGTGGCCGCGGGTGGCTTCAGCAAGGCTCTGAATCTACCTGTCTATTATCCCCATAAACGTTCTGGTATCAGTCAGACACCGCTTAAAGCAGCTAGTATCATTAGGTAGACTGTTAATGGTACAGACTGACAAAAGTGTTTACGACCATTATTTTGTTCCATTAGCTGGTGGTGGTATAAAAAGCTAGGATCATTCGCACTAGGATGCAAGTTCTAATTACTTAGCATCTGTCCAAAATTTTGCTTAAGTGTAATCTGATATGATTTGAATGAGAGGAGAAATAAAGTAAATTTGCACAAAGAAACTAGAATGATGTTCATATAATATAATTTGAATGAGACGAGAAATAAAATAGAATGATATCTTACTGTATTTAGTTACCTAAAAAGTAACCAACTACTTGTATCCTTAATTCAAACAGTACATGAAAAAAATGTAATTTCTCAACGAAAAATCTCTATTCCTATCAATAAAGAAGAATGTGTAGAGGCTTTGGAGATTCTTCAACAACCGTGTGCTTGGTGTTAACTGTGTGCACCGCTCATCCTCCATGGGCTGCTAACTGCCAAAAGTGGGCACATTACAGCTTAACCAAAGTTGCTAAACCAAGTAAGTTCCCCGTCTATTCCTGCCAAAACAAATGGAACCCCTGCAAGTGTTCTCGCATCGCACACACACATGACAGATGATCCATGTCCATGATACTGTTGCTCATCCAAGGACATATGCCGCCGGTGGGGTCGGCCACTGCATTCTGCAATGCATTGTCTTGTCGTCATGATGGAATTCGCCGGCACTGGCAGCATGAACCGAATCCCCTGCTTGTTCTATGCTCTCCCTCTGATTGTTCTCCTGCCGCTGCACCGCTGCGGGGAGATGCAAAGACGGCAATCATCGTGGAAAGCGCCGGCGCTTTGCGGAAACGGTGGCGAAGCATATCGGCAGCGCTAACTGGATTGGAGTACCCAATTCGATCGGCCACGTTGTGCGCCCGCTAACGACGATGAGGAATAAAAACGTGCCCTCTGCGACGGCTAGTCTGCACTGCAGGAATATATGGGTCGATAATAATGGCGTTGCTGGAATAATCTCGCCATGCATGATGTCAATGGAGAGTGTGAGTGAATGATACGCTCCAGCAAATTGTGGGTTTCAGCAAGAGGGTTCAGGTTCAGCCAAAAACACTTGCTTCCAACTGGCCTGGATTGACATGGGATTCTACATGAACAAAGCTCTTGCACTTGATGAGCTACGTACGATACTTGCTACAGAATCAGGGCCGGTTTAGTTCCTAGAAAATTTTATAAAATTTTTCAGATTCCCTGTCACATCGAAATCTTTAGACACATGCATAAAGCATTAAATATAGATAAAAAATAAAACTAATTACACAGTTTAGATGAAATGGACGAGACGAATCTTTTAAGTCTAATTAGACTATGATTGGACACTAATTGTCAAATAACAACGAAACGTGCTACAGAGTCATTTTGTAAAAAAATTTGCGACTGAACAAACCCTGTATCAACGGAAGAAGCCACGCACCAAGATGGCAACAGCCTTTACTCTTATGTTTGCAAGCATAACGGCCACAGGGAGAACCCTACGGCTGAAGTCAGGCAGAAGATCTCACCGTCACCAGGCCTGGCCGGACGAACCAAGAGAGCATGGAACTGGAGCATGTGGGCCACGGAGAGATTTTTTAGCTGCATCCCTTGAGCCCGCTGTGCTGTCTGTCCTTCACGGCCCTGTGTTGCCTGCTCTTCTTCCGTGCAGTGCACCTGTTGACCACACCACGCACGCAAACCCGGGGCCCCACCCACGCGACGGTGCTACAGTGCCACTGCCAGCATCGGTCCGTGAGGACCTGTCGATCGGGTGATCCAGGTCTAGCTCTCGTGTCGGGCGGTGAGGCGCCACCAGGTGGCGCGCGGGCCCCGCGCGCCAGCGCCTTGTCCCGTCGTGCACCGGCAGCTGGACGGCCCTGATCTCGCCGGAGCCTGTAGTTTATTCATTCATAGCACCGCCTGCTATGCATCGTGTAGGTGGTAGCCGCATGTGCTTCGTGTCCTGGCGCATGTCACGGCTGGATCCGTTGGCTTCATTTTCCATCGTTCTTTTGCCTTGTTATTAGTATACAAATCAAATGTGAACGATCATACACTAATCCTTTTGCGGCCATTAATTATACTAGCAAATACTCGGCGTTTTCCACAAATCTTGCAGGAGGAGAGGACCTAGAGAAACTTCGCGAGAAGCTTCATTTCCAGCGCTGCTATTGCCGAGCGAAGCATAATAGCAGGCTCCCTCGAAACTCCAAAATGCAGGCAGGCAGTGCAATGCTCTCGAGGTCCAGCCGTCCAGGCCTCCAGGCTGCAAGCTCGCGGGTACGCCTCCTACTCCCATGTGTGGTCTCCTTGATGTGTCGGGCTGCCGCCTAGCAGCAGCCGTGCGAGAGCGCATGTGGCTCGCATCACTCGCCCCACGGCGGCGGTGTTGCTTCCTTCCTGGCCTGTGCCCGGTTTTGTCTCGTGTGATGTGCGCTGCATCAGGCCAATGCATCCTCACATGCACCGTGGCACGTCGCACGTAACCGAACCCAGCGTTTGTATCCGGCAACGGGGATACGACGACCAAACTCGGGCTGCCAGTTTTGGCCACGCCGCTCGTCGTCTTTCCCGTCTCACCAACCACCACTCTATGTACAGCGACAGGGGAGGGAAACACGCCTGCACGCGCGAGCACAACACAAGCCCTTGGTCACGGGCACGATGCGCTGGAGGAGCCTAGAGCCTGGAGGACAGAGGACTTGACTGGACTGGACTGGACCGACTACTGAGAGAGACTGGACTTGTGATGTTATCAGAGGACAGGCACATCATCAGCAGGGCTGCACAGCAGCAGGCAGCAGCCCAACCCCAGTGCCAGTGGGCAGGGCAGCGACATGGTGGTGTTGCTTTTCGCTGGGAGTGGAGACACTGGCTTCAGAACGGGCGTATGGCTGGCGCCTAGCGGGCGGGCCGGTGCTGCGCAAGTACCCGTAACACACGGGACGGCGAGGCCATCATCGGTCCAAGGCTCCAAGCTCCAACAAAACCGCCAACCGCCCCCGTCTCGGCCATGCAGTGGCGGAACTCACCCAAAATTTTAGGTGGGGCACCGGCGCGGCGTGGGGCAGCTGCGGCGAGCGCCGAGCGGCGCGCCGGCAGGCCGCAGGAGGCATCTCCTCTCTCGAGCGCGGCAGTAGCTGGGGCAGCCGCCCCACCCGGCGTGATGGGGAGGTCCGCCACTGCGGCCATGCCCTCTCCAGTGCCGGCCAAACTGCCATTCCGCCCACGACCGCACACGCCACAGCATGGTTCCTCTGCCTCTGCCTCGGCACCGCCACAAGCCCACAACTCGTCACTCGTCAGCGTGGGGGCACAAGACAGGAGCATACCGGCAAGTAACCTGCAAGGCAATTACAGAGGAATAGCTGTTAGTATAGTTCAGAAAAATGGATACCCTGCATCTAAAATTCAGAGCGATTGAGCTGGGCAATACAAAATCTAAAATTCAGAAGCCCTGCATCTTTCTCAGACGCGCCTCGAGTACCCAGCATATGCACGTACGGTTAGGAGGTATTCAGTGAATCAAAATCATTCCTCAGCCACATAAATTACCAGCAATACAAAATTAGGCTACACCAGCAGATTATTCGCACCGTAGACTTGCAATCGTAAAGAGGCCAAGACAAGCGCACGCTTTATTCCCCCACCTCCAACATCCCGAACGCTTAGTCGCGGCTAGCGTTCACACTGCCACCTCCGTAAAATCGAATCGATCGCAAAAGGGAGAGGGAGGGTGCATTATTAATGGTTAGCATGATTTGAAGGTTCAAGAGCCCGGGAATCGGAAGCCACTGGACCAGATGGCCGACCCTCCAGGTCCCGTTCATACGGGTTACAGATATCACTCACTCATCCTGGTGGCCAAAGCCAAACCAAACCAAAGAGGAAATGCGGTGCACGAGGGCAGTGACCAGTGGGAGACTAGTGGGAGCAGGGTGCTGGGGGAGGCTGGATGGAAGTACCCTCCCTTGGAAAGAGCTATAGATACGCAACTTTTGAGAACCAAAACCAAAAGGAAAAGGAAAGCGGTGGGAGATGAAGAGGAGGGGTCATACCAAAGAGATGGATGGATGGATGGTGTCATGGTGAAGCTGCCTCGGAGAGTGGGATTCGGTGCCAGCTACTACAAGGTTGATGCATGGGGTCACACCACACCATGCATCGGCCAGCCTTTGTGCCCTTCTTTTCCCTGTACGTATAAGATAGTGTTTCTGGTGAGGAAAAGATGGTGTAGGGCTGTTAAGCCCTGACTACGGCTAGTAATAGCTTAGCATTATCCGTACGTGCGGCCTACGGGTTGAGGAAAAGCAGTAAAGGTGGTTACCATGAAAGAATGCTATTTTTTTGGATCTACTTTTGATCGAAAAAAAGGGGAGCAAAGAACGAACAGAATGATGAATGCATCTACGTAATTCACACCCTTCAGCAATACCATGCATGCCCTATAATGTTGTGGTAACAGGTAAAGTTCTTACAGCAACCAGCTATTCCAGGAGGTTTGAGGTTTAAAAATGATGTTTGCTACTGCAATATTTATTATGGTAACAATGAGGCTCAACACAAGCAGTTAACAAAGAGTCAGAAGGAAATTGGTAGTAACAACTGAATATGCAAAAGGGGTGCAAAGGAGAAGCAGGTCCATTTGCAAGCAATTTCAAAGTTCTGTTTTACAAACCTTAAACTAAGACTACCATACCTGAAAAATAGGACACAACAGCATCCATTTTTTTATTCCCAATCTCCTGCACTCTAGATGAAATTCAAGTCGCTGTGAGTATTCAATGTATCACACAAGACACCACGAATCAGTTCTTTGATAGAGATGGAATTGTGCTTTCAAGCGACATGTCATTCATCTGACGTTAAGGCAACGGCGGAGCATCAATAATGCAGACATGGTCCTGTGGATGATCTTATCAGGTCAACTGCAGATTCTAAGTTTGTTCTCAGGATTTAAGTTATTTTCTGTAGCTATTTGAGTCAAGATGCACAGGCAAATATATGCCAAATAGATGCCCAAATAAAGGTCAAGTTGGCAATAACATTGCTAAGCCACCAAACAGATTGTTTTGTAGCAGAAATAACACAAGTGTAAGATTACGTGCAATACTTAGCGACATATGCCTATAAGAATCACACACTTACCTTGGTCAGTTCGGTTGATAACTGAATTACAAAACTCGAATCCAATTGTAGTAAAAACTCTAGCTCACTTTTCTCTCAGCAGACAAACTATTGGGATGTGCATAAGCAATGACTTAACAATTGCCGACTATTTAATATACCTGAAAAAGCATTGCAAAGAGAAGATAGGCAGAACCTTCGTTAAATGTTACTAAATTCATGCCATGAAACAAGAATATTGTTGCTGGTCAATTTCAGGGAATGAAGGCAGAACCTTCATTAAATGTTACTAAATTCATGCCATCAAACAAGAATATCATTGCTGGAATGCTGGTCAGTTTCAGGGAATGAAACGATCTTAACACGTGCAAGAAAGAACTAGGAAGCAGCATGACAAAATATCACAGTGGAGGGGAAATTAAAGATAATGCTCTTGCATCCCAAATCCTTCCCCAGCTAATAGACTTGTAAACCGACGAAGCTCGTGCAATATGCTTTCCTGCAGAATAGCCTGTCTTCATCAAACACACAAATTTTGTTTCTAACACTAAATTCTTTTGCCACTTGCCTACCACTAAATTGACTATAATAATTAACGTTATGATAATGTTCCTGCATGAAATTTCTGGAAAGCAGGAATATATCCCTAGAAATTGGCTAATGCGTCAATGCCAAACACATGTCTGCCGTAAGGCATCTGATCAATGAAAGAGAAGATGAAAGGAGATGCTCTTTTATCTTCAAGAAGAAGGCTCTACAAAGAAACCTAATTTATAAAGAACATTTGACAAGACTTTCCACGATGGCTAAAGGATGATATAATGCACCTGGAACGTTTATCAGGTTGACGAGCCAGTTGTACCAAAAGAGGTTACGTCAAGACCCAATAATGTTCATCCATAGTTTGTTGCAGAACAGTGTGTATTTATGTTCTTCGGGAGCATATCATGAACATCCCAACCCAGAGGTGTAAAAATAGGAGATGGAAAAACAAAGATAGACATGGACATGATATATGACTTGTAATAGCAGCCCAAAGAAGTAACACGAGATAGAACCAATTATGCTGCGTGATAAAATAAAAGTTGTGCGCCTGCAAATCAATCAGCACCGGAAGATACATAGGATGTTCAGGACTTGCGGATCAGTCATAAAGCTGAACCAGTAAGACTAATAACTTTGTGATGGATTAAAAACATTGTTTCCCATCTAAAGAATACTGTGTAGACTAAAGTTTTCAATTTTCAATCCCCCAGATGAACATGTCAAGCAAACAAAACCAATAGAACGTATCATTTTTTTCTCGGACATGCAGGAGGGCTTCATATCATTGTTTTAAGAAGAAAAAAAATCGAGCAAGAACCCATACCAAAAAAAAAAAACGCACACACCACTAGGATCTTAAAGAAACAAAAGTGCCCTTTACAAGAGTTTAACAAACGGAATTATTATGTTATGGGGAAATTTAAAGATTATATTCAACAGCTAGACTACAATTGTCTCTATCAGACACCGAGTGTTCAAGTTAAGCCCAATGCCACATGACAACACTGTAACACTTGATGGGCCTTGGAGCAAGTCAAGTTTATGCATCCTCTTAGCACATAAGGAGGGAACAGAGTATAATATTTGCAAGGGCCAGTGCAAAGCTTTGGAAGGAAACTATGACCATCTAAAAGATCTGAAATGTGGCCATTTGTCTTTCCATTGTAGATGATGTAGAGGAACTAATGCTTTATCATCGAAATATCAAAGACAAAGGTTAACCACTGCATGAAGCTCGCAATCACAAGTACCAAAATTGGTCATTATTATCATCAATCTGAGACGGTGCACAGCTGCTCGATCTGAAGGTAGAGCATGATGCAAGTGTTACACTAAGCTTATTCTTAATAAGCTAGTCAGTAGACCAGTATTTGACCTGTGCAATTTTCATGACCATGCATGTTGCATGGTAAACAATTTTACCTAACCCTATTTGTCTTTCACAAGTTACTTCAAAAGAGACTAACCTTTTGCAAAAGTATGCAGATTTTCTTCCTCCAAGTACTCCAGCTAAAACAATGGCATATGGCTTCCCTCACTCCAAGGGAGTTGGAGACATCGGCCAAGATTGATAACTGTTGAATGATGTATCTCTATTGCTTAGGGCTAACCCTAGAAGGGTAGCTAGATATAGTTCCATACATGGGCCACATGGGCCATAGCCTCATGGGCCTAAACATACTCCAACACCCCCCCGCAGTCTGAACTACCGGCGCAGCGGAGTTCAAGACTGAACAAGAAAGAAAACATGTGAGAGCATAACACACACGACCCCCCCGCAGCCACAACTAGCCACTGGAGACGTTGAGGCTGGAGCGAAACTCGGAGAAGGTCGAGGAAGGGAGGCCTTTGGTGAAGATATCCGCAAACTGGGAGGTGGTCGGGACGTGAAGCACTCGGACGTCGCCGATGGCCACCCGGTCGCGGACGAAGTGTAGATCGATCTCCACATGCTTGGTCCGCTGGTGCTGCACGGGGTTGGTGGAGAGGTAGACCGCACTGACGTTGTCGTAGTAGACGAGCGTGCTCCTGGCGAGGGGGCGGTGAAGCTCAGCCAGGAGCTGGCGGAGCCAGGCGGCCTCGGCCACGCCGTTGGCCACGGCACGGTACTCCGCCTCGGCACTGGAGCGGGAAACCGCGGGCTGGCGCTTGGACGACCAAGAGACCAGGTTGCCGCCGAGGAAGACCACGTAGCCGGAGGTGGACCTGCGGGTGTCCGGGCAGCCCGCCCAGTCAGCGTCGGTGTAGACAACCAGCTCGGCAGTGGAAGACCGGCCGAGGAGCAGCCCGTAGCCAAGGGTGCCACGGAGGTACCGGAGAAGCCGCTTCATAGCAGCCAGGTGAGGCTCCCGCGGAGCATGCATGTAGAGGCAGAGCTGCTGGACGGCATAAGTGATGTCCGGCCGTGTGAAGGTGAGGTACTAAAGTGCGCCAGCAAGACTCCGGTAGGCGGTGGAGTCTGCTGGTTCAAGCATCGGACCCCCAGCCTCTGACAGCTTGCCCTGGGTGTCCACCGGTGTAGAGCAGGACTGGCAGGCGGTCATCCCGGCTCGCTCCAGAATGTCACAAGTGAACTGCCGCTGGTGGAGGAACAAGCCGGAAGGTCGGGGCTCAACAGTGACGCCGAGGAAGTGGTGGAGCACCCCAAGATCCTTCATAGCAATTTCCTTCTGGAGTGAGGCAATGATGCGGTGGAGCAGAGATTCGCTGGAGGCAGTGAGAACAATGTCATCCACATAGAGGAGCAGGTAAGCAGTCTCACCCCCATAGTGATATATGAACAGGGAGGTGTCAGACTTGGCCTCCGTGAACCCAAGAGTCTGCAGGAAGGTAGCGAATCGAGAGTACCAAGCCCGGGGTGCCTGCTTGAGCCCGTAGAGAGATTTGTTGAGCCGGCAGACGAAGTCAGGACGAGAAGCATCCACAAAGCCTGCCGGCTGACTGCAGTAGACCGTCTCAGTCAGAGTGCCATGAAGGCATTCTTGACATCCAGCTGATGCACAGGCCAGGAGCGCTCGAGAGCCAGGGAGAGGACGGTGCGGACTGTAGCTGGCTTCACCACGGGACTGAAAGTCTCAGCATAGTCAATGCCAGGCCGCTGAGTGAAGCCGCGGAGGACCCAGCGAGCCTTGTAGCGCTCCAAGGAACCATCAGCCCGCCTCTTGTGCGTCCAGATCCACTTGCCGGTGACAATGTTGGAACCCGGCGGACGAGGCACTAGGTCCCACGTCTGGTTGGCGAGGAGGGCCGCGTACTCCTCGTCCATCGCGCGGCGCCAGTGAGGATCTGCCAAGGCCGCGCGAACGGAAGAGGGTACCGGAGAGATCGCCGGCTCGCAGGCGGCGGCGGTGAGGGCCTGCGGGCGCGACGCCTGCCTCGTCACCATCGGGTGAGTGTGACGAGGGTCCCGGTGAAGAAGAGGCGGGTGGTACACCGGCGGGTCGGCGCGAGAGCGTGGTGATGCCAGCGGAGCAGGCACCGGCGACGACGGCGCTGGTGACAAGAGCGGCGGAGGCGGCTCACGCCGGCGCTCGTAGACGATCCCGAAACGTCCGGGAGGAGGTGAGGGCGGACGCGGCTCCCGCCGACGCTGGTAGACGAGTTCGAAGCGCCCGAGAGGAGCTGGGGTCGGTGTGCTCGGTCCCGCGATTGGAACGGCAGCATCGGGCACAACGGGAGGCAGCGAAGCCACAGGGAGCGAGGGTGGAAGCTCCGGGGCTGCCTCGACCGTGTCAGGCACCGGAAGGTCCTGGGGTGAGTCCGGCAGAGGCGAGGCGGGACCACCAGGAGAGCGCGCCGGAGCAGTACCTACAGGGTAGGGGGAGAAGGGTGGCGGAATCGCCGTGTCAGTGGGAAAGAAGGAAGCCTCCACAGGGTCAGCGGGAGGTGTGGGTGGAGAGTGGGCGGAGTAAGGGAACGCCGACTCATCAAACACGACATGGCGAGAGATGAGGACGCGGCGAGAGGTAAGGTCAAAGCATCGGTAACCCTTGTGATCCGGAGAGTATCCGAGAAAGACACAGAGGGTCGACCGGGGAGCCAGCTTATGAGGAGCGGTGGCGGCGGTGTTAGGGTAACACGCACACCCGAAGACTCGAAGGTGGTCGTACCGAGGAGGGGTACCGAAAAGAGCGTGGTGAGGCGTAAGAGCTGGACAGGCAGTGGAAGGAAGTCGGTTAAGGAGATATGTGGAGGTGTGCAGACACTCAGCCCAGAAGCGAGCGGGTAGAGATGCCTGGAGCAGAAGGGTGCGCATGATGTCGTTGGTGGTGCGGATCATACGCTCTGCCTTGCCGTTCTGAGAGGAGGTATATGGACAAGACATGCGCAGGTGGACACCGGAAGAAAGGAAGAAAGCACGGGAGGTTGAGTTATCGAACTCACGGCCATTGTCGCACTGGACAGCCTTGATGGCGAGGCCGAACTGGGTGGAAACCCAAGCAAAGAAGTGGCTAAGAGTGGGGAAAGCCTCGGACTTGGCACGCAGAGGAAAAGTCCAGGAGTAATGGGAGAAATCATCGACCACCACCAAGTAGTACTTATAGCCAGACATGCTGAGAACAGGAGAAGTCCATAAGTCGCAGTGAATAAGATCAAAGACACGAGTGGTATGTGAGGAAGAGGACTGAAAGGGAAGGCGAACGTGACGGCCTAGCTGGCACGCATGACACAAGTGATCATCGTGAGCCCGAGAGCACCGAATGCCGGAACTATGCTCGAGCCGTATCAGGGCATCCCGGCCAGGATGGCCGAGACGACGGTGCCAAGTGGTGGAGGAAGGAGTGACGGCGAACGCGGCTGAGGAAGGCGAAGGAGGTGAAACTGAGGCCGGAAACCGAAGGGTGTAGAGAGGCCCAGTGCTGTTACATCGGAGCCGAGGAACCCGGGAGGCCAAATCCCGCACAGTGAGGCCAGAGGGGTCAAACTCAACCGAACAAGAGTTGTCAGTGGTGAAACGACGAATAGAGAGAAAGTTGTGAACCATACCGGGAGCCACAAGAACATCAGGGATATGAAAGGAGCCGTGGGAACTGGCAGTGCCCACGAAGGAGGCAGGAAGGCAAGTGCCATTGGCGACCATGATGGAGGAGGGACATGAACGGTGGGGAGGACGAAGAGAAGTAAGGAGTTTCGCATCGGGCGTGGTGTGGAAAGTGGCGCCTGAGTCGGCGATCCAATCAGGGCTGGCGGTGGTGCTGAAAGAGTATGCCAGATTGGCGGCGCCGGATCCCCCCGCGCCAGCGGCCGCGGTGCCCGCGGCCATGGTGGTGGCGGCGCCAGGAAGATGGGCCGGCGGCAGCGGCGGTGGGGACTGAGCCGAGGGTAGAGGGTAGGGAGCCGACGAGGCCCGGCGTGCGACACGGCACCGGCGCATGGCCCGAGTCGTCGGTGGTGGACGGGACCACGGCCACGGGGAAGTCCATGGTGGCGGTGGTGAGGTTGGACCAGATCCGGAAGGAGCCGGGGTGGCCGGGAAAGGCACTGTCACGGGTGAGGTGGCAGCGCCGGAGGTGGTGGCTGCCCCTGGGACCGCACCCGGGAGATGCAGCGGCCCAGTGGGGTCGGGCAGCACAGCTGCCACTGGAGATGCTGGAGGAAGGGCGGCCAGAGCGAGTGGCGCCGGAAGAGGAGGAGCGGCGGCCACCACTGGAGCCCAGGGCTGGGGGGCTGCAGCAGGCCAGCATGGAGGTGAGGGAGGATGGGGGGATGCAGCCGTCCAGCATGGAGGGGAGGGAGGTGAGGGAGCGGCTGGGGGGCTGCAGCCGTCCAGCATGGAGGGGATGGAGGGGAGGGAGCGGCTGGGGGGCTGCAGCCGTCGGGGGAAGAAGGCTCGGGCGGCCACGGCCCCCAGGGCTGCAGCCGCGCCTGGAGCAGCAGCCCCCATGGCGGGCGGAGCAGCAGCCACGGGACCGCCGGCCATGGCACCAGGGGCCGGCGGCGGCGCCTCCAGTGAGGGGTGGCGGGCAGCAGGAATGGCGCCCTGCAGCGGCTGGAGAAGGAGGATGGGCGGGCGCTGCTGCAGGAGGTGGGAGGAAGGGAGGACGCGGCCAGAGGTGGCGGCTGGAGGGGCACCAGTGGCGGGCACCTCCACCCCGGCTCCAGAGAGGGCCGGGCGGATCGGACCGGCGCCGGCCAGAGGAGGAGAGGGGGCGCCAGGAGAAGGAGAAGTGCCGGCCAAGATCTGGGCCCAGGTGTAGGAGGTAGAGAGAGGGGGGAGGGGAGAGTAGAGGGGAGGGGGAGAAGGAGGGCGGCCAGCCATGGCAGGCTGGCCGGCGGCGGCTGCCAGAAGCCCTGGCGGCGGCGGCTGGGTGGTGGAGGGGAAGGGAAAACTAAACCTGGCTGGATACCATGTTGAATGATGTATCTCTATTGCTTAGGGCTAACCCTAGCAGGGTAGCTAGATATAGTTCCATACATGGGCAACATGGGCCATAGCCTCATGGGCCTAAACATACTCCAACAATAACCCTATTTATCTTTCACAAGTTACTTCAAAAGAGACTAACCTTTTGCAAAAGTATGCAGATTTTCTTCCTCCAAGTACTACAGCTAAAACAATGGCATATGGCTTCCCTCACTCCAAGGGAGTTGGAGACATCGGCCAAGATTGATACCTGAAGCAATCATCAAGAGCAGAGTGTTGTGAAGCTATGTGTTGTGTTGAGGACTTGAGGTGTTGAACTTCCAGCAGAAAAAAAACATTTGAGAAACAAATCTGACCAACTGAAGAGTTCTTGTGGAGGATCTCAAATCTCCCAGCTGCTATGGATTCACAAATCTTTTCTGCAATTTTCTTTGCGAAGACAAAGATGGCCAAACTTCTTCAGTCAAACAGAGTTGAAAAGAATGTAACGATTACGTGTCCTGGAGCAAAATAAGGCATACTACATTGTTTTCAGTAAGTGTATGATTGAGAAACCTTGACATACATCGGGATCAACGTGCATTGGAGATTAGACTTGTCCAGTACATTATTGCCTGTAATGCAGAGCCCAGAGGTAGATTGAGAAAACCTGCAGATTGAAAAAAAAAACATGTAGCAATACAACTCAAAGATCACAAATATAGTATATGACAGCTATTGTTGCAAAACTGTGTAAAGCCTTCTAGTGCAATGAGCTCGTGTTTTGAATAGCAATAACTCAGCATCATATAAGGTATGAAGTCCTGTCAAGATTATAAAAACTGTCAATAGAAAGACCATTAAAATATTTCCCAGATTCAGATCAAGAGATTAATCTGACACATGGAAACCAGTCTAGAGTCTCTCTATTTCTTTCTGGTCTCTTTTGAGTTTCATCTCTAGCCTACCCCAACTTGCTTGGGACAAAAGGCTATGTTGTTGTTGTTGTTGTTGATAGGAAGCAGAAATGTGGTCATATTAATCTGAAAACAGTACACTCTCATCTGAAGAACCATAAACTTAAACCAAGTAAACAGACTCTAGACTGCTAGATCCGTAGATCATGTATACTGACATGGAATTCAGTACAAAAATTTGCCTACGAAACAGTGAGAACCAACCTTTATACCTGACACATGTTTAATGTTTCCTCCTCTTCTCAGGGCTCTGTCGCACACCTTTTACCATCCGCACTATCACACTGCCCATGAACTAGATATCCATCACACTCTACCCATTATTGACTCCCAAAACTTCAATCTGAATCAATCAATCAATCAGCCCCTCAACCCTTCGGCGCACGCCATCTGCCTCAGCCTCGCAATGGAGCTTCCACGATCTTGATAAACTCGCCGTGGGCCGTATATCCGCGCCCGCGCGGGCTCCCATCCACGCGCGTGGCGGTGAGAAGTGCTTCGACCGGCAGGCGGCGACAATGACGAGGCCACGGGCGTCGCGAAAGGCCGTGAGCAGACGAGCCCCACCGATGAAGGGCCTAAGCGAGGCAGGAACACGGTACCGCAAGAATCAGGACCCATCACCACTGAGACGATGACCCCATGGCTCATGCAGCATTTCGTCGAACGCGTCGCGAGCCTCTGCGTCACGGAAATGCAGCGAGAGGGCGGCTAGGTTGCCGTTAGCAAAACCGATGTCGCTGCGCCTGGTTCATTTCATCGTGGCGGGTGGTACGAACCTCTAGTCGGTGGTATGGAACCTGGTGCGCGATCGAGCACGGGAAGAGGAGAGGGAGAGTCGCCGGAGACGGGGAAGCATGCGGAGGGCGCCGACGCGAGCAGCTCTGGGTGCTCGTGGTCGTGTGGTGGATTGTCGTGCAGGAGGCCAACCGGCCCATCTAAGATGTGGACTTCTCACGCTACGGAGCAGCCGAGCAGCAAACCAAACACCCGAGTGCAGCAGCGAGCGTTACCGGTCGCGTTCGGCGCCGAGCGCGCGTGGCCTAGCTCGGTAGCGACGTGAGTGAGAGGCAACGCGGAGCCCATCCGGGTTTTTTTTTTAACTCCATCCGGGTTGTTGGCCCAACAATACGAGGCCAGCACATGCTCTCGTAAGATGCTAGTTGGAGTTTTGAATTACGCCATTCAACTTTTATCAAATGCTCATAGTTAATTTCGTTTGCACCATTGCGTTTCTTACGATGAGATCTACAAAAGTAGACCCATGATGCATATGCTTTATAGCAATTTTTTATATACCAGCAAATATGCTCGTGCGTTGCAACGGGATAAAATAAGGTATTAAATAAATAAATAAATATATATATATATTTATGAAAAATGAGAACATAAATGCTATGTTTTATTCTTTTATGAAATTGGTTAGCTATAATATAAGTTAATATTGGCAATAATAGAACAAAGTCCTATGAAGTTTATATTAAATTGATACAACTTTGCTAGATTATTTCTTCCGTGCAAAACACAAAAATATTTACTTGCTATCGAGATATCCTATCGAACAAACACCAGACAGACAGGACATGGAATCTAAGATATATGAAAACGGCTCACGATCAACCACGCAGTTGCTACGTCAACACAGTGATGCGAGAGCGACTGCCAGGCAGCCACTGACGCCATACTACCACAGTGCTTACGACAAGCACGCTACTTGGAGCTGTCATCCAGCTCTGTGTGTCACACACCCACGTCCTTCACTGCCGTGAAAGGGAGGAGAGAAAAGGGGTTACCTGCGTTGTGCTAGCGGTCCTCTTCGTGCCCGTTTGCTCCGGCGTTTCGATATGAGAAAATTCGGTATCGATATTTTCGGTTCGGTTTCGGTTTTTACCAAAAAAACCAAATAGATTACAAAGGAGGGAGGACAAGCACCTAGGCAACCCGCAATCGACAGCCCGTAGTTGCTCCTCATCGCCACTTGCTGTTCTGTCACCCAGAGGCTCAGTCCTTGGACTGCGGACGCGCCTAGGCCACAGCCACAGGGCTCACCGCCACCGCCACCGGGGTTATGGAGCATTGGCGCAGTGCGGCTGTCCTGCCGCCGCCGCCGCTGCTGGTGGTGGCGGCCTGGCGGGGGAGGAAGAGTGCCTGGCAGTGGCAAGTGGCGCGCTTCCCTGCTGGGCTGGTGGTGGTGGCGGGCAGGGCGTGGCACGGTGGCCGGGGATTGAGCGAGCGAGGACGAGTGGACGACGGCACGGCCGTGTGGGGGCTGGCGGCGTGAGGGCATATCCGCGACCGCGAGTGGGAGAAGACGCGGGTTGATTGTGCGGCTGCAGCACTGCGCCTGGGGGCTGGGGTGGGCAGGTAGCTAGGGTTACGTGAGTGAGGATGACTTTTGTGGGCTGTTGGGCTATATTATTTACTGGGCCTTCTACGTATATTCGGTAAATTCGGGAATTTCGGTAAACCAAGGTAAAGAACCAAATTTACCTCTATAATTTTGGTTCTTGCCAATGAAGAACCGAACAGGGAACCAAAATCTTCGGTTTCGGTATTTTTGGTTTGGTTTTTGGTATTTTCAGTTCTGTTTTCGGTTCTCGGTATTTTTTGCCTGGGGCTACGGACAGGAGTAGGGATTGCAGCGATGCCGGGCGGAGGGTTGCGTGCTCAGCTTTTGCTGCGACCGGTCACGCTATATCGCCCTCCTTTATTTTTGTCTATATTGTTTTTAAGAGAATTGGAACTCTGTATTATTTTTATAAGAATTAAAAGTACTCTAAAAACTTGAAGCGTACTTCCATTTTTTTTCATATCGGTTATAACCCATTAGACCTTGAATGCCAGTAGTATTGTAAAACATATGAACTCTATCCTAGAAGGAAAGGAGAAGGAAGAATCGTAATCCTAGTCTATTTGTACGTGTGCTCTTACCAAACTCTTAGACCTTGGTAGGACTATATATATATATGGGAGGACTACGTTGGAATTACTGATATTCGGAGAAATAAAAAATAGTCTCCCTATCTCCTATTTTTGTCTATATTATTTTTAAGAGAATTAAAACTCTGTATTATTTTTTAGAATTAAAAGGACTTTGAAAGCGTACTTCCATTTTTTTCCATATCGGTTATAACCCCATTAGGCCTTTAATGTGAGTAGTGTTGTAAAACATACAGACTCTATCTTAGAAGGAAAGAAGAATGATGGATTCTGATCCTAGTCTGATTGTACGTGGGCTCTTATCAAACACTTAGACCTTGGTAGGACTATATATATATGGGAGCTCTATCTTATAATTACTGATATTCGGATAAATAAAGAATAGTCTCTCTATCTCTTTTGCCTATGTGTTCTACTTTCATCTATTATGTTGATCATGAGAGACGGAGAGGGAAATGTTTTAACCATTGGCAACATGTTTTATAACACGTTATCAGTACGACAAGCTCTACGTCGACATCGTCATTGAAGCCGTCACCGATCTTCAATGCTGACACTCGTGCCGACGTCCCTGCCGCGACTACTTCAATGACGCCGACACTTAACGCTGTTAGCGAAACGGATTTGTACCTCTTCCCACAACTAATATGCATTGCCTCGACATGCACCGTCGGCATCAAGCAGGCAGATCTATGACAATGCCAAAAAGTCCTACACAGTATGTATCTACTAACTACTGCCCTACGCGGCATGTGAGGTAGATCAAATTGACATCTTCTCAGGTATGAAAAGAAACATCTTGCAGATTGCATCTGTACCGACCATCGAGTCAGGCTAACATTTTTGCACTAATTATTTCTACACGTAGTAGATACATGTATATGAAGTATGTGCATAAATATGTAAAAGTAATTGCATCTACAGAGAATTGCATCTAGGGTTAAAAAAACAAAAATAAAAAGAGCATGCGTCTCTTGGCACGATACTAGCACGTGGCTTCCTTCCCGTTCAGTGCTTGCATGCACATATAAAAGTGCTAAACGCCATTTAGTACACGTCCGCACCTAAACGTGTGACGTCCACGACATTGGCTTAGCATCATGGACGTAGCAACGTATACTATCAGCTCGAAGCTGCTGTGACATCCTACCACCCCCGAAATCGGTCTGGCTCACCGCAGATGTTCTGCGGCCCGCATGCCGCAATCAGCACTAATGGCATACACGTTTGTTCGCTTGAACGCCATGGTCGTTCCACTCGCATACAACATGGTACACACGGCCACCGCCCGCGCGGCTTGCACGTCGCAAGGAGTTGATGCCATACGCCGGCTTGCCGCCGGCTCGCTGCTAATCGTAGCCCATCTGCCGCCTTTGATCTGCGTAGGCTTATGGCCCGTACATCATTTGTCACTTGCGCATTACACCAGCTCAAAGCTACCGCAACACTGTGCTCAACGAGAGCGTTGCCAACATACACTTGGCCTCGGCCCGCATGCCGTTTGTCCCGCCGGGCGCTCATCAGATACGACCGGCTAGAAAAATCCAGAAAAAAAGAAAGGACTCAATTAATTTGAAGTTTGAGTGAGCCCCTGAATCCAGAAGATCTTACACTATATTCTTGCAGAATACGTCCTATACTTTTTGAAAACTATGAAATTCAGGTGTTTTGAATGAAACTTATCGGAAATTTCAGTTTTTACCATAGTTTTCTAAATAATTAACCCTTGGCCTTCTGTTTATGCATATCTATTATATTTCTTATACCCGCATGTATAAGAGTTTGTATACAACATTAAATCTGCAATTTAGTTGTCATTTTCTAGCTTTATTTTTCTGAATTACATGGTAGAATTAATTCTGAAAAAAATCTACATTGTGAATCTAATTCTGAAAAATGCTAGTGCAACCCCGTTATGAATTTTATACCATATAATTGTAAGAATAAAAATTTGAACAATTACACTAGAAACATCGTATAAGGTTTATGAGCACTCTAAATCCTGCGGACCTTAGACTTATCACCTTTAAAAGGTTCATATTTGTTTTTCCTAGCATAATGAATTTTTAGAATGAATGAATGGTTGGTATTAATTCTGAAAATTAGCATGTACCATGATAAGCTCCTGAAAAATGCTAGGATACCTCTAGAATATTATTAAATAACCATCCACTACCTTTTTGCACCTTGCTACTTGTTTACATGTAGTAAACACATATGCACATTGTCCAATATATGTCGATATGCGTGCCTTAAAAGAAGAAGAAATATCCTGGAATTATTCTAAACAGTAGAATCATTTGTTATGATCATTACTAAATCCATGTAGGATATTTTGTTACCATTGAACTGTAATGAACTCAAGATTTCCTTATTACTCTCAAGAATGAGTATATGGCTGAGATAAATAAAAATGCATCGTGGGACTCACTGCATGAGAAACATCCCAAATTATGATTATTACAGAATATCATATTTCACTAAAAGTTGAATTTTCAAGGTTGTATGTCTATAGATTGAGGTATAATGCTGCTCTATAAACAATAGCATGAAGCTTTGTATTAAATGTCTAGAAGACAAAATGTGGCAAATAAGATTTTATCAATGTATATTCTCGAAGAAATGTCTCTTGTGTATAGAATATCAAAGAGCAATGTAATACATAAAGTATTTGAATTTACCATCGGAAATTACTCAGGTAGAAATAGAGTTGAAATATTTAGACAGCTTTACAAACCAGGATATTGTCAGTTGCAATAACTTTGAATATGTGGCTTGCATATGTTACACCTCTTGAAGGCTTGTGACCGTATATGATAACTATTGAGAATAAAGCATGAAGCTACCATTTGTCATGTATAGAAGCTAAGACATGCAAGAATGGATATTATTTAGAATATTTAAGGGTTTTTTGAAGAACTTAAATCATGAGCTTAAATTTGTTGTCTTTGAAATTTATATCATGAAGTATTGATAATAGTGGTAGTGGTGCTTTAAGTTTTAATTCCCGTTGAATTAAGTGGATTTTGTAAACTCATAGAAGAGGTAATGGTTACTTTATTAGCTTGAAGACTAATATGAAGCATTTAATATTCTTAGTTAAAATTCTTACTAGCAGTAATATGTGTCAATCTTGCATAGAATGAATTATAGATTTTATATGGTTCACATAAACAATTACCTAACTTTGCCTATCTAACTAAGTTTTGTATTAATTTTATCCACAAAGAAGCCTCTGTTAACCATGAAGGTTATAGTTATTTGTGCACCACTACCATATAGGTAGAAGAAAAATTAAATTTCCTAGAAGCACATGAACAATTGGACTATACTGGCATATGAATTGATCTTAGAAGGATTAATTTAGCTAAGAAATAGTATAATCCATATACTAAGTATTTAATACTTCTTCTCAGAAACTAGAAGTTTATGTCCTACCTTAAATATGTTGTTGTACATGGAATATTTTACTTGATATGTGAATTCATACCAAAATCAATGAATACTAGAAGTATAATTGGATTCTATGGAATACTAATGATTATTCATAGATGATGCATGAAGTATATTACTACTTGAAGTAGTTATGGCGTGAAAAGGAGGAGGAATTTTGGGTAAATACATAATAAAATATGGGTAATATATATTTAATAGGCATAGCCTTTCTAAATCTATCTTTAAGTGCACTAGGACTTGAAGTCCTAGCCATGTTCTCTCCGGCCGAGTTAACTTTCTCTATATTGCACGAATTGCAAACAAGTTTGTAGCTTTGCATTTCGTTGTTATCTATTACATTGGATTGAATACCAACATTTCACATTACACATGAATGTGTATCACTATGTTATGCTCTTGTTGAGCTGCAACTTCTCCACTCCTACATGAGTATTAGCATAGAAGCTATATTCGTAGCTTGTAGCTACTACCTTTTTCCCTCATAATTAAATTGGCTAGCTAGCACGCTAGTTCTCTGTTGAACTAAGAAATATTTTGCTTTCAGTGCGTTGTTTGCATAAGCAATACATTGGTCTATGGCCATGTAGCCTAAGATTAGGGGGAGTCCGTTAATCTGAAATTAGCTAAATGGACAAGTAACCCAATTGATGGGATGAATAATTGTAGAATTAAGATGGCGGATAACACACTTAGATGATTTGGAATTTTTGAAGAAAAGGGTTTTTGGGAATTTTGTATTAATGGCAATTAGAAATTTTTAGAAGAAATTCCATGTGATTTTGAATATTGCATATTTTATACATTTGAAGTATATGGTCCATTTTATGTATGAGTAATTGGATCATTTTCTTTGGCTAAACAATAAAGAAGTTAGACAATGAAATAGTTTTCTAAACCATGATATGTGCAAATAAGGGGAAGAACATCCCTGAGTTTGTAGGAATGTTGAACATTCTTAAGTGCACTTTATGTATTCTAGCTCGCTGCATTTAGTGAATAATAACCCATGTGTTAAAATATGTGTGTGAATATTTCTCATAAAACAACATCATAGCATACATGAATGGGCCTCCACTTGTAATTAGAAATACATGAATTTGAATTATTTTAAGCCCATGATAGGAGATATCTTTTGAAGTATGCTATTAAAGATCTAATATTGGCATTAGGGGGAGAGAAAGCCTACGTTAAATGCCAAATATTATTTCCATAAAAGAAAAATAGTCTTAAGAGAAAATATTTCTTGAAGCTTGAAACAGGAATAGTATCACGCACTAAATCAAACAATAGTTTGATAATGCTCTTGTGAAGCATGAAGCGGAGCATATGCCAGATATTTTTAAAAATGAGAGGTATAACTTGAAGTTATAAGCCAGAAGTTGTGTTTACTAAGTAGTAAACTAAATGTTGTATACTATCAAGCTAAAATCTACGGGGACGCCTATGGATTCTAGTTTAGTGTATACTTGTTAAAAAGAAATAAAATAAAAATCATCCATTCTCATGAAGAGAACACCTCGTGAAGAAGGCTAAGCACCTCATGAAAAGGATCATCATGAAGATGAAATCTAACACTCTAAGCGCGCGCATCATAGTATTGGGTACGCAGAACAATAAATTAGCTCTTGTTTGGGAATGACAAAGAGATAGAATAATCTCATATTGTGAGAGTGTTGGGAGAAAATAATAGTTGTCGACAACGCTATCTCTACAATTATAAATGTTTCTCTTATGAGAACATGGATCCGAAAAATAAAGTCCATGATAAAGTCGCCTATAACGATTATATCGGGTCAATGAAGAAAACAATTGAGGTTGAATCTCCTACTAAGAAGAAATAAATGTTCTACTGTATCTCTGGCAAATGAATTGAATGATTATGAAATATGCAGTTAATAAGTGGATTATGAAAATCCATATAATTCCCGAAGAATATAATCACAACATATGAAAATTTGAATCTCATATAAGTACTAAGAAGTCTAAGGTAGAATATATTCGTGAATGAATATTGACGTCTCAAGAAGAACATATCCTAGAAGGAATAGAGTCGTCGAATGGCTTGGTAGCGAATAACACTATCTCGTTGTGCAGATCACATAATAATATCTCATGTAGTAGAGAATATATCTTATAGAAGAGAAATATTATTACCCAAAATGAGAAAGTCCTTAAAGGAGTTATTAATCTATAAAGGATTTACCAGTCGATTCTTGAATAAACACCATTAATTCCTGAAGTGAATAGAGACCCAAGAGATAAGAAAAGAGGAATCTTAAACACCATAAAGGTGTCATACAAATACTTAGAAAGTACATATTGAAAGGCTATCAATGAAGTGATGATATCCTCTAAATACAATAGAAGGTATAAGAATAATGGTGACTTTGGCAATTAAATTATCCCCTAAATGCCAAATGCAAGACTGGATTTATTATTTAGTGGTACAATCAAAATCCTAAAGATTTGTAGAACATATAATTGAAAAATCCACTAAGAAAGAATTATAAATATCCAAACTCTAGTATAAGTTTGATGCGCTATCTAGAAGATATTGAATATTGTGACTTATTTACTCCTATAATCCTCTAAAAGGATTTATTACCCTGAAGGATAAAATTTATTTGTTTTTGCACAACTAATAAGTGGTTACTATGCATGTAGCATATTGCTCTTATTTATACTCATATTATAATTCACACAAGAATTGTAACCCAATTTTTGAAAGATATAGTATTATGGTACCGCATACCATTATTAAACACATATTTATAAGGGAAAATTGGTTCTATAGCATTGAAAGATCACAAGAATCGAAAAATACCATCGAAAGAGCTTTGTCACGTAAAATACCATTCAAAGATGCAAACGTTAACCGAAAGTAGCATTCCATCATGTTCCGTCACGTTTGGAGCTAGCGGCGTCCGTCTCCACCCGCTGAGAGCCTGGGACGTACGCTCCTTCTTCTTCCTCCTCCATCCATCTACTGCTCGCTGGCCAGACTGTTTGCCGAAGCCAAAAAGGACGAATGCCGGTGACATGGCGAGCAGAGCAGCGGCGATGCTGCTACCTCCCGAGCTGCGTGGGTTCTCGGTGGGCCTCGACGCTGCGGTCGACGGCTGGTGGACCACGAACGCGTCCGAGATGGGTGCCGCCAACCAGAAGCTGCGGGGGCAGGTAACAGCATCGATCACGGGCCTCAGCGTGAACGAAGGCCTTGTTTAGATTCTAAACTTTGGAGGCAAAGTTTGTATAGTAAGTGTCCTGTCACACTGTAATAAATTTGTTTTTATTTGGTAATAATTGTCCAAAAATTGATTAATTAGGTTTAAAATATTTGTCTCGCAAAGTACAACAAAACTGTACAATTAGTTTTTGATTTCATCTACATTTAGTACTCCATATATGTGCTGACATTTTGAAGTGATAGGGAATCTTCTTTTTGCATAGTAGAATTTGGGTTGAATTTGGGTACAAGGGTGAAAATGCCGGATTGAACACCCATGGATAGCAACGGATCGTGGGTCTCTGCTGTCCTCTTGAGAGAGCACGCACACACGTGGACGCCGAGCAGCCGGCTGGCCTCACAGGACATCCACGGATCGATTGGGCTGGTGCATGCACACGTCGTCCTTTTCCATGTGAGAAAGCAGAAAGCGCTCGTTTTGGCAGAGTCCGGCAAGCTGGTACCCGGTGTAAGAATCGTTGGTCTCCTGGACCGCGACAATACGGTCGTGCACAGTGCCACTAGCGGCGCCTGTCCGAGCGGCGAGCGGACGGAGAGAGAGGGAGAGAGCAGACCGGTGGCGGCGACTGTCTTGGTGCCGGCGGCGCTCAGCTCCGGCCTTCGGCGCGGCGTCGGCTTCGATGCGCACGAGTGCTCCGTGCTAACGCACTCGGCTCCAGTGCAAGGAGCTCCGGGCAGCAGGGTGGCGGCGGGCAGGCCCTGTTGCCCGTGGGCCGTGGTGGCAAGCTTCGGCGCCTGGCTGCTGCGGGCGGAGTCGCGGGCAGGTGCGGCGCAGCTTCGGCGAGCCGGGGCGAGTGCGTCTCCGTCGGCGTAGGGCATCGGCGCTAGAGTGCTAGGCGGCAGCATCCGAGGCAAGGACAGGCGCTGGGCATGAGCTCCGAGCTGCCTAGGACGTGGCTGTACCACCGCAGGTCTGCCCAGGTTGATGCGACGTATACAGGCTGTTCTCCACGTCCTCCCATGGCTCCTGCTCGTTTTTTAGTGAAGCACTGGAACCGAGTCCTCGGACGAACGCAACCAACGACGTTACCAGCGAAAGTAACGGAGCGCTAGATCGCGGAACGGATAGTCAGTTTCAATGGTATTTTACGGTACGAACTTTCGATGGTATTTTCCGATTCTCGCATTCTTTCGATGCTATGGAACTAATTTTTCCTATTTATAAAAAGTGTGGTTTGAACAATGATGTTCAAATGATGGCTTTATGAGAGGGAGCAATTTGATTAAATCTGCTTTGAAGGTAATTAAAACCACTACAATTACAAAGATAAAGTAGATTATATTTGCTAAAACCACATTTGTTGAAGTTTATACATTTATCATGAAGATAAATATCTATTTATGAAGAATAGAATATCCTAAAGAATACATGACCAAAAAGGTTAATTGTTGTACTCTTTTTCCCTATGTGAGTTTTTACTTGAAGGTTTCTCATACAAGGTTTTTAACGAGACAACATGTGCAATGCAATTAACAAATGCAATGTACTTTTTTCTCCAAGAACCGTTTTTTCCACGGGATTTTCAGATGGAGTTTTTAATGAGGCATATGCATCTCGTGGTAATCGCCTAAGGGGGAGTGTTGTAAAATATACGGACGCTATTTAGAAGGAAAGGAGAAGGAAGGAATCCTAATCCTAGTCCGTTTGTATGTGGGCTCTTACCAAACTCTTAGGCCTTGGCAGGGCTATATATATATAGGAGCTCTATGTTGTAATTACTGATATTCCGAGAAATAAAGAATAGTCTCCTTATCTCTTGTGTCTATGTGTTCTACTTTCATCTACTATGTTGATCATGAGAGACGGAGAGAGAAAGATCATAACCGCTAGCAACATGTTTTATAATAAGTAGCTCTAAATAGTTGAAGCTCGCTCTTGACGAAATAGAGTGGGTTCTAATTTTTTGGTACTGCTTTGTAGTGTATGTGAATTAAATCACTTATTGGTTTTTAATAAATTTGCTACTTCAACCTACGCCAAACCATCTCTAACATTAAAAGGATGAGTTCCAGAAATAACGTTGTCCTGACTAGCCAGAATTATTAGGAGGAAAAAACATCTAACAACTTCAAGATTCTATTCAACTTCCATATCAGCCTGTTCGTTTCGCTGGTTTATTGTGGCTGAAAGTACTGTTCGCTGGTTTGTTGTGAGAGAAAAATACTGTTGGATGACTGCTGATTCCGCTGAATAGCTCAAATGAACAGGGTGATGGCCGAGGGCGCAAGCCATCAAGTTATGTAGTTGGAGTCCGGGAGCATGGCGCCTCATTGCCATTGATGGGCCGGCCTGATCAGCAATAGCTGGTGGGGGTCCTCTAGGTAGGCCTTCTGTAGTCTGTTGCTTGAGTGATGCCCATAGAGGAGAGAGAGGATTAAGGCAGCACTCGTCACATTGCAAGAGGTGATGCTAATTTCAACTTGCTAAGAAATCTAGGAGCGAAACAAATAGATTTACCGGTGCTAACTCAATAAAAAAAAATAGGCGGCGACAGGGCCGATAGTGCGTGATTGGACGCAGCCTAGTGAAGCAAGAAGAGGCACTAGGGCCTTGTTTAGATTGGTGAATTGGGGAGAAAAACACTGTATCAGAATTCCTGTAGCATTTCGTTTGTATTTGGTAAAAATTATCCAAATTTTGACTAACTAGGCTTAAAATGTTCGTCTCGCAAAGTACAACAAAACTGTGCAATTAGTTTTTGATTTCATCAACATTTAGTATTCCATGCATTTACCGACATTTTGATGTGACGGGGAATCTTCTTTTTGCATAGTGGAATTTGGGGAGAGAATTGGGGAACTGAACAAGGCCTAGTACTTTATTTCACACAGGTCCCACAGCAAGTAAAAGCTCCAGTGCCTGGCTTTTAGACACCGCAGCACTTTTAGGTTCGATGCCAGTTACTCGATGTAGGACCTATTTTTTTTCAGGCACCACTACCACACCGTGGACGGTCTGACATGGAAGCATAACTACTAGTTTGTTGTAGTGCACGTACGAACGGGGCAGACAGTTGAGAAGTGAGAGCTTCATCAGGTGCCAGTTCTAAATTTCTTTTAAAAGATGTCCACCCCTATTTGAAAAAAAATCATCAGGCGACCACTATTCTTTTAAAAGATTTCCACAGAAAAAAATTCCTTCTGCACTACTAAAATTTGACACTTAGAAGTGTTCCAGCGCCCTCCTAAACCATAAGGGATAGTGCCATCTGGCCTAGGATTAATTAAATGTTGAACCAAATACACTATTAGGTTTTATGGCGTACTCATAAATAGTCGAAATAAATCAAGTTCAGAATTGATTAAGTAAAAAAAATTATGTTTAAGCGAAATTATAAAAAAAGAGTATAAATATTTATGACGTCAAATAAGTATATTATAAAATATATTTTATGCTATATCTAACAATACTAGTTAATTTCTTGTCATAACGGCCTTCCGTATAAATTTAGTTAAATCTAAAAAATTGACTTAAGATAACTTAGAAGTTAATTTGTATAGGGAAAGTTTCAAACGCCCATAGAAAGTGAAGTCAACAACTCAAGCTCCTACACGTTCCACCCAACCAAAACCAAGAACCTTTTAATAAAAAACACCAAGAACCCTGAACATTAAAAAAAGAGAAAAATTCATCGCCGGTTCCTGAACTTGGTTGGCGGTGTCGTTTAGGTCCCTGAACTTTTAAACTGATATCTGTGGGTCACTAAATTTAACAGACGGTGTCATCTAGGTCCCTAAACTTTTAAGGTGATCACTACAGGTCCCTAAACTTAGCTGGCGGTGCCATTCTAGTCCCTGAACTTTCAAGGTGACCACGCAGGTTTCTAAACTTGGCAAACGGTATCATCCCTGTCCAAATGTGGTTTGACCTACTCTATAAGCTGGCATGGCACGCTGACTATAGGTTAGACGTAGATCCAACATGTGTTAATCAATCATTATTTATACAATATTTATCATAAAAATATAAATTATATAAAATAATTTACATCAGCAAAAAATAAATAAAGGTATTAAAATAATTTACCATAACAAATATATTATGTTTAAACTAAAATAGAAAAATACTGAAATTAAGTTAGTATTTTTGTATCATTAATAGTATTAAAATGATATTAAAATTCCTATATTATTAAAAGTTTTCTCTATTAAAAGTTACTTCTAATTTTAGTATTATTTTAAAAGTTTTAGTAGTATTATTATAGAAGTCACTTTTCTATATTATTAATACTATAATATTATTACATTATAGAAGTTTTAATATTAGAGCTTTTAATAATAGTATTATATTATTAAAAGTTTTAATAATAATGTTATAGTATTAATAACGAGAAATGTTACTTCTATAATGCTACTATTAAAACTTTTAAAATAATAATACTATAGGTAACTTTTAATATTATTACATTTGAACAGGGATGACTGTCAGCGTCGCGGAGGAGGCAGAGGACCAAAGCCGGACACGGTCACCACGGGACATGGCGCACTCGAGCCTAGGCGGAGCGACCGAACCAGGCGTCCAAGTGTGCGCATCGCTGGACATGAGTGGGCATGAACCATAGGCTAGCGCACCTGCGCCTGTGGGTTCATGCCACGACAATGCCCTATATAAAGAGCGAACGTGAGGGAAATGGGGGAGAACAATTATTATTACAAATAGATCAATACACTAAGCCTTCCTCTGCCCTTCACTTGCGTGTTCATGCTTCCTGTCTTCTTCTTCTTCCCTAATCCTAGCAATTTCCCTTCCCTGCTATCTCTGATGCTAACATCTGGTACTCAGAGCCAATTCTGTTGATCACGATCTCTTCCCTCCCTTTTGATTCACAAACGGCCTCGGTTGGATCCCCCTCGGTGATGAGTAGCGGCTGTTGAGCGACGCCTGAGAGCCCATAATTCCCCGGCCCCATGAGCGAATCGGAGCAATTCGTGATCTGGATTCCTCTCCTCCACCACCGCCACCCCCACCACTCCCACCCAAGCCGCCGGTCACCCGCTACTACACCAGCAAACCCAAATGCCCTGACACCATGAATCCTGACACGCAACTCCTGCTAGCGGAGATCGAGAAGCTTTCTGTCGACCAAGCTACCATCCAGAAGTAGCTCTTCGACCAGAAAGACCTCCTCGAGCGCCGATTCATCGAAGCTGATGAAGCCCTAGACAAGCGCTTTCGGGAAGCCGACGCTACGGTCGAGCAGCGGATCATCGATTCTGAGCTCTGCTAGGACGCGCGCCTCATCAACATCAAGAAGGCCACCTCTGACCTCACCTCCTAGCGTCAGGAGCACGAGGGCATCATTGACAACCTCCGCCTTTGCATCGGCAAGCTCGACAAGTACTAGAACCAGTTGGTGATCGAGACCGCCGCTGCTCACATCGAGATGGCCATCTTCTCCAAGCCGTCGGTCAAGTCGGAGCAGCACGCCGCATTTGCATCTGCGGGCTACAAGGCTGCTTAGCCCAACGGGCACTGCGTCGAACCACACCACCAAGAGAATGAGTTTGGGATGGTCACCACCTATACTTATTCCCCGGTCACGGGTATGGACAACTCCTTTGAAAATCCCCTAAGATTCATGGTACTGCATATGATTTGGTGTTGTTGCGCAATCTCCCTCTTGAACACCACCATAATCCCACCAACAAGCTGCCTAAAATGACCTTCCCAACCTTTGATGGCACCGATCTCAAACTTTGGATCACATGTGCTGAAGACTACATCGAGATGTACTCTGTTGAACTTTTTATTTGGATCCAATGCTCTCGCATGTAGTTTCTTGGCCCAGCAAAACATTGGATTCAGTCTGTGACTGACTAACTGAAAACCATGAAGTGGTCTGAATTCTATCAAGCCTTGCATACCCGCTTTGATTGCAATCAACATGAGTTTCTCCTTCGCAAAATGAACCACATCCGCCAAATAACCACTGTCTAAGATTATGTGGATCATTTTTCTGAGCTAGTTGACCAACTCAAAGCATATGATTCCTCCACCAGCGCTTTGCATTACATTACTCGCTTCCTAGATGGCCTGCATTTCGAAATTCGTTCAGTCATTCTTGTTCAGCGTCCCGATTCTGTGGATACTGCGTACACGCTGGCCTTGTTGCAGGAAGAAGCAGTGGAGTCATCCCGAATACATGATTTTAGGCCATGGAATCAAAAGGTGGGGTATCCTCTGCCGCCCCGTCAAGATCGCCTGCCCGCTGAGGCGGCTGACGAGCCTGTTCTGAATCAGAAGTCACTGGACAAGAAGCTGGTCGATCTCAAGGCTTACAGGCGTGCAGGAGGGTTGTGTGATCACTGCGGAGAAAAATGGAATCGTGAACACAAGTGTGCACCTCATCGGTCTCCGTGTTTTGGACGAGCTATATGCTCTTTTCTCAACAGATGACACTGTAGACTGTTCGACAACAGCTTGTGAAGATGAGCAAGAGATCGAAGAAACATGCTGTTGTCTTTCTTCTGACACTTCAGTGATATCAGGGGTGAAGACATTGCAATTTCAGGGACAGTTTCAGCACCGATCGGTTTTGATTCTCGTGGATTCTGGTAGCTCAACCTTTTTCATCAGTCAACAGTTACTTTCGCAATTGTCTGTCAAACCGATTCAGTGCCCTTCGCTGGCTGTCAGAGTGGCCAATGGGGAGCTTATGTAGTGCTCGGCTCATTTGCCTAGGGCAGTGTGCAGCATCCATCAGTATCAGTTTACTCATGATCTGAAGATCCTGCCTATCTCACACTATGACATAATCCTTGGCATGGATTGGCTTCAGCTTTTCAGTCCAATGAAGGTTGATTGGCTCAGGCGTTGGTTGGTGATTCCTTACAAGAACAATACTATCAGGCTACAAGGCATTTCACCCTTCGCCATTACCACTGACGATGAACTGTTGGTTTAGGTTTTCAGTATAGCAGCAGAGTCCTCCAACACTGAAACATTGCTACCTCTTGCTATCAGTGAGCTACTCCAGGAGTTCCCAACAGTGGTTTCTCCCCCGGATGCTTTGCCTCTAAGCCAGGATTGTGACCATGAAATACCACTAGTGGAAGGGGCTAGACCTGTCACTGTCAGACAATTTCGGTATCCTCCAGCCCTCAAAACTGAAATCGAGACTGGTGGATACCATGCTACAATAGAGTATCATATAGCCCAATACATCTCCTTTCAATTCCCCGGTGCTGCTCATGCGGAAAAAAGACGGTTCTTGGCATTTTTGCATCGATTACCGCTACCTCAATGCCTTAACTGTAAAAAATGCATTTCCAATACCAGTGTTCGACCAGTTAATGGATGAGCTGGCCGGTGCCCGTTATTTCTCCACCCTCGACTTACTGTTAGGATATCATCAGATTCGGCTGCGCGAAGGTGAGGAACATAAGATTGCATTTTCCACCCATGTCGGCCACTATGAGTTCAGAGTCGTTGCTTTTGGTCTTTCTGGCACCCTAGGCACCTTTCAAGGAGCCATGAATTCCACACTTAAGTCCCTTCTCCACTGATGTGCCATTGTTTTCTTTGACGACATCTTGATATACAACAAGACTTTTGAAGAACACATCAAACACCTGCGTCAAGTGTTCTCTCTACTCTTCAAAGACCAGTGGCATATCAAGTTGTCAAAGTGTAAATTCACCCAAACTGAGATCTCCTACTTGGGGCATGTCAGTCACCACCGATCCCTCAAAGATTGAGGCAGTGGTGTCATGGCCTACTCCTACCATAGTCAAGGAGCTTCATAGTTTCCTCGGGTTTGCGGGCTTCTATCGCCGCTTTGTGCACCACTACGCTATCATTTCCAAGCCCCTTACAAGCCTTTTGAAGAAGAACACCTTGTTCATCTGGTCTTCTGAACATGAGACAACTTTCAACACTTTGAAGAAATGCCTCTTTACTACTCCCATTCTCGCTCTGCCAGATTTCTCTTGCCAATTCTATATTGAAACATATGCTTCCAATTACGGGGTTGGTGATGTGCTCCTACAGGATGGACATCCTCTTGCCTTCCTTAGTTGAGCTCTCGGCCCCAAGAATCAAGGCTTATCGGCATACGAGAAAGAGTACATGGCCATCCTGCTGGCAGTCGATTAGTGGCGCTCCTACTTGCAGTTAGGTGAGTTCCTCATCTTCACAGACCAAAAGAGTTTAACCACTTGAGTGATCAACGCTTTCACACCGTCTGGCAATAGAAGGTATTCACTAAACTCTTGGGTCTCCAATACCGCATCGTGTATAAGCCTGGTGCTGACAACAGAGTGGCGAATGCTCTTTCCTACCATGGACATCCTGACGAATTGATGGCCATTTCTGCTCTTGTTCCGTCCTGGCTCGATGCTGTCAAAGCTAGCTATCTCTCTGATGCTAAGGCTCAAGACCTGTTAACTAAGCTAACTTTGTTGGATACTTATGAAACACACTTTACCTTGCAGCAAGGGCTTCTTTGATACAAGGGTCGACTCTGGGTAGGCAATAACTTACAGCTTCAGCACAGGATTCTAGATGCTTTCCATTCTTTCCCTGTGGGCAGTCACTCAGGTTTCCCGGCCACATATCAACACATGAAACAGTTGTTTGCTTGGATAGGCCTGAAATCTTTAGTGCAACATTTTGTCTCTGCTTGCCTCATTTGTTAGCAGGCAAAACCAGATCGTGCTCGGTATCTAGGACTCCTTCAGCCTCTGCTGATACCCACTATGGCTTGGCAAAGCATCTCAATGGATTTTGTTGAAGGACTGTCGTCGTCAGGTGGAAAGAACTGCATCTTGGTGATTGTCGATCGATTCTCGAAGTATGCCCATTTCATACCCTTGGCTCATTTGTTTACTGCTCTGACCGTGGCAAAGCTTTTAATTTCTCATGTCTACCGCCTTCATGGTCTGCCAACATCCATTGTGTCTGACCACGATCACGTGTTCACTAGTCAGCTATGGCAGGAGCTCTTTCGCTTGGTAGGAGTTCAACCCAAGATGTCCTCAGCTTACCACCCGCAGACGGATGGTCAAACGGAACGATTTAATCAATGTATGGAAACCTTCTTGCGATGCTTTGTCATTGCTTGCCCCTCCAAGTGGATTGACTGGATTTACCTGGCTAAGTATTGGTATAACACCACATGGCATTCTTCTCTGAGCTATTCGTCATTCTATGTTCTATATGGCCATCACCCTCAACATTTCGGCATCTCTGTTGACAGTGCCATCAATTCGGTTCCATTAGAGGACTGGATCAAGGAGAAGTCCATGATGAACACACTGATTCAACAACATCTGGTTCATGCCCAGAAGAGAATGAAGACCCAAGCTGACAAATCTCGCTCTGAGCATCACTTTGCCGTGAGCGACTGGGTTTACCTGAAGTTGCAGCCCTATGTCCAAACATCTCTCGCGTCGCGTGCTAACCAGAAACTGGCTTTCAAGTTATTTGGCCCATTTCAGGTCATCTCGCGTGTCGGCGATGTTGCCTACGAACTCCAGTTGCCAGCGGCGACCGCCATACATCATGTCTTCCATGTGTCCCAACTCAAGACGGCGGTGCCTACATCCCACTCCGTCTCGGCGCTACCTCAAGCTCTCGATGGTCTGCAAATTCCAGTGAAGATTCTCCAACGACGTGTCTCCACCACCGACCACGCCGTTGTGTCGCAGGTGCTTAGGTGCTTGTCTAGTGGTCAAATCTCCCACGATCGCTGGCTACTTGAGAAGATCTGGAAGCCTTGAAGCAGCGGTTCCCGCGTGCTCTTGCTTGGGGACAAGCAGGTCTTCGTTGGGGAGGGGATGTCAGCATCGCAGAGGAGCCAGAGCAGGACGTGGTGACCACCAAGGAGGGCGTTCCAGGACCAGAGCCGAACGCGGTCACCACGGGACATGGAGCTGTTAGGTTGATCTCTCCTCTAATGAGCCCAACGGCTCATTAGGCCCTTGATCCGCGCCCTGATCGGGGACGCCCAGCCCAACAATGGCTGGTGGGCCCCGTCACGCAGAGCTATATAAAGGAGGTGGGGAGCCGGGGCTCTAGTCACGAGGTTCACCTGAGCCGCCTTTCCCTACCTACAACCCTAACCGATCTCGAGGGTCACGCTGTGAGTGACAGGAAGCACCGCCGCCATCACTGCACTGCGCCTCCGACTTCATTGCACCACCACACTTCGCTGCGTCGCGCTCCCTCCTCCGACCGTTGCTGCCAGTGAGCAGAGCATCACCAACGAACGAGATGGCCGCCTCCGGATCGAACTCCACCGCACCTCCCGTTCCCACAGATGGTTTGCACCACCTCACTCCTTTCTCTCTCTCTCTTCCTCTCTCACGGTTCTAGTAGATCTCATACTAGGACATCATGTGTATCACAAAATACAAAAGATCCACCCCACTGATCTACTACTATTCGATCCAAATAGTATAACAGGAGCACCCGAGCCCAAGCGGAGCGACCGAACCAGGCATCCAAGTGTGCACATCGCTGGACATGAGTGGGCGTGAACCATAGGCTAGCACAGCTGCGCCTGTGGGGTTCACGCCGCGGCAATGCCCTGTACAAAGAGCAAACGTGAGGGAAAGGGAGAACAACAATTATTATCGCAAATAGATCAATATACTAAGCCTTCCTCTGCCCTTTCCTTGCGTGTTCATGCTTCATGTCTTCTTCTTCTCCAATCCTAGAAATTTCCTTTCCCTGCTATCTCTGATGCTAACAATGGCACCGTTTGTCAAGTTTAGGGATTTGCGGTGATCACCTTGAAAGTTCAAGGACTGAGATGACACCACCAACCAAGTTTAGGGAACTGTAGTAATCACCTTGAAAGTTTAGGGACCTATATGACACAGTCTACCAAGTTTAGGGACCTACAGATATCACTCTAAAAGTTCAGGGACCTGAATGACATCACCGGCCAAGTTCAGCACCGGCGGTGAATTTTGTCAACCAAGAACCTTGTTCAGGTTGTTCTTGTCTACTAGAAGCAAGAGGTGAACGACTGGACGTGGATGCTGCCCCGCGCGCTCCGGCGCAGCGGCCACCTGGTGCGGTGGGCGCCGTGCGCCAAGGCATTCGTGGCGTGCCTATTTATTAGAGCTAAGATGGATGTTCGGGTACGGGTGCAACGTGACCGAGGCAGCCAGAGAGAAGAAACTCTGGAGGAGACAGCACGCAACGAGGCAAGCGTCGCATTGTGGCGCGCATACAAGATCCGCGTGGCATCATGATCTGCTTGCATGCCCGCGCCGGCAGGAGGTCAAGGTCGTTGATCTGAGAGATGCTTCATGCCCCCTACTACATGACGATGATGATCAAAGTAAAGATGAAGTTTTCTTACTCTTTCTCGGCACGAGGGGTGGAATTCACAACTACCAGAGGCTCGCGTGATCCAGCAAACTTTTGCTCGTTCGTCATCAAGAACTTCGGAAAGCAAGTTTGGCTCTGTAATGCGGTACGAGGAATTCTGAATGAATGATGGATGGATGGATAAAGTTTTCCTATTTTTTTCGTAGACTTAATGAGAAGAACTCGATAGTCGTCTACTCGGGTACGACATGTGAACTTAATTATTCGCGATGACATGTGCTGATTATTTGTGGTGAAGGAAGTAACTTTAAAGTAGTTGGTTAATTTCATGCTAGATCCAATGAAATCAGTATGACGTTGCAAATATACTATTAAAAAAACTAATCAAATTTGAAGAAATTCGGTCTATGATGGAACTAGAACGGGACAGACCAGCCATTATATATATATATATATATATATATATATATATATATATATATATATATATATATTATAATAACTTATTCTGTAGTCACTTTGAGTTACGATAATTGTTATGCTAATTTCCATTCAACCCAAGCCTGGACCGGCCTGGCCCAGCCCAGCTCCAGAGCTAACGTAGAAGACCACGTGACGATGATAGAGACGTTGGATATGGAAGTGTGGACAAATTAAGCAACAAATGGCTGGTTGAGGAAACAAATCGTGAGCAGCTGCGCTGAGTTTTCGCTCCGTCTTCGTGCATTATCGCCGGTGCTTAGCGGCGAAGCAAGATGGACAAGTCGTGAGTGTGGCGGCGGCGGCGTAGCGCAGAAGAGATGTTGTTGAGCGGAGTGCATTGTGCAGCTCACCGAAGAAACGAGCGATCAAAATGGAGTAGGCGAGTAGCGCAAGAGCTAACGCTTGCCGTCATACATTCTACAGTAAATGGGACGGGGGGTTCTCAGTTTTAGCTGTTGTTCCTTGCATTGTTGAGTGGCCATCGTGGTTAATTAGCGATCCCCTGCTTCCCCGGGGGAAGAAAAAAGGAACTCGATAAGCCACACGGCAAACCGCCGCGAGTGAAGGACAGTAGGAGTAGGGCGATGTGAGTCGGTACTGGGTAGCCTAAAAATACCAAGAACATTATTCCATTCATTGGATTATTTATTCAAGAAAGCCCCGGATACATCATCAATGTTCGAAGACTGTTGAAGGGTGTATTTACAGCTTCTACCAGCCTTCAACTCGCCCTTGTCCCAGCTTCACCTTCACAGGCACGGCCGACCCGACCCGACCCTCACAGGCTCGACAACAAGTTCACCTCACTCGCGTCCCGCCACTGCGGCCTTGACCCTCCTCACCAACTCCTTCCTGCACCGGACCATGCATCATCAAGCCAAAAACAAATGTCAGATCACACAATCCACATCAATAGGATTGGGAGTACTCCTATCTTGCAGCAGATACTAGATGCCTGATGGCCGGCCGTACCGGAGCAGGTGCCTGTCGAAGGAGGAGGCGGAGAGGAGTCCCCTGTTCTCCTCGGCGCGCCTGATGAGGTAGGGGATGATCTGCTCCACCGGCCCGTACGGCAGGTACTTGCTCACCTGGAACCCGGCGTTGCGGAGGCTCAGCGACAGCCCGTCCGCCATGCCCATCAGCTGCGCGAACTGCAGGTTGCGGTCTCCCTTGGGGATCCCCAGCTCCTGAGCACGCGCCGCCGCGAGTTGGCCTGCCAAGTGGCAACGCACCACGATCGGCTCATCAGTTGGATTGGATGCATTGTGAAGAGAAGGGTTGCTTGTCCGGCCAGTTGCTGTAAGAGGGGCTGCCTGGACGACTTTTACCTGACTCCACGTTGTGGGTGGCGAGCATGACGGAGGCGGAGCCCCGGCGGACGCGGTCGAGGAGGAAGGCGGCGCAGCCGTTGTAGCAGTCGTGGGTCTCCTGGATGCTGCCGTGGACGGGGGACGGCACGCCGAGCGCCGCCGCGAGCCGGGTCTCGCGGGTCAGGTACGCGCCGCGCACGACCTTGAGCCCCAGCCGCACGCGCTCCCGCTCCGCGGACCGCACCATGGCCTCCAGCCGGTCCCGCGCGTCGCGGAGGTACGCCTGGATGGTGCCGTGCACGATGGGCCGCTGCTCGCCGTCGGCGGCGTCGTTGAACGCCAGCGCGCCCACGAAGGTGAAGTAGTCGATGGCCGGCTGCACCGTCGCGTACTCCGCGTCCACCAGCAGCGGGATGCCGTGCTCCGCGCACCGCGCGCACACCGCCAGCAGCCGCTCGTGCGCCAGCTGCAGCTCCCTCTCCTCCTCCGCCGTCAGCGCCGGCGGCTCCGACGCGGTCAGGTGGAGCGGGCTGGACTCCGACAGGATCGGGAACGAGTGTGTCTTCCATGGCAGGTTGAACGACGGGTGCTTCTTCTGCCACCGAAGCAGGTCGCTCGCCTTCTCCAGCAGCGCGATCGGGCAGAGCGCCGTGATCTTGATGCACACGCTCGCCTGCACGCACAACAACGACCCACAAAATTACTCTATTTGATTTGATTTGAGCAGTACTCCTACTTGCTGTAGTATTTATCACATAACCTCTCTCCTTTTTGTGTTAATAAAAATAAAAACGGGCTACAATGAAACGCAAAATCACTGAGGTTTAACGCACGCGGTGATTAGGAATGTCTAAATAAGGAAGATTCCGTGTTGTAGGGTTTTGGTGTGAGAGGCTGAAACGAGCGGCGCAGACAGGGCAAGCGTGACATGCTAAAAATAAAACCAGCAGCTGGTTTTCAGGGCCCACCAGCAGTGACCGAATCAGCACCAGCTAGCTAGACAGCCGGGCGATTCACTAGGCAAGGCAGCCTACTACGAGAAGATTCCCACGGAATCCGGGGGTCCGTCCACTCGCGCAGACAGCAGACTGCAGACGGCACCGAAGATTCCGTCCGACGTGGCAGCCTCCCGTCCCACCGCCATGCAAGCCACGGAGGAAAAAAAAATTGACGAGGCGGAAGAGTAAGCGGTGACGACGGCGACTCACCGAGCCTGGAGGCAGCGCGGAGGCGACGTCGACGGCGGAGATGAACCCGGCGGCGTTGCGGTCGCACGCGTCGCCGTCCTCGGCGTCCTCGATCCCGTAGTCCAGGATCCCGCCCATGCCTCCGCGCCACAGCCGGCGCACGACCGCCGCGGCCTCGTCCGCGGTCTCGCCCGCGCAGAAGTGCCGGTACGCCGTGGCCCTGGCCGCGGCCCGGCCCAGCGCGCTGCCAGCCACCGCCGGCGACCGCAGCGCCGCGGTGGCGACGTCCACGAGCGGGCCCACGGACAGCGCCTGCAGCGCGGCGAGCGTGCGCAGCAGCGCCGACGTCGGCTCCCCCGCGAACAGCCGCCCGGTGTCCTCGAACTGCAGCAGCGCCGCCTTGGTCCGCTCGGACGACGCCAACGGCACCTCGGCCGCGGTGGTGGCTGCGATCGCCTCGCCGGCGGCCGCGGCCGCGACCGCCTCCTCCGGGAGCTTGGCGGCGGCGAAGGTGGACAGCGCGCGCTTCGTGACACGGGAGGCGATGGCCATGGAAGGACGGGCCTGGCGGGATCGAGCGAGAGAACGAAGAGCGGCGGCGCTTTCTTGGGAACGAGAGAGAGAAGAACACGGTTGTGGTGTGCAAACTACGCAGGCAGAGGCAGGGCAGGAGGTGGAGGATGCTGCAATGAGATGAGATGAAATGGAATTCAGCCCGGCGCAGCGGCTTATATAACACAGGAGGAAACGGCAACGAAAAGGCGGCTGTTTTCGTCAAGGTCCCCGAGGAAAGGTATCAGGTTTAGGTGAGTCCAAGATCGGAGGAAGCGGGGCATCAGCAGTGTTTTTCTCTCATAACAAACCAGCGAACAGTACTTTCAGCCACAATATACCAGCGAAACGAACAGGGTGATATACTTACATAGCAAGGTCACGACGTGCGGTGAGCTTCAGAGCTTGCGGAAGGGTGGCCGTCAAGAAATCGGAAATGAGCTGGAAAATGAGGTGGGAGAGGAGGGTTGAGGAGAGGAGACGCGAGGTGAGTCAGCGTGGGAGCGCGCAATGAGACGGGCGAGACAGCTAGCGGGCCGCATGGCGGCATGGGCGCGCGCGAGATCGCAGGGGACGCAGCTGACGCGGACGCCTAGATCGGTCGGTCGGAGTGCAGGCAGATTGCCGTGGGAATTTTGACTTGTGATGACGCGGATCCGGCGTGGAGAGATCAGTGCTCCTCCTGCTCTGCTAGCTCTCGGCTGATCTCCCACCCTTCCTTACTTTTCAGTCCTTGCACGCCTCTTTGGGCGGAGTGGCTTCTCTCTCCCGCCAACAACGACACTGATCATGTGGAACAGCCGCCAAAGAGGCCGCCAAAGATCTCTCTGGAGGCTGTGTTCAGATAAATATTTGGGAAAAAAATTCCTGTAGCACTTTCGTTGTTATTTGGCAAAATTTATCCAACCAAGAATTAATTAGGCTCAAAAGATTCATCTCGACATTTACAGACAAACTGTACAATTAGTTATTATTTTACCTACATTTAATGCTCCATGCATGCGTCCAAAGATTCAATGTGACGGGTGGCAGAGGAAATATTTTGGGAACTTAACGGGGCCTAAACCCTAATCGCCCTGTTCGATTCCATAGGTTAAATATGCCACGTTTGGATTGCAAATAATTTCAACCCGATGAATAGTACCAATTTCGTCTTATTTGACAAATATTGTCCAATCATGGACCAATTAGGATCAAAAGATTCATCTCGTGATTTCTAATTAAACTGTGTAATTAGTTATTTTTTACCTATATTTAATACTTCATGCAAGCAGCTAAAAATTGATGTGATGGAGAGAGTGAAAAAATTCTAACTTTTGAGTGCATCTAAACGAGCCCTTAATGTTTCATCTCACCGTTCGTACGCCAGAGAGAGAGCCTGGATCCAGCATCGTGCCGCGAGTGAGACGCGGTACTGACAGCCAGGGACTGCCTTCGTTCACCTGCAGCGTGTGACTTGAGAACGCGGAGCTGGCGCTGTGCTGCCTGCGAGTGCTAGCGGCTCCGTCGACGGCGCTAACGGCAGCATTAGCAAGGGTAGTGCGGTACAACAAGTGCACAGCACACTACGTCGGCCGGGATTAATAATAATTCTACGCTTGATCAATGAGTAGTCTCGCCGACTTTTCCCGCGTGATCAAGCGGGTAACGTGGTCTGACTAAGCTGTGCGAAGGCAGGAATATTCATCAGATAAGACAGATTTGACTGAGGTACCGAATATGCAGTAGGAATATCTTGGATCTAACGGCTGTCGTTCAAGAAGGTGATACCGTACGAACCTTCAGATGGTGATACGCTCATGTCTCTTTCTGTCAGCAAATCAGCGAGGATTGCTTTGGCTCTCTCAGCCTCTCGTGTTTTCTCTGCAACATAAAAAAAACTAGCACAACGGGCGCGTTACGCTACCCTAGTTTTTTTTTTCTATACGTGAACAAATTTTAAAGGTAACATGGAGAATTTTTTTAAGGAGGTAAAAAAAGAGGAAAAAAACCAGCTACAGTGATGAACAGCGCCTGAGCGCGTGGGAGAGCTCCATTTTAGGCCTCAGTGTGGAGAAAAAAATTGTGGAGGAAAAAAAGGAACAAAAAAAATGTCACGTCAACTACAGTGATGCGCGTGGGAGAGCTCTATTTTAGGCCTCAACGTGGAGAAAAAAATTATGAAAGGGAAAAGAGGATGGAAAAAAAAGTCACGTCAGCTACAGTGATGAACAGCGCATGAGCGACCTCCATTTTATTCCTCGCTGAGGAAGTACAGTCCAACGTGGCAATGCTAAGATGTTTTATGGAACATTTGGTGTGGACTGGTTAAAAGCAAACCAATATTGACATCAGTGCATGGATAGGATGGGACGAGCTAACTACACCGATAGCGTCACTACCAACTTAGGTGTAATGGATCACTGCATCACGTACGAATGATCACCATGTGACGCTGCCCAACGTACGCCTCATATATAGGGACCTTTTCGATAAATAAAAGGGAGATGAAAGGGTGGGGCGCAAATATGGCTTCAATTTAATCCACGCACCTCCGACGCGGCAGCATCATGAGACCAGATGAAGCGTTGAAGCCTCTGGACGTTGACACGGCCATTAATTAATCTTCTTTTATTACGTACTTGTTTCCCTTTCTTCCATCGGACGAATTGAAAATCATGCCAAATGGTACGGTGTGTAGTGTAATGGCTCATCACTCGTGCCCATTCGTGTGTAACTTTAGCTTTGGTTCTTGGCTTTGACGTGCAGCTTGCCCATGCAAGCGTGCCGAGTGCAAGTGTAGTAGCAGGATCGCACCACGACGACGGGAGACGGCCGACCAGCCAACGGTACGGTCTCTCCAGAACAGTAGCAGCGCCAGCGTGAAATGAAAATGCAAGCGCGAGACCACCCTGCGGCGCCGTGCGCTGTGCGCATGCCTCCTCTAGTCCTGGCGCGGCCCCCGACTGGCTGAGTGGTTGTGCAGCTCACCGCCGGATCCCGACGGCAGCTCGATCGCGTCGCGTTTTCTCTTGCTTGGACCGCTAGCTAGGATCGGCCACGGCCAGCCAGGATCCAAAAAGCAAACCCAGAACCTGGCCCACCGGCTGCTCCATTACTCCACGACCGACGATCTGAGCCGTCCGCGGCCCATCCGAGTGGTACCGGCGGGCCACCACCCCTGACATGACTAGCCACCGCTCCAAAATGACGGCGCAGGAGCGCCCGGGCGTCACAATCACATCAAGGGCTCGCTCGCCTGTGAGTGCTGCTGGCCGATGGCTACCTTTTTGTCTCGGCGGGCCCGATTAGCTACGTAAACAACTCCATATTATAACACAAAAACGAGGATCACGCATGCCCAAATGGCCGAATCGTGAAGGAATAGGAACGATGACTAGGAGAAGGGCCAAAGTGACAAGGCCGGATGAGCTGTGGTATAGCAGCTGCCTGCCATCATCGACGTCGAGTGCCACCATCGCGGCCTGCCAGACTGCCACCGACTTAGCCATCGGCAATTAGTGCTAACCGATGCATCGGCTGACGACGACTTTAATTATTCGGTTCGAGATGCAACTTATGGGCAACTGAAGCTCCGATGGCCAATGCCATTCCATTCCGCCGCACTAAACTTATGGGCAAGTGGTGGAAACCGATCGATTTGATTAAGCACGGCAATTGATCTAGCTAGTGGCCCATGCACGCGCACGCACGCACGCGTTCGTGAAACTTCTGCGGTAAACCTGCAGCAGCGCTGCCTGGACAAATAATAATGAAATAAAGTAGCTTATCCATCCAGCCCAATTGGTCCATGTGAGCAATCAAGGACCAAAACCCTATCCTGTCCCCGCGGGCGCCAGGTCCTGCGAAATCGCGAATGCGATGCGAGTCCGCCGACAGCGACGCGGGCAGCTGCGTTGCCGCGGCCGGCCAAGCCGGGCGTAACCGCACCGCGCCGCGGGCGGCTATGTTTCCTTCCCCGTCGGGCCGGGCGCACGGGCGGCCGGGGTTGAAATGGGCGTGGCGTGTTGGACTGGGTGTTTATGTTTTGCCCGTCGTCGACTGGCCCGGCTGGGATTCAATTCATTCCTCGGTAGTAAGTAACCAACCCGGCCGGCGAGACGGATGGATGCCCGGAACGGCGTGACGCCACCGGCCACCGCCGGAACCTTCGGACGCCGCTTTCAGGCGAAGGAGTTGGGAGAGCGGGGCCGACCGGCCGAAGCGCGCGTCAGCTGTCACGCCGATCTGTGCCTGGCAGCGGACGGCATCGCTGATCCTCCTGTGGTGCACGACATGGAAAGCGATAGGCCGGCCCCCGCCACGCCGAGTACCTGTTGGGCTTGCCTTCATCTGACGACAGCTCCTAGATTAATGGGCCTCATGAGTCTCGAGCCATCGCCCTTGTTGCTATATTGGCCCATTGCCAGGATTGTTTTGTTTCATATGCAAAGCAGGCCGAAGATTCTTCTAAGAAAAATCGGGGCAAAGCGCGGGACGGCCCAATAGTGATAGCCGAGCCATCACGATGGACCAGGTGGATTGTTACTAGGCTTACTCGCCGAAGAAAACGACATGTATGTATGCCTTCTGGCTTCTGGGTTTCGCTTGGCAACTACTCCTAGTTACATTTGCTCAAAAAAAACTCCTAATTACACGTTTCTAAAAAAACTACTCTTAATTACAGTCACAAGCCACAAATGCTAGCTATCACATGGGATGATAGGAATGAAAGAATGATAGACTCCAGAGGCTTCAAGCTAGCAGTACTCCGTACCTCACATATGTGAGGATGAGCCTCAATTATAAATGGAGTTGTAGCCTTGCAGAAGCATGGCGCTTGCCCGGCCCCCGGGGATCTGCTCTGGTCAATAAGGGCCTTGTTTAGATACCCAAATTCATCCTTAAATTTCACTATGCAAAAAGAAGATTCCCCATCACATCAAAATGTCGGCACATATATGGAGTACTAAATGTAGATGAAATCAAAAACTAATTGCACAGTTTTGTTGTACTTTGCGAGACGAATATTTTAAGCCTAATTAATCAATATTTGGACAATTATTACCAAATAAAAACAAAATTGCTACAGTGTGACGGGACATCTACTATGCAAAGTTTGCATCCCAAATTTGGGATCTAAACAAGGCCAAGGCCAAGCCCGGGTCAAGACTACAGATGGTCCAACCTGTCCTTGTCAGCTAGTTTTTTTTTTTTGAGTGGACCTTGTCAGCTAGTAATGGCAGCCCATCCGGCTGATCCCTGCCCCTCACCTGGAATCACCAGACGAGAGCACAGCCCACACCCAACAGCAACACAAATTCCATTTTGCAGATCCGACCTCACCAGAAACACAAATTCTGCCTCCACGTTCCGTGGCCTTGAACTGCCTATTATTGGCACGGCTGACAAGAAAGGTGCAAGCAGATGCAAAGTTGCAACTCTGAAACCAGGGCCCATCCTAAATTTTCTCCCAAATTTCACTATGCAAAAAGAAGATTCTCCGTCACATCAAAATATCGGCACATGCATGGAGTACTAAATGTAGATGAAATTAAAAACTAATTGCACAATTTTGTTGTACTTTGCGAGACGAATATTTTGAGCCTAATTAATCAATGTTTGGACAATTATTACCAAATAAAAACAAAATCGCTACAGTACCCGAGGCACTGTTCATGCCCGAATTCAGGCCCGAATTCGGGCATCTAAACAGGCCCCAGACAAACCCACCTCGATGCCTCTGCAAAAGAAACATCCAAGGACTGGCAACTTTAAACAAGTTTGAACTTCTTCAGGGCTCCAACTCCAAACTGCTTAACTATCAGGCTTGCACCCAGAACTTGAAGTGAAACAAAAAAAGATCAGTAGACATGTTGGATGCTGCAAATCGAACAAGCAAAAATGTACACACAAGAACCAAGAAATGGTTGCACCGTGTTTACTTGTGCTCCTGTTCAGCTTCTATGAAACACAGTAAAGCACCACATAAATGTCAAACCAACAAGGGCACAAGGGCAATTGCAACTAGCAGAAGCAGACCCACCAGTCTACCAACCAATGCAAGAATTGAAACGGACATGGCGCCAAAAGGCTTGATCTCATCGTGGTGCATTTTTAACTGTTCCAATGCGCATTCAGTCTAAACTTCTGAAGCAATCGACAGTTGTATACAGATTGAAACAAATATCTTAATTCCACAAAGCTGAATGAGAATGAGAAAAGAAGCACTTGCAACCAAACATATCAGAGTTCAGAATGTTGTTACATTTAGGAAAAATGGCTACATTATGTTTTTTTTCTATGCTCATGTTCTTTCAGAACTGGCTGACACATTGTGTATCCTCTGGTGGATTGCAACAACAATTCATGCCCCCCCTTGGTTGCTAAAAGCTAAGACTACTGCTATAAACTACCAGCTCCATCTATCCTTATGAACAGGGTCATTTTCCTTTCCTATCTCACACAAAAATGAACATGGTCAAAACTAATACTTGCTCGACAATGTTGTACATGATGAGAAGATTCTAGGTTTCTTATCTTTCCACTCCCAAGAGCTATTGCTCTGCTTATCCACATGCTATACTCTTCCCATGGGAGAAAAGGGAGGGTCGATGACGATAGATGGTGGTGTCTTTTCATTCCTGCTCTTTGGTTTCTTCTTCTCCTTGGGTGTGACTGAATCAATTAACTGCCTCACTTCTTCCTTCAGGAGAATCTTCAGCGAGCTGGAGTATAGCTTGTTCTTAAACTTCTCGATACCAATGTCTGAAGAAGCTTCAGAACAGTGAAGCAAAGAGATGCAGATAGAAAAGGCCTGCAATGCCGATAATCGTGCATGGAAATCCACTGAGAAATGTCCATTCCCATCTGCCTTCATCGAAAGGGCAGGGAGAACATCTTTGTTACCCTGTTCAAACATTTGTAGCATATATATTAAATGTGTCATTTAGTCGAATATAGCTTCAGAATGTGAATGTAAATATTTTGTACAAAAGTAGTTGTTACTGTCTTGCTGCATAGCTTTTAGGGAGGGTAAAACAAGAAACAACTACCCTGTTAACTTTAAATGCATCAACAAATAGCAAACTTGTATCCTAGCTCATCTTAAAATGTCGCAGGCAGCCATTTTTGGAAACATGAATATTTGGACATACAAAATCTTACTTTTGTCATGTTTAGTTGTCCCTGCACTGCCTAAAATATGAAACAATAACCACTATTTGTATGATAAAAGAATAAGAGATAATCAGGTGTACCTGAGCAAATAGCTCCATAGGAGCTTGGCTTTCGTTCATTACTGAATCAGCCCAGTAACTATCATATGCATTGTCAAGGACAACAATTGGGCAAGACATGTCCCATCCACCACAATCACAGGCTCCACCGGACTTTAGACGGTCAAGTAATGGTGATGGGCTGGCCTCATCATCCCTTGGTAACCCATGTGCACCACCTGCTGTAACTGCTTTGATAGTACCAGGTGATGATCCAGCTTTCAATTCTTTGGACTTTGTTTTATGAAATGGCACCTGTACTACGATGGCAGCAACCTCCAAATGTGGATGAAGATCTTCTCGAGACCAAAGACAAGATGTCGATAGATCTGAGTCAGTCCTTGTAGTATTTTGTCTCTGCATCAGATCATTTCTGGTTTGTCCAGACATTGAATTATTGACAACATTGCAGAATGATGGTCGAATGGCATCTGTAAATTGAATTCTCTCAACAGCAGAACTCCGTCTTGCATGAGCAATGTCATACAGAACAAATTCAGTGGTGGCTGAGTTCTTTAAAGTACCATCTTCTCCAACGCTAGAGTACAAAAAGGAAGACACATGCATCTGGCCTACAATCGGAGGTAGACACCCATGCCTATCCTTGGAGGTCCTTCCCACAGTGCTTGCTCGCTTGCCACTGCTATGGAAAGTGTAAATCCAATTCAGTTCATCCCCAGCTTTCCATGTATTAACATATATTGATTCTTCTGGGCCCTTTGTACTAAACACAAAACCGAAAGCACCATGATTTGGATCCAATTTAATAACAGCATGAAGATGAGTTGGCGATGAAGTAACGGTCAATTTCTGGGCTTCCCCATTTGTCTGGCAATCAGGTGCAAGGCTTTGCTCAGCCCTTGAGATATCACTTAACAAAGATTTGCGTAATACTCTGCATTTTCCTCCAAATGGAGTACTGCTTGATTTTGAATCTTTTGTTTCCATCAGAGAAGGGTTCCGTTGAGACTTCGACTTCATGATAGGATCAAGAATTTTCTTGAATGGACTAGAACGAGCCTTTTTGTTGCCAACACATTCTGATGGGCATGTACCATCAAAAACACCCACCTTTGTTGACAAGGACTTGGGCAAATTAACTACACCTCTTTCATCAGGACAAAAACCAACTGACTGTTGGCAATCTGATCTTCCAATTTTGCTAAAATTGCCTTCTGGCAAATGAGAGGTTGCATTTGTGCATGAACCTTTGGTGGTATCTTCTTCAAGTGATATCTCCAGGAAACTGCCTAGTGCATCATTTTTCAACAAATTGCAGTCCCTGCGTGGTTTCTCGAGTGTTAAGTCATCCTCAGGAATCTCATGGAGTGAAAGCTTCATAATCTCCCTGGAAGCTTGATAAATTCTATGATTTGTCCCCATAGAAGACCTTGTATTGCATGAATAGCTCCGCAGTGGAAAGGAGCAATCACCACTTGTGCTAGTCTGAGACTGAGAGGATGAATTGGCAACCTCAAAGGACAAAAATGTGTCTTTATTGCTCGAATAATTTAGTTTGCTCCTCCCTTGGAGATTCCTGAGTCTGCTAACCTCTCCGGAACTCTGGTACATAGAGCCACGCTTGTGCATGATGCCATCTTCCGGGTTTGCGTCTCGATATCTTGAAGGCAAACTTTTGCAGTGGAAATTAGGGATCCTGTCAAGGCATGGTTCTTCCAATGTTTCATCTGTGCACTTCAATCTGTGAAACTTGCTTGTTTCTGCTTCTCTGCTGGTGCTCTCAGTTTGTGCACTGATTGATTTCATGCTTTCCTTACCTGCTCTTAGCCGAGAACGGTTCCCCATAGAGGTACCTGCAAATGAAACCACAAACATAGCCAGATACTTAGGTCCAAAATTAACACTTGTTTTCTTAGGACAATGCAGTGGCACATAAGCTAGTCATAAATGGGAAGCAATAAAAGGGATTTTTTTTAATGGCGCATAAGGTAGTCGTAAATAAGGATGCTGTACTGGAACATCAAAGCAGAAAGATCCATGTTCTACCTATTAATGGAACTACATGCATCTCTCTTTTTTTGCAAGCAGTTCTCGCGGGTAAATCACGCAAACAAGAAAATACTGGAAATTTAATTTTACATCAACCAACATTTTTTTCTAGGTAAAACAAAACAACCTTATTTTCGCCCAATAAACACAGTATATACGGTTTCGCGCCCTTAAACGAGATTCAGCGTTCACCAAAACCGCACCGTCAATCCCACAAAAACCGAAACATTTCCACATCCCAATCAACCGGACCACCAAACAGTCAAACCCTCCTCCAGAAACTCTCACCCCTGCATGAAATCCAAGTATCTCATCGACAGACATCCGCATTTGTTGGAGAAACGCGTCGTTTTTCACCAAGAAAATCTGCCCCCGATGATATCCCCAAACCCAACTTTGGCCTATCTCCAGTCCAGCGCCCGAATCCCCACCCATTGACCTTCAGCATTAGCATAGCGGGCAAAGTAGCGAAAAGGCAGGAGTTCGAAATCGAATGAACTCAGTACCAGACTACCAGTCCCAGAAACGAGCCGGCAAATCCCATTACCTCAGTCTCGGTGAGAACCAGATCAACGCAGCAGAGCTGTAGAGGAGGTGGATTCGTCGCGCCTCCCGCTCCCAATCTCCCGCGCGGGCGCAAAACCAAAATGCATTGGTGTGGGGACTCTAGAGAGAGTTGGGGGCGAGTGGGTGGGTGAGCTTGCTGACCTACTCTACTCTACTCTACTCCTTTGTCCCCTCCTTGGTGGCTGATGAAATGAAGTAGGGAATCTACTGGTCTGTGGTCTGAAGTCTGGAGAGTGTGCTCTGAAATCTCAAATCCGCGTCTGAAGGGTCCAGGTACGAAATAGCATAAGCTCAAGGGACTGGAGCCTAAGATTTCCTGGAAGTATCCGGTTTAGTTTAGGTGCTTTGGAACACAGCACTTTTGCGTATCTCGAGCTCGAGGTGTCTCCTCCTCTAGCTGCTGCTAATTAAGGCCACTAATGAGAGAGAGAAGATGGGCGCTCCACAGTATTAATTTGATGCGCATACATACATCTATGCCCTTGTTTAGTTCCCCTTCAAAATGCAAAAAGTGTAAAGATTCTCTATCACATCACCATCACATATCTTTAGACACATAAATGGAGTATTAAATATAGGTAAAAAAATAACTAATTATACAGTTTGCTTGTACTTTACGAGACGAATCTTTTGAGCCTAATTAGTCAATGTTTAGACAATAATTGACAAATACAAACGAAATGCTATAGTATTTCTGACACCTCCCAACTTTGGAACTAAGGCTTGTTTAGATTACAAATTTTTTCAACTTTAGCTACTGTAGTACTTTCGTTTGTATTTGGCAATTAGTGTCCAATCATGGACTAATTAGACTCAAAAGATTTGTCTCGTGATTTACAACCAAATTGTACAATTAGTTATTTTTTTTATTTATATTTAATGCTCCATGCATGTGTCTAAAATTTGATGTGATGGAAAAAAAGTGTAAAAATTTGGAATTTAGAGTGTATCTAAACGAGACCTAAAAAGGCCTATGTGTCCATTATCTCTCGCGTACTCCTACTGTGGGAGTAGAAAACTGCGTGTGCAACGGTGCAAGAAAAGTAGAAAAACATGAGCGAGTCCTATCAAATCCAGGCGCTCATTCTCATGTTGCTTCGCTGCATTGGGGATTTGGGGGCACTCCTCTGCTCGCTTCGGATTCAGAGAGATTGCAGTACAGCCGTACAGGGACATGAGTACAATACTGTACATGACACAAGGCATTGCTTGCTTGTATTCCAGGTCAACAATCGACGAAAAATACAGCTCCGTGTTGCCTGCTTGGGTTCTCTGGTGGAGGGAATCCAGAGTTCCAGACGACCAACCACGAGTGCATATGTTGATTTCGCCTAACGCCACTGACACATGGGGCGGGCGGCACGTGACTGACTGAGTAGGGACATGTAGCTTTTGGCAATCTCTCTTTTTGGTACCGTTTAGATGCCAAAAATTTTACCAAATTTTTCAGACATGAAGCATTAAATATAGATAAAAAATAAAACTAATTACACAGTTTAGACGAAATGGACGAGACAAATTTTTTAAACCTAATTAGACCATGATTGAACACTAATTGTCAAATAACAACGAAACTGCTACAGTTATATTTCGTCAAAAATTTTGCCAACTAAACACGGCCTTGGTTTTCCTCAGCTTATCCTGCCGCCCATGACCCAATCCGTCTGCCCCTCCGATCGCTTCGTTTGCCGTCGTGTGCTCAGCACCCTGGCTCCGTCTCTGCATTTACCGTGCCTTGTTCGGATACGCACGTATTCATCTCAATTATCACGTGATGAAGTGAAATTAAACTAAATTTCATTCTATTCCACTTTAACACACGTGGATTGAAGTGAATACACGTGCATCTAAATAAGGCCTTAACAAGATGATGGTGATCCAAAGTTCAGACTTCAGACACACCATTTGCTCTCACGCCAATAAAACTATGGCCCCGTTCGGCTAGGCTGATAAGCCGGCTGAAAAACACTGTTGGCTGATTTGTTGTGAGAGAAAAATATTGTTTCGACTAAAAAAACAAGCTAAAAAAGACAGATTATAAGTCAGGTGAATAGGCTCATTAGAATATGCGAATCGAACCGAACCGAACCAACTATTCCTAGTTGCTTTCCTCTCGTGATCGCATATATGCTCGCCTCCTTTTGTTTTGGCTGGTCCAAACGATTTAACAAAAGCAAGGCACGTTGTGCTTCCTTCCGAAAGCGCCATCGCCCATCGATCTGCACGCATGCACTTCGCCCCACGAAAAAAAACACACAAACCGGGTAGCCAAACCACGCATCATCACGGATGAGTGAAACGCATGGGGGCCATGACCGGCATCGGTCTGTGGCCAAGATAGATTCCTGACCCGATCACCGGCATCACAAGCTCGGCTTGCCTGTTGGCTCCCCTCGTCAGTCGTCAGCCAGCCCACGTTGCTGGTCGTCCTAAGATGCCGCTGCTCTTGTCTCATCTTTTCCGCCTCTTGCTAAGTGGTACGGATTGAGTGATTGACTGTAAAATGCAACTAGTGGTACTTGCTGTAATTGCCACTGCACGAAGCATGGGCATTCTCACCCAATGCTAGCTATAGTAAGGACCACGTTTGCAGCAGCAGGAGATCCAAGTCATCGAAGTATCGAACATACAATACACGAAGCGCGAGCTGTCAACATTCTGAGCGGAGCGCAATCCATCCTTCGAGGCGACAAGTCATATGCCCTGCAGTTTTGGTTTTGGCCCCAAATCATTGTTTCGCCATCCCTCGACCTCGAGTGAGATTCCAGTCCAGAACGGCACGCACGCGCCGGGTTCAGCTGAGTCAGACTTGAGAAGAGTCCAAATACCTCTGGACCTGCTGCAGCCACCCCCGCCCAAGGCCCACGGCGGTAATACGGACCCAGGGCCATTCAGAATAATAAACTGCATTCCATGTGCCCAGGGGTTCGCATCAAACGGGTAGACTCAGCTTGAGGGCGGGAGCGCGGGACCGATCGAATTATTTGGCATTGGACCCCGGGCGGCAAATTCACCACAGAGTCCGCCTGCTGCACATGCCCCACCACACCTAGGATCAGATTCACAGAGGCGTTACTACTGGCCCAATAGCCCTATGTACTCTACGTGCTTCTCGTCTCTCAAAAGAAAATATTTTCCCACTCTGCTCGCGTATCTAACAAGGTTGAAGACAGACGGAAAAAAATTCTGTTCCGACTCATTCCGTTTTTAATTTTGTTCCACCTGTTTCTGTATTTGTGGTATCAGCTTTTCGTATTTACGGAAACAGGAAAGGGGTTTTTTCCGCCCGTTTTTGTGGAGTCCTATTTTATCTAGAATTGACCCGTATTTATTCCATTTTTCATCGCATTTTCAATCTATATGGGATATGTCTAGAAATTGGTATGTTAATAAACCTACTAATCACAAATTATGCATTTTAACATATTAACACATGACATGCTAGTGAATATTGGATCGATAATTTCGTACATGTATACTATTTTGTGACTTTGTTCATGTATACTCGAGAAAATTTGATCTTGTTAGTCCGTATTTGTCTGTTTCCGTATTTTCGTATATATCATCCATTTTTAATTCCATTTTTCCTGAACCCGATCCCGTTTCCGCTCAAAATGTAGAAACAGAAATGGGAGAGGATTTAGCGCATGTTGCAAGCGTATGTTTCAAGTGTTTCAGATATTTTAGAGTTATGTTGCAAGTGTTTTAGATGGATGTTGCAAAAGTAGATTGAGATATTGCATATGTTGCAATGGTTGTACGCTTATGCTGCAAAGATCTGTTACCAATGTTTCATCTGTATTTTTGGGACATATTGCAAGCATGTTTATCTGGATGTTACATATGTTTTACACTATGTTGTAAGTGTTTTATCTGGATGTTGCGTTTGTCTGCAATGATTTTCAAGTGTTTTTAGGTGCTTTTTTCAAGTGTTTCATAAACATGTTTCAAGTGTTTCATCTCAAGTGTTGCATTAGAATGTTTCAAAAGTAGATCGAGCGAGTGTCGTGGATCTCTATCTGGTTGGTGTGGATCAAATTTTCGGCGGTGTTTCTCGACTCCACGGTGGGTAGTGGCAGTAGGATGCCCTTGCAGCAGTGGTCAGCTGCGGCTTGAGGCTGCTCTTGGGCAGGTGCCTCTGGCCCAGTGTGGGGCGTGTGAAATGGTGTGGAAGCGGACGGTAGGTGTGGACGTCTGGACGCTAGGCGTCCGGGCGCTAGCAATTTCTAATTTGGAAGCCATGGACACCGCTCAAGAGTCAAGATCAACCTCTTCCTTTGGTTATCATTCCGGATCAGGAGCCATTGCACAGGGGCGTCGACGTGCATGCATGGACTCGATGCTCCACCTCGCCACCAAATGTGTGAGTGATCAAGCCCAAGGATCGTGTGATCACGTTCGCTGTCCCCTGAGGCCCTGACTGACGCGTGAGATCTGGTCCGCTCCGCTAAATGTGAGTAGAGTAGGACGGTTTAGGCTATCCGCACTCGTCGTACTCTAAATTCATCCTCTAAAAGGAATATTTCGTTCTAGTCATCGAGATTCCATCCTCTATATCAATTTTTTCCGCACTCATCCATACTCTATATCATCCTCTATCCACTGTGGGACCCACTTATCAGAATTTTTTTCTTTTTTCTTTTTCCCCCTTTTTTCTCTTTCCTTTTCTTTTCTTTTTCCCCTCTCCTCCTTTATCCATTCGACCGCACCGCTACCCTGCTCCCTTCACCACCACTCGCCCTCTCCCTGTCCTCCACCTCCCTCCAGCGACCGCGCGCGGCGGCCCTGGCGAGGGCGCGCTCCGGCACCGGCGAGCGCTCGCGGCGGCTCCAGGCTCCGAGGGGCGCGACTCACGGGCCCCAGCGAGGGCGCGCGGCTCCGGGCGGCGAAAGGCCAGGCTCCGAGGGCGGCGGCTCCGGGCGCGGCGGCTCCGGCGAGTGCGCGTGGCGGCCCTGGCGAGGCGCGCGGCTCGCGGGCGCGGCGGCTCCGAGCTCCGAGGGGAGTGGCTCGCGGGCCCCGGCGAGGGCGCGTGGCTCCGGGCGGCGAAAGGCCGGGCTCTGAGGGCGGCGGCTCCGACGAGCGCGCGCGGCGGCCCCGGCTGGAGCCTGCTCCCTCGCCTGCTCCGAGCGGACGCGGGCGGCTCCAGGCGAGCGCGGATGTGGGCGGCTCCGGCGAACGACGTCGAGGGTGGGCGGCGCGGAGGAGCGGGAGCCGGTCCATGGCGGCTCCGGCGAACGACGTCGAGGGCGGCCGGGCGCGGCGCGGCAGGCGGGACGGTCGCGGGCCTCCTCCGCCGGCGGCGCGCCATCCCCTTCTCTTCCCCTCCGACGGCGGCGCGCCATCCCCTTCTCTTCCCCTTCGCAGCGGACCTTCTCTCTCCTTCCCACACGACGAGCGGAGGACGAGGCCACGCAGGCCCCGCGCCACGCAGGTGCATAGCAGAAGCCCTGCTTGTCCGCCAGGAGTAGCGGACGCCCGCCCGTCCGCAACGATAGCGTGCGGGGTAGCGTACCCTGCTGCGGCCGTTTCATCCGCTATACACGTTTAGCGGTTGCCTTTACCAGACGTGGTGCGGACAGTCTTAGCGCTTGTGCTTCCTTGCCCATGTCGCGATGTAGTAGTCTTCGTCATGTCATGTGTCACCGCAAACTCGCGTCAAAGCGTTGTATTGTACTTTGTAACTTGTCACAAGTAGGAGTAGAATTGAATCCGCTCTGATCTTAATATTGAGGCGCAGCTGTCTTAGAGTATCTTTCCTAATTTATAGGATATCCAAATATAGATATCCACAGTTCCGGATTTCTCGCAAACTAAAGGTGAAGAGCGAGGATGGCTCTTTAGAATGTGTACAATATATATAGAAAAGCTATTGCAGAATACAAAGATATAGAAAACGACGTTTACTCAAATGACTCTTCAAATAATAATTTAGAGAGTAGATTCTCCAAATAATGATTTAGAGTAGATTTTAGAAAGACTCTTAGATATGCTTTTATGCTATCTTGGTCGTCTAAGCTATATTTGGTATTTTTCATCAAAAATTATTGTCCAACAGATATGTTATCTTGTTTGCTAAAATACCAAGCTGGCTATCTCAGGGATTTCGCTAGGCAAAGAAAGCAAAGCAGCGCCGCTCGCCATCTTCGGAAATCCCTCGCCACGTCGCTTGCCCGCGCGTGCGCGCGATCCTTCCCGCGCGCAGAGATGAACTTCCCTCGCGCGCTGAAGTTTCCCCTCGTGGCTATCCAACATGACCCGCTCGATTCAACAATTCCCCATCTCATTCGAGTCGCCGTGAGCCACTTCGGAGTCGCTGTTTTCCTGACAAACTTTCTATGACTTTCTAGAGCAGTACTCTCCCAAATACGGATATAGTCATCCATAGCATCAGCTGCTACTCCATAAGCTAACATCTGGAATGCTGCCACCACCTTCTGCAAACAAGATAGTCCTAGGGTTCTGGCTGCATTCCTCTTCTGCACGAAATAGTCATCATACTCCTCAACGGCCTTTATTATGCGTACAAACACATGACACTGCATTCAAAACCTATGATGTCAGATAAAAAAATATTCAGACCTCAATGCATACACTAAACATAAGTCAATAAAATATGAGAAAATTAACATGCGCCTGAAATAGCTTGGCTCTACAGAACCACGATGGCATGTTGGATTGACAATTTCTGATACTACTATATGCACTGCGGCAGTATATACCTCATCATCATCATCATCCTACGACGACGAAGAATCCATCAACTCATTAACTACATCTTCAAATTCCATTATGAACCTTTGATTACGAGGGTCCTATGAATCTGCTTGAACACAACCAGGATTAAAGAAAGAAGATGGGTGTCGATCTACTCATTTGATAACATGACCTAAAGAAATATCATATCAAACATACACGAGATGATGGGGGATCCGAACACCTACAGGGTAGCAGCAGCCCGTCGCCACCAAGATCAGCATCTCGTCATGGGTCAGAACACCTACAGGGACGCACGCAATGGCGATGTCGCCGCCAGGAGCCCAGAACGCGACGAGTCTTCTATTCATGCAAAGGAGCACAACCGCCGCCAGTACGTTCGTGCGGACTACTCCGAAGGAATAGGTCGTGGAAAGTTTCAGCGCCAAGCAGAATAGGTCAGTGGTAGCTGGTGACATGGCAATTTTTTAATATACAAGATGAGAAATAGCAAGTCTATTGGAAAACTCTTCTTTTTTGAGGACTTCTATATTTTACAAAAGAGCTAAACTATGCAATTTAGCTATTTATTTTACCACATCTGTTGGAGATGCTCTTATATATATATTTTTTTTAAAAAGCTTAACAAACTTCTCTAAAATTCCGGACTGAAAGTTCTGAATCCGTTTGCATGCCTGAATAGTGCAATTCTGAGAGCACTTGAAACAAACCATTGGAAGGTCAGCTAATGGAGGGCATGCATGATGTGATACATTCTTGCCTTCCACATCGCCGGAGTCAACTGCAGGCAGGACAAACCTAGTTCTTATCTCATTCTCCCTGCGCCGTCGCCACTGGTACACCCACCCAGAATCCCGTCGACGCTCGCACCCTTACCTTCGTCCAGGCGGGGCTGCCATCAAGATCGATCGGTTGTTTCTCCGCCGGATTTGTCTCAAGGCAGGATCGTCTTCGTAAACAAGGCAGGCCACACCCTTCTCGTCGACGCTGACGCGAACGCCATCAGGCGAATGCCCAGCCTCAAAGATGATAAAGGACTCATGCCCATCTTAATCTCCCTCGCTCCTCCAGATGCCCGGGACCAGCTGGAAGAAGAAGAAGACCTCTACATGACTACATCATGACTAGGAGGGCGACTCGTCCTCTGTCGGGTTTCCGCTCCTGCTTCGACGTCCTCAAACTGGGCGTCTCAGGCGAGCTCGAGCAATGGCTGGGTCTGCCGCCACCGCCTTTCGTCGACAACCCCCGGTATGACGATAAATATGCTCCGGCCATCATCCGATCCCACGCAGTGGTCGATGGTGGCCGCACCATATGCGTGTCGTTCGACAAGGGTGTTGTTGGCACCTACTGCTTCGACACAGCTCTGTGCGCATGGAGGCATGTGGGTGACTGGAGCCTGCCCTTTGACGGCTGTGCCGAGTACGTCCCCCATCTCTACCTCTGGCTCGGCTTCTTCCGCAAGACCACCTGTGCTGGACGTCAGAGCTCTCTGGCATGCCAATGGAACAGCCACCTGAGTTGCAGCACGTCTGGCGGGATTCAGTCACGCCCGAGAATTGGTCACCAACGATGTCCACACTCGTGAACCTGGGCTCCGGCAGGTTTTGCATCACCAAGCTCTTCGAAATTAAGCGCAGCACATGTGATGAAGGCTATTACGGATACTATTACCCTGATGTTCCCCCTGAGGTTGCTGTGCTCACCGGCATTGAGATTTGCAGCGGGAAGCAAGGGCCCAAGGTGCTCAAGCACAAGTCCATAATCTACCAGTTCGTGCATGATGCCATACACTACCGGAATCCGGTTCTTTGCCGAGTGCCATGTAGTTTGCCGAGTGTTTTTCTTCGGGCACTCGGCAAAGAAGCTCTTTGCCGAGTGCTAAATAAAAAACACTCGGTAAAAAAAAACACTCGGCAAAGAAGCTGCTTTGCCGAGTGCAAAAAAAAAAAAACACTCGGTAAAGACATTCTTTGCCGAGTGCAAAAAAAACACTCGGCAAAGAAGCTGCTTTGCCTTCTTTGCCGAGTGTTTTTTGGCACTCGGCAAAGCAGTTTTTCAAAGCACAATTTGAAGTCCTAAATGATTTCAAATTAAAAAGTTTTTAACTATAAAGTTTCATAACTTCTCAAGATCTATAAAGTTTATTTTGGTCATTTCTTCATTCGACAAAGCGATAGTAACGTTATTCACAAAATCTACACATCTCTCATATAGTTTTATGAAACTACAAGAGAGATATATAAGATTTGTGAATAATGTTAGAACCACGATCTCAGATGGAAAAACTTCCTAAACGAAAATTGTAGATCTCGAAAAGTTATGAAACATTGTAGTTGATAACTTTTTAATTTGAAATCATGTTGTCATGCAAAACTGCATCCGAATTTCAAAAATTTAAAATTCGAATTTTTCAAAAGATCTCGGATGGAAAAAACACCAAAATAAACTTTGTAGATCTCGAAAAGTTATGAAACTGTGTAGTTGACAACTTTTTAATTTGAAATCATCTTGTCATGCAAAACTACGTTTGAAATTCAAAATTTAAAAATTCGAATTTTTCAAACGACCTCGGATGGAGAAACTTCCTAAATGAAAATTGTAGATCTCGAAAAGTTATGAAACTTTGTAGTTGACAACTTTTTAATTTGAAATCATCTTGTCATGCAAAACTACGTTTGAAATTCAAAATTTTAAAATTCGAATTTTTCAAATGACCTCGGATGGAGAAACTTCCTAAATGAAAATTGTAGATCTCGAAAAGTTATGAAACTTTGTAGTTGACAACTTTTTGATTTGAATTCGTTTAGGGCCTCAAACAATCAATTTACACTTGATTTGGTATAATATTTGGGGAACCGAAATGGAATATAGACACAAATGAAAGAGAGGTGTAGTGGTAGAGGAGCTCGTGCGTGTGTGAGAGGTCGCAGGTTCGATTCTTGCTGGGCGCAAAGTTTCGGTCACTTGGGAGCAGTTGCCATATGACTGGCCGGTGGGTCCCTCCTCTAATTAAAAAAAATTTTAAATTTTTTTTTCCAATTTTTTTTAGATTTTTTTGGTTCGGCCTTTGCCGAGTGTCAGGCACTCGGCAAAGCCTTTGCCGAGTGCCCGATAAAAGACACTCGGCAAAGGCTGCTTTGCCGACAGCTTTTTTGCCGTGTGCTCTTTGCCGAGTGTGGCACTCGGCAAAGCCTTTGCCGAGTGTGGCACTCGGCAAAGCCTTTGCCGAGTGTATTTAGGGTTTTACCGAGTGCCCTGGACACTCGACAAAGCGGCTGATTCCAGTAGTGATACGGTGGGTGCTGTAAATCATCTCGATAGACAGTGCATCCATTTGGTTCCAAATATCTGCCTGCATAAGTTAAGACTGTAAGAGCCGCTTTTAGTTCCTGTTAGGAAGCTAATATTGGTTCTCAAAAAAAAAAAAAAGCAGGCAGGACGAATGGTTGCTACCAGCTGCTCTAGTTTCAGAAAATTGCAGAGATAATAATGGTGACTGGTATTTTGAAAGTTGATTGAAAGGCGCTGTCAGGCAAACTATGAGTTGATTTGTCACAGCCAAAACTCTGGAACAAACAGCCAGCTTTCTTTCTTTTTTATCCCCTTCAGGCTTGTTAGGTTCACAGGGGTACATTGATTGAGTTAATCCCCTCCTGTCACTTGAACCCCTTGGGGGTATAATCCCTTCGGGCTGTAATCCCTGGCTCCAAAAGGTTGTTCGGTTAATACAGGGAGAGATGCAATTCCTGTTACACTGAAGGCAGCCTTATTACAATGTGTTTGGTACTACTATTGATTGTACTCAATGGCCTATCTTAAAATAAAAACTCATTCCGAGCCCACCTGCCTCCTACTGAAGCTTCTACACCGCTTACACCTTCCGCAATTCTTCTTGGGCTCAGTGGGCAATCAATCAGATCAACCTTTTGGACCTCACAGGCGCTTTGGTCGGAGCACACTGGTCGACGCTGAGGGACCTGCTGCCGGCGTACCAACAAATCACGACGGTGTCAGTAGGGAACGGAAAGGCTACGTCGTTCTGGCATTACACTTGACTGGTACAAGGACCCCTAGCCCTCAAGATGCCGGCTCTCTTCAGTCATTTCGTTGGCCATTCGTCTTCTGTCTACGACGTTCTGCGCGCGGGCGTCCGAAACCTCATCCAGCAACGCCTTAGCCCCCAGGCCACCGAAGAACTCCAGGTGCTCGCCTCCCTTCTGAATGATGTTTAGCTTGATGACACGCCAGATCAGCGCTCAAGCTTCTTCCAGGATGAGGCTGGCAGACTACTGTCCGGGCTCATCTACCGGGTGTCCACGAGAAAGGAACAACCATGCCCCTCCTTTAAGTTTCTCTGGCGTAACTTCGCGCCCCCAAGTGTCAAATTTTTCGCATGGCTGCTGACGAAGAACAGGATCAACTGCAGAACAGCCCTGGTGACCAAAAACATTCTTCAGGAGGCCACTTGTGAAATTTGTGAACAAGCTGACGAAACTGCAGATCACATCTTCTCGGAATGCAACTTTGTCAGGAGCTTCTGGAGTCGAATTGGATGGAACCCTGATAATATTGCACCGATTGCAAAACTTTGGCTCACTCAAACACCGCCAAGAGTCCATCCTGACATAGCTCATCCAACCATCCTACTCTGCTGCTAGGAGATCTGGAAGCACAGGAATGAAGTTGTCTTCCGAGGGCTGCAGCCAAACATCGATCACCTGGTCGCCGCTTGCAAAGAGTCAGCACGCTCTTGGCCCTGCAGGATCCCACGACGGAATACTTCTCTTGCTACCAAGTGGAGAAACTCATTCGACATGTAATCTTGCCTAATTCTTTCATAATTACTGTAATCCTATTTGTACTAGAGGGGCCTCGCCCCTTCCACCCACCAGCTTTGCCGGAATCTGTGGAATGAAATCAGGTGGGGATCTTGTGGATTCCCCTGTCGTTTGCCTAAAAAAAACTCAGTTGAATATTCAGGTGGGGATTAATTCCCCCCCCCCCCCCACTAGACCTATAAAAAAATCAGCTGAATATTAATGCATCTTCAAACAACAAGAACAATAAGCTCCTGGTCTGTTAACACTAATAAGTGGCAAAAGACTACATCTCCAATGAACTGAACATGACGAGATCATGGATCCAGACAATGATGCATCTCTCTCTCTTTGACAGAACAAGTACATAACAACAGCTGAGAAAAGATCTTCAATACATTAATTAGAATGACACTTATAGACAATATAAACAGAGAAGACATTCTTCCTATGAAGACTGGAGCTACTTCATGCAGAACTCGAGCTCCTTACCTTCAAAGATGTAACTGTCATAAAAAGAAAAATGCCATTGTAAGTACCTGTCAGCAACTATAATCTATTTAAGCAAGGTGAATATTCAGTGTGTTGCTTTAAAAATAAAATCAGCATTATTGACTAAATTAAGTTTCTCACGGTACAACCAAATTTACATAGTATTTGCCGCCTAACAGAATCAAGAGCAAAAAACCTAAGGTTTCATGTCTCTACCAGAACAAAAAGAGAGAAGGCATGTATGAAAGAACTTCACTTCCACTTCCTATTGTACCATTGCATACTCAATTTTATAGGATGCAAGTTGCAGTCATATGAAGAGTAGAGGTACCTCTAAGCCATTTCATTTCGTAAGTCATAACCATATAAGGGCAGATTCCTGATCCTCATCGCAAGAACTCAAAATTTTTTGCCTGTTGTCTGGATTATTGAAGACCTCATATGCTTTGGCCTTCTCCACCTGTCACTTCCAATGTGTTGAGAACAGATATGCATCTCTTGATTGAGAAATCACTACCTTGAGAAATCTCACCTTTTCTTTTGCTAATTGTGCAGCCTCATCCTCAGCTTGTTTAATCCTCATGTCAAGATACCTCTCCATCAGTCCTTCTATGTTACCACTCTTTCTCTGTTTTTTTTTGTTCTTTTTCATCTCTGTTTCTTGATGCAACATCAACACTTCTTGGTACACTTGTAGCTTCAAAACTTGCAGCTTCTTCCTCTTCAGTTGGCTGCACACTTGCATCACCTTCTTCCCCTTCACTTCACAGATTTGGAATTATTGCACCAACCTCATTTTCAGCTCCTGATAGTTTTGATGTATGCCGTTGCTTCCTTTCTCTTCCCTCACTCCTTTCTCTTTCCCCACTAGAACCCAACAAGTGCAATGCAGGGAGAATAAGCAACATCATGTCATCATCATCATCATCATCCCTCCTCTTTCTAATTCGATCCCTTACTCTCGTATCCATTGCAAAACTAATAATAAATCCAAATAACACAAAAGTGAAAAACTTACAGCAAACAATCAGTTATAATCATTGGAGCATTCATTTACCTTTCGCTTTACTAGGTTCAGGTACAAGTTCCCAAGGATCAGACACTGGATCCCAGCGGAGGCTCGTCCTTTCCTATTCTTACTTGGGCACGGGCATTCTAGAAAAAAAAGGTAAACTGTGGTCAGAGGCAGACATAATGTATGTTTGTCAGGTTGCAAATGAAAAGGCATAGCAATACAGCTTCCTTCCAATACAATACCTTTAAAGAGAAAATGTCATCACAGCTGGGTAAAAAGTTGCACAGTTAATAAGGCATTAGGTTCTGTGTAGAAAGAGTTGGAGATCAGACACTCAACCAGTCAACCTTACAGTTTTTTAAAACCCTATTATATTAGTATAGATCACATCTATCCTTCCATTCCTGTGTATTGCCATTGATACATGTTTTGTCTTTGAACAGTTCAGTTTTATGACCATGAGAAAAATGTGGATAGTAGTTTACCCATCAAAACTGACAAAGATACACTGAGAGAAGGATACAGGTCAGAATGATGCGAGTAACAAACCTTTAAAATTGAAGTTTAGAACTTAAAAGGGTATTTAAAAAAAATGTATCAAACTATCAATGTACATGTGGGGGTTGCTTGTTACACTTAGCAAAGTACAGGTGGGGGTTGCTTGGTTCGAACAACCTCAAACTTGAAATAGATCAGAACAGAATTCTAGTTTTTGAAAGCCATCGTTGTAGTTTTCTCATGTAACAGAACGCAGAAAGTTCCCGAGAGATCAGAAATATATATTCTTGCAAACAGGATCCGCTATTTGTTGATCAATATCAATAATATTCAGGCCCCGTTTGGCAGGGCTTCTCCAACGGCTTCAGAGCCGTTTGGAGCTGTTTTCTGCCAAACGGGGTAAAATGAAACGACTCTACCGATGAAGCCCCTAAAAACGTGCTCTCATAGAGCTTTGGGGTGGGAAGGAGCCAAAAATAGTGGCTTCTCCCAACTTCACCTCATCCTACATGGCTTTCTGTGAGAGCATATTTTAAGGAACTCTTATGTGGAGCTGTTTTGCCAAATGACTTATCAAAATGGCTCCAGCTCCACCGATAGAGCTGTTCATGGAGCTAAAGCCCCCAAAAAATGGCTTCATTGGTGAAGTGGAGCCGTGCCGAACGAGGCCTCAGTAATAACCAGAATATGCTCTTATGCAGGACAATAACCAGAATAACACTAATCTGCACTAATTGAAAGATTGATTGGCATGGCTTTCCATGATTCCAGTTTCAGGCCAGCACTCTATGCTACTTGCCCATGATTTCACTACTCTTCAGATACAATCCAAACATGTGTTCTAGATGTCAGCATTTCATCAGTACCAAAACTCATGCCTCTAGCGCAAGATACGTGTGCGGTTTGCACCAAATGTACTATAGGCACATAATTCGTTTTGGAAACACCCGATGGTACTCTTAGGTGACCAGGCTCTAATGCAGGGGCGGATCCAGTGGTGGGGTGGGCGGGGCTCAAGCCCCCCTACCGCTGCCGCGACAATGGAGCCCCTCCTTGATACAGTCACCTCTTCTCCGAATTGGTAAATTTACCCCTATGAGGGATTTCGTCGAACATGTGGTGGGCACCCTAGGCAAGCAGTAGCACACAACAACAGCAGGCGAGGAAGGTGAGCACGGCAGGGCGAGCACGACGGCACCATGGCTAGCACGACGAGCACCTCGTCGAGCACGGATTGCCCGGCCTGGCCTCCTGGAGAGCACCTCAGTGAGCACGGCATGCCCGTCGCGGTCACCACTCCCATCGCTCATGAAGAAGAGAAGGACGAGCTCGCAGTGCGCCGCTACCAGGTGACGCGCCGCCATACTAGATGTGGACTTCGGTGGGAGGAGGACGAGCTTCCGGCCGCTACCGGATGACCCGCCGCCGCCACACCTCGAGACGACCACGCCAAGTCGTCCTGCCAAGACCGCGGCCACGTCATCCTGAAGCTGCGCCGCCTTGAGCCTGCCTCCGACAATCCCGAGCTCCATTCGAGCCACGCCGATGCCGTGCTTTATCTTCACCGAGCGCAAGGCCGCGTCTTCCCGGAGCCTTCCTTCACGCGGTGCCCACGATGCCAGTCCGAGCTCCCTATGCCATCCGGGACCTCACCGCCGTGCCGTGCCCTTGGCGCCCTGCTCCACCAGACGCACCACCAGGGGCCAGCGCGATGGGGACGGAGGCCGGGGCCAGCGCGGCGAGCGTGAGCGCCCCCGCGGCGTTGGGCGGGAGGAGCGTGAAGGATACGGTGTCGAGCGAGAAGCGGAGGAGGGAGAGGGGGAGGAGTGCGACCTGGCCGCCGAGGACAAGGAGGACGGCGAGCGCGGAGGTGAGCAGGGCCGCCGCAGATGATTTCGTCACGGGTGAGGGTGAGCGCGGTTGAGGGAGGTGATGAGTTTTTTTTGGGAGCTAAGCCAAGCCTGGCTCCTAGAAAATGACCTCCCCTGCGTTCTGGAGCCTTGGCTAGAGGGCGGTGGGTGGCTTCCCGGAGCCTGGCTTCAGATTTAAAATAGACAACTAAATAGCATGATGGTGGCTTTGTGGAGCTTGGTTGGGACTTAGCCATCCAACCAAATACACCCTTAGTATACTGAGCTACGTCCGGACGCTAGGGTCCGGACGCTCGCGCTTGCTACGACCCCGCATACTGGTCCACTCGTACACTTGCGCCTGCTTCACATGGGGTCCGCGGTGCTCCGTTTTCCGTGCATGTGCGCACCCACGCCAGGCCGTGTCTCGATCCGTGTCCGCTCCATTTCCCGCGCCTGCCGCTTGCGTCCCTCTGCTCCCACACGCATGCACGGGGCCCAGCAGCTGCAAGTAGGTGGCCGCGGCAGGTGGGTCCCACCACAACAGTAGTTAAAACATTTGTAACCTACGTCTAAAAATAGATGAAACATTTGGAATATACACTTGAAACACTATTGCAACATGTCCAACGTCCCGATCTACTTCTGAAACATTCAGATGCAACAATTGCAACAACAAAAAAAAACTTTGCTTACCGGCAAATGAATGTATATGGGGGGGAGGTGGTCATTATAAAATGACAATGTCAGGATTTAGAGTTAACACATAGTAACCCACTACACCAATATGTTGGTGGATTCCTGTTGTGTATGCTCCACAGGAAGATAATGCAAAGCTTGAATTCCTAAATGAGATTCAACAAATAAGGCCGATTACCTCGGAAAGATGGATCCTCATCGGGGATTTTAACATGATAATGCAAGCGCAAGACAAAAGCAACAACAATCTGAACAGAAGGCTGATGGGAGCATTCACAACTGCAATTGATGAGCTAGAACTAACTTAAGGAAATTCGGTTAAGAGGCAGAAAGTACACATGGACCAATAACGTTACACACACCAGAATTGATAGAGCCTTTTACAGTAAATGGGGAAATGGTGCTTCTAAATTGTGTGCTCAGGCACTATCCTCACTAGTGTCAGATCACTGTCTGTTGTTGTTAGTTGGTGATAATACGCTGAAAATGTATTGAGGGTTCCGGTTCAAATCTTTAGGGCCTATGATTCAGGGTTTTAAGGAGGAGGTGTTGGATATCTGGAATAAGCAGCTGTCGCTGCATAATCGTTCCTATGGCTACATACTGCCAAGCGTCTACGCGGATGGGCCAGATCAGGATCGGCATGCAATAACAAACTGCTGCTAATTGCTGAGAAACAGTTGATCGGGATACTTGATGTGGTGAAGGAATTCAGAATGCTGAGCACCAAGGAGCTTTTACTTAGGAGATTTGAAGAACATATACCTTGCAATGACGGCAATAGAGAAATTGGGGGCAAGGCAACAGGCAAGAGTAACTTACATCAAGGCAGGGGATGCAAACGATGACGAAAACGACAAGGGACAATACATTTGCAAGAGGAGAAAGAGAAAGTTGCACTTAATCTTTTCGAGGCATTGCTTGGAAGAGACGATGGTACAAATGAAACTCTGAACTGGGAAACTATAAACCCGCCAAGACATAACTTGCAACATCTTGATGAAGACTACACCGAGGAAGATATCAGAGAGGTAGTTATGGAGATCAAACCGGATAAGGCACTGGTCCCGGACAGCTATATTGGAAAATTCTTTAAATCATGTTGGGATATCATCAAAGATGACCTCATTCTAGCAGTGCAATTCTTCTATAATTTGCATGGGCAGCACTTCAACCGCTCATATTATTTTGATACCTAAATCATCTGGAGCTAGGATCGAAGATCACATAGGCCGATGCCGCCGATCAGCTTGACCAGCAGTATTGCAAAGATTATTTCTAAATTACTAGCCAACTGTTTCTTTGGAAACCTCAATGTTCTGATCGTCTCAAGAAATCAAAGTGCCTTCATCCGAAAAAGGAGTATATATGACAACTTCCTATACAGAATCGCATCAGGGACCTGCATCGGGACAAAAAACTAGCACTGTTTCTTAAGATTGACATAGCAAAAGAATTTGATACAGTGAGGTGGGACTACGGACTACCTATTGGAGGTCATGGAGCATATGGGTTTTGGGACAAGATGGAGGGGATGGATCTCTAATCTGCTTTTCGCTGCAACATCTTCGGTCCTCATCAATGGGGCATAAACAAGAAAATTCAGAGATTGGACAGGCCTGTGACAGGGGAGATCCATTATCTCAAATGCTGTTTATTCTTTCCCTTGAGCTGCTGCAGAGATTACTGGAGTTCGCAGATGAAAAGGATATCCATATCCTCCATGCCAGTTTACTTCCTTTCGGTGTTTCCACTGAAGAAATGAGCAGTGAAAAGGGTTGATAAACTACGGAGAAGTTTCCTATGGAAAGTGCCGAGCAAGAGAGTGAGAGACACTGTCCGGTAAAATGGAAGAAAGTGATAATTCCAAAAGGAGTTAAGGACTAGGAGGTCTTGGGACACTTGATTTGCAAAGCTTTCGGCCGGGTATGCACTATGATTACGGCTGTGGTTTGAATGGATGGAACTGGATAGGCCGTGGGTCCGTGGCGGAGCCAGGATTGTAACCTTGGGTATTCTCACATAAAAAGCAATGCCGTTTTGTTCACTATTTTGGGCTACAATGACTGAAAATACTCTAGAAAAATGCATTATACACAAATATATACAAGTATACATACATATATACACAAGAGTATATCAAAATAGTTGGGTATTTCTGGGAATACCAAGAAATACCCTTGGATCCGCCCATGCCGTGGGTTGGGATATCTCCACCGTCTGATGCTGAACTGGCAGCTGTTCAGAACAAGCACCATGTGGCAACAAGGCGAGGTTTTGGCATTGTAGTTTGTTGGATGGAAGAGCGCCAATGGACGCTCCGAATTTGGACAAGTTGGCATGGAGGAAGGGCAAGTCAGTAAAGAAGGATGTCACGGACCATATATAACTGGACTAGCTAGAGGGCTGTGGCGTATGAGCAATGTAGATGAGATGGTGGAGTTCATGACGTTGTGGGGTTTGTTTGAGAACTTTCAGCTAAACGATCAAGATGACAGTATAGTGTGGAGATGGACCACCAATAATGGTTCGTACACTACAAGGTCGGCATACTTGGCATAGCTAAACGGCACTTTCAACACATTTGATGCACTGAACATATGGTGTGCACACTCAGAAGGGAAATCGACGTTCTTTGCATGGTTACTCATGCAAAACAAGATCATGACGGCTGACAAATTAGCAGCTAGAAATTGTCCATGTAAACCTCCAATGTGCATTATGCAACCTGGTGCAAGAGACGGCTTCTCACTTGTGTTTGCAGTGTAGCTTTGCAAGAGAAGTATATGGTTCCTGATCAGAAATGGGGCGGGGTACCTCATCCCTGTACTAGAAACGGAAGAGGAAGATGTGGAGTCCCCGTGGACACAAGGACGCTGGAACCATTACTGGTGAAGAAAAGAAGAAACACAGCTGCAATCCTCATGTATACACGGAGTGGCACATTTGGAAGGAGCGCAACAGACGGGTTTTTGAAGGCAAGAACTTGAGGCCTGGGCAGGTTTTCTATCTAATATAAGATGACATCAACATGTGATGAAGGGCGTGTGGAAACCCAGATCTGTGCTAGAGCCTATGTAGTATCTTTATGTACGAGTTGAGAGAGCGTTTACTTGACCCTCATGCTTTTCTCCTTAAATGAATACTAGTGCTCTTGCTCCACTTAAAAAAGAAGAAGATTTCAGTAGCATGCCCACATCTGGATAGGACAATATATAATAATCAACAACGCATATTAGCAACTGTTAATTTGATCTTGTGGACACTATATTGTGAATGTTCACCGGTTAATTTTTTAGCAAAAAAAGACAATGTTTCGATGATATTAAAGCTTCTAAATTAAAGGACTACATAAACTTATCCAAAACCAGGTTTTACCTACCAGCTCTGGGATCCACCAAAAAACAACCAAAAAGTACTATTGCATTTAACCTAGTAGGTGGTCAAAAGGCGCAAAGTGCCATGGCGTCCAAACAAATTAAGATTGATCCTTCCAATTAATAACACATTGAGCACTAGGGAAGTATGGATATGAACGGGCCTTAGATGCATATGGTAACAACTACAAATAGAGCATATATATTCATACACAAGGAAAAATGAAATTTGCAATACTAGCTAACAAATAGTTTATATACTATATATAGGAAGAGAATTATCCAGACTAATTACTTACGTTGGCGGCTCCTTCATCAGTGTGGAGCTGAGAAGAAAGTCGAAACCATGCCATTCTTGACTAGCAGCAACGTTAAAGAATGGGGTAGATCAAAACAACTTTCGCAGGTCAAGCAAATCTTTCGCATATGATTTCCCAGTTGGAGTTCCTATACCGAAAACCTTGATCTCTCAGGATGATTACGTAAATGCCTCTTTCGAAGAGGTTGCCAAGCACCACACCTTTGGTTCTGGACAAGGCAAGCACACGGATCCAGTTCCTGTGAAACAAAATACATACAGAGATGCATGAGTACGGGTGGTCGATCAATTAGTCCCTGCTATATCAATTCCCCTTCTCCACATGCAAATACTAGTAGCTAGTACACAATATGTACAGATCGATCAACAGAGGCAGGTGATTTATCAATAGTTTATATACGCACCTCACAGTTCTTCTCCAGAACTCTCGCAGTTCTAGCATGAGTGAGTCTGTAAAGAAAGCTGTGACTTGAGCTTGTTCTTTCTGGATTTTGTCGCTCAAGTAGGTATCGAACCTCTAGCATGCCAGAACTCACTTCCCGAGCTTCTCGCGATAAGTGGTGAAGTAAAACTCGAGCACAGGTTCATGGTCGAGCTTGGAGGCCTTGTCAACGATATTGTAACAGATGTCTCCATCATGCTGCCCTCGTAGAATGAAGGTTGTTTGGTGCTCGAAACCTTTAGCATTGCCAAGATCAAACCAAAAGATGCCATTAAAAATGTCTTGCCACTATGAGTCGCAAGATCATAGTCAAACTTGAAGGCCTTGATGATTCCGCCAAGAATAGCCTGCATTTCATTATCTATATCAGCAGCAGCAAGAGGAGAAGAAGAAAAGAACATGCATTCCAACTTAACCGTGAAAGTGGCCTAGAGACAGATCGAGTAGCTAGCGCCTAACGAAACAAATCACTATAACTTTTCTGAGGGACTACCACTACACTATTGCCAATTGTTCTACTATTGCAACTAATGAATTTTTTTTAGCTTTGCTAAACACCGATATTTAGTTAAACCGTAATATATTTTTAGCACAATAATCTTGATTAAGGTAGATATTCATTTCTTAGTCTATAGAACTATAATATATGTCTCTCCCTTTAGTTTTTTACTTAATTAATGATGTAATAAACCTTTAAACAATTATTGAAGTGTTAAGTATTGAGTGTTGATCACAACAGTACGTTGATCAATGTGATGAATGTTAAATAATTTGTTGGAACTAATGGTTCCGAATAGGAGAGAGAGGGGGGAGGGAGGAGAGAGCTTAACAATGGAGAGAAACACACTAGTGCTTTGAACAAGTGAAAATATGTGGAAGGTGAGGTCCCTTGCCCTCATTCCCTTTGGGCACTTATATAGGCAATGGCTACTTGCAAGTGTCCCCTTGGTGAGGTTAGATTTCACATGACAAGTTGCTAGATGGGCCTCTTTTTGGGGAAGATTTGGCCTATATACCTCATGGGCTCCCCCAAAAGTAGCTCCCCAGCTATTGGGATATGAAAGGTACAAGATGACCTAACAGATGCTCATATTAGACGAGGCATAGAGAAAAGAGCATGCACATGACTCTAGTCTATACAAGTGCTAACTCAGGAAGCTACTCACTCCAAGTGCCTCAATGTTGATCTCCCCGGTATCTTCATATTTGGCCTTTGGTTTCCTCGGCTACTCCTATGACATGGATTGTTAGCTTCGCTCGACCACAGGTCTTTGCCTCTGGGACCTTCTTAGTGTGCAGATCTTTGCCTCTGGGACCTTCTCGTTGCATAGATCTTCATCTCCGAGACATTATTGGCGTGCAGATCTTTAGAAGTCATCAATGAGCCCCTCAAGCCAAAGTGGTCGAGGAAGGTGAAGTAGTCCTTGGTGCCAAATGAGTTGATGTAGACCCTCAAACTAGCGATGAAGGCTAGTTGTCGTAAATGTTGATGCCAAAGGTATTGACAAAGGCTCTTGAGCCGTTGTACTAGCCCAAGATGATAGGGAAGCCTCTCCTGGCGAAGTGTTGGTGGAGACAGTCATCACAATCGTAGAAGATGTTGGCGAAGCCCCTCATGCCAAAGTGTTGGAAGAGGTGAGTTGTTGTGGATGTCGAAGACGTTGGTTAAGGCCCTCGTGCTGAAGGTGTCGACGAAGGTGACGTTGATGTAGATGCCGAAGATGTCAGTGAAGCCCCTCGTGCAAAAGTTTTGGCAGAGACAAGTTGTTGTAGCCTCCGAAGATATCGACAAAATATGTTGTTAGTGTTGGCATCAAAGGTTAGTCATTACAATCACCGAAGATGATGGTGAGGCCCATCGCTTCGAAGTGTTGGTGTGGGTGAGTCGTTGTAGTCGCTAAAGTGTTGATGAAGCCCTTCCTGCTGAAGTGTTTGCCAGGAGCAATGTTTGGAGAGCCTATGAGGTATATGGGCCAAGTCTCCTCCTAGAAGAGGTCCAACTAGTAGCTAGAGTAGTGTCATTTGAAATCTAACCCCACCAAGGTGTCACTTGTAAATAACCATTGTCTATATAAGTGCCCAAGAGCATGAGGGCAAGGGACCTTACCTCCCACTCATTTCCACTTGTTCAAAACACTAGTGTGTCCCCTCTCCTCCCTCTCACTTGTTTAGAACTGCCAATTCTAACATAATAGACTTGGAAACATATTACCCTATATATTCTACATGTATTTGAGTATTTATGTTAATAATTTTTTTGTTTAGTTAAATGTTTTTGTGCATAATTCATTAATAATTTTCATGTTTGAATAGCTTCCGCTATAGCTCGCTATAGCTTTCTATAGCTTTTGGGGAAGGTCGCCACTAAATATCATTGCCCGCTATTTGAAACATGGACTAGTTGGTCAGGTGGAAGGGAGGCCTTTCTGATGCCCGGATGACTGCGCCTCCAATCGAAGTCTTCCCATAGTACCACTACTTGATCAGCATGTTCATATATCGCCCTGTTCCTCCTCGACATCTCTCACTAGTTGGGAGCTGCTTCTCTGGATGAAATTGCTTAGGGGAAAGATAGGAAGGATAAGTTGCGAAAGTAAAGCAGCCCGCAATTACAAAGGGTCGAGGAGAACAAGAAAGACAATGCATGCAACAAAGTAAGCCAGGAAAAGAATCGATGCTTGCTAGCTACAAAGTTTGCAGCCAAACCTTGCTTAGATCGTGGTCGCTAGCTACCCTCCTGACTTCGAGTCCTGCTGCGCCATGGGTGGTTGGGTTGATGAGAGTTGGGAGGAGCAGAGGAGGTGTAACACCCCGGTGTTACGCAAACATTTAGGCACTGCAAATCATACATATTATGCATCATCAAACATCATAATCATACATGCCTAACCATGTAAATAATAACGGAAACAATGCTTTGAAACATACGAAACATGCTCGTGAAATATGAATGTTGCATATGCTTGTTTAGCTCTATTTTGCCTAGTTATGCTTGCTAGGCTAAGAAAACATGTTTGGCTAAAATTGTAAATCATCTAGGATTATTTAGCACAATTTTTGGAGCAACTTTGATATTCAAAGTTTTGTCAAATTTTGCTTTTTAAAATATTATTGAAAAATGGTCAAAAATCCTCCCTATTTAGCTTTTACTTTCCAATTCAAAATCTATTTGGAATTTTAAGTTGGTCCCTTAATAAAAGTTGTAGAGAATTAAATTTTAAGCAACTTTCATTTTTGGGCCATTTCCAGAAAATGCCTTTTCTTGCTCAAAATTTTATTTAAAGCTGTTGCTTTTTGAAAATCTTGAAAAAGAATTGAAAAATAAAAAGAAAAACTCGTTTTCTCCTTCGTGGGCCGGCGCCTCGTTTTCTGCCCGCTGCCGAAAGCCGGCCCAGCTCCCCGCGCTCGCCCGCGTCTGCTCCCGCGCCGCGCCGCTGCCTTGGCCTGGCCCAGCTCGGCCTCCTTCTCCCCCTCCCGCTCTCGCACGCCCGCGCGCGTCGCCCGACCGCGGCAGGCCGCGCTCGCCACACGACGCCTCCAGCTCGCCTTCAAAGCGCATGTCCGAGCGCGCCCACTCCACTCGCCCGCTCTCTCTCCCTCCGCTCCCCACAGCCTCAACGCAGCAGCAGCGCGCGCCACTCACCGCCACTGCTCGCCATCGCCGGAGACACCCGTTCCGGCCATTCCAGCTCATCGTAAGCCGCTCCATCTTGCCCCGAGCTCCGTCTCCCTCTGGCCCAGCCCTCGCTCACCTCAACCGCCTGTGGTAAGCCTCCCCTCCGCGGGAATTTCTCGCATGAGTCCCGGCCGAGATCACCGGAGGACCCCGCTCCGTGGACACCTCCCTTCCGCTCCTGTTTTTCCTTCTTTCGTGCGCGCTTTCCGTTCCCCCTGCTCTCCCGGTGCTCGGACGCCGTTTTCCGTGCCATTCTATGGCCGGAGGCGTGCTCCCGCCGATGAGCCGCGCCGCCATGCCGCCATGGCTGTGGGCGAACTCGGTTGCGAGCTTGTCTGGTCATGCCGTTTGTGCCAACGTGACCGCCGTGGCATGATGGTCACGATGGTGGTGACCTCGTCGCCGGCGACCTCACCGTTGGCGAGATCCCGCGGAACCGCCGCCGCCTCTACCTCGACCGCTGACGGGTGGGGTCGGGTTCCCCTACGGGCCCGCCTGTCTGTCTCACCCCGCGCACGCGTGTACATTGCACCGGGTGCACTAAGCATTTTCGGCGGCTGAGTTTTAAAAATAAATTAGAAAATGATTTTCAGAATTCATGAAAATGCTTTAGAAATTTCTAACTTGCTCATTTTGGCTCCAAAAATTGTGAAACAAATTTTAGTAGACTTCTTAGAACCAGATCTATGATGTAAAAATATTGCATGTCAAGTTTGAAATACTTTTCTGTATAATTTTATTTTATCCTTGAAAATGCTATTAATCTTTAGAAATGCATAATAAATCATAGAAAGCTCAAAAAAATATGGTTCTAATTTTGTTAATCTTCTTGTGTACTGTACTTTCTAAGAAAAATATGTTTCATGCATGTTCTGTAGAAAAATTATAAGGTGTAGTTCAAGTGCCTATAATGGCTTATTTTTGTTATTTTTGATAGAGGGCAAAAGTTGTATAAAACATGCATGTGATAATTTTTGTACACTAATTACTTACTATGTAGAACCTAGGAAAAATACTAAATCTGTTGTTTGATACTTTTCATAATACAAAGTATTTTAATGCTCATATTTAGGCCCTAGCTTGTCATTTTTGCGAATGATTTCACTTATCCAAATGCCATGAAATTTTTATGGCAGTTTACTTAGGGTAGTACTGTGCTATGGTAATTTTCTAAGATTTTTCTATGCTGTAAAAATAGATGTTGCTATTCAAACCTAGTATTAATTAGGGTTTAATTGCATAATGCTTTATACATGATTAAGAACCTAGTAAAACTTTGGTGTATCTTTGAAGCATCCATGAGATGTGTGGACTAAGGATGTTAGTAGTCTAAGAGAATGCAGTAGATGACATGCATTAGTAGTACATGTTCTTGGATGATATGGACTACCTTGTAGATTTGTATTATACTCGACCCATGAAAGCGAATCATATTCATCTACCTTGCATGCAAGCATATTCATTATGCTTATTTCATCCGATGCACCTTTTGCATAAGCACTTACACACTTGCATCATACAGGATCGCAAATCGAGAGCCCGGTTATCGTACCCGAGGAGCCCAAGGAGCAGCCTGAGGTGCAGCCTCAAGAGGTGACCGAAGCAGACGAGGAGGACGTTGAAGAACTTTCGGAGTGCCCCGATCACCGCCTGAACTCCTTCGAAAGAGGCAAACCCTGGAGCATTTTTCTCCCTCGGTTTGCAATTATTAATTAATGTTTTACTTTAATTGATGCATTACGTTTAGAAGTTGTTTGCAACCGTTGCTGCATTATACCTTGTTTACCTTTGTTATACTATATTCTTGTTACCCTGGTATCCACAGTCAAGTCAATGCTTAGCTGGCTAAGATCGGTAGAAGTCGGGTGATTTCTCGTCACCTGCGAGCTATAGGTGGTTACTTGGATCAGATCGGATAACTATGTAGTCATGGTATAACTAAGTGTTAATTTGAAGTTGAGACCGGACGGAGACTTACAAGGTTTTGGACTATAGTGCTTTCGGTCTGTGTCGATTAAGGACCAACCGTTGTTAGGCCTCGGGTCATGTTGAACACATGCCTTACATTTAGCTGGCCGAATAACGTACCTTTCGACCGCGAAGCTGGGAGATTATTCGGGCCGAGTGGATTGCCCGCAACGCATTGTGCCAGAGCAGGTGTGGTAGGACACGGGGGCGCGATGATAAGACCGAAAGGCAGTCGGGCGGTCCCCGGGTACATGTGGTTCCTGGCAAACTCGAGATTTTTCCTGGATAGTTGACTCGGTGACTAATACCTCACTTTAGCGGGTGAGTGAGGTTTGTGTAAGAAATAAATTACCAGCTGGTTAATAATCGATTCGAATCGCCATCGTTCACTGGATAGTGAACACTTGACTTGAGTTACTTCATCGTAGAAATGTTGATGGAACACTTGGACAGTTATAATAGATATGATATTATGGAAGTTATTAATGATCATTGGTTATCATTATTTGCTTAATCACATGCTTCCTCTAGTATAGGTGCAAATGTAGTCAACAGGTTAATAATAATTAACTTGACAATAATGTTTTTGGAAAGGTTCTTGAAATACTAAAAATGCCTTTTTGCAAATGAGTCAGCTACCCTACTATAAAGCCCTTCATAATCCTTGGTGTCACTTTATTTTCGGTTTTGTCGGGTAAGTCTAGCTGAGTACCTTCTCGTACTCAGAGTTTTGTTCCCACTTGTTGCAGATGGGCAGTTGTATTACGGCTACTATATCAACTGCCTTTATCCTACGATGGGTGATGCTCAGGACCATAGGCATGGTTATTCCTTAAGTCTCGTCTAATGCTTTTGTTGGAGATGATCATCAGCTGGCACTGTACTTGAACTCTGTGTGAGTGTGTGTGGTTTTGAACAAATGGCTTCCGCTACTTCTATTTGAACTCTATTTGTAATAACTATGTTTAAACTCCGATGTATCTATGATGCGAACTTTTATGTAATATGTGATGGTGACCGCTAAACTTATTACGATCTTGGCTGGTATGTAAGTTGGTTTGAAATCCTTCGTGATTTCACGGACTACCGGGTTATACGGGCTTAAGTTTGCTAAATCGTCTGCTCTGGCGGATGATTTTCTTACTTAATTTCGTATAATTGGTCGGTTCTGTTACAGGAGGAGCCCGTCGCCGAGGTCTTAGGTGTGCGCCTACGAGCTGAGCTGCCGTGAGGAAGAGGGTTTGCAGCCTATGCCCTTTAGCCCCGTAGGTCTGTGTGTCTCTCGTTCTTGATGCATTTACCGGCTACTCAGCTCAGACCTGCATGCACTTAGCATGGGCACGCAACGAGAACAACGCCTCTCTCTAACTACTGGCTTTGCACAGTAGCAAATGTTCAACAACCAATGCAAAGCTCTATTCAATTCAGCATAGGCGTTGGCGTGTTGAACCCTCCTGCCCAACACAATAGTGCGTGTCCTCCTCTCGTGTGAGAGCAGTAGGCTAGTGGTCATCACGTTGCCCTTCCTTATTTTTTAACATCTTATTAGTAATATGTCCAATTTATGAAGAAAAAAACTAAAACCCTATCTATGTCTTTAAATTGGAAATATAAGCGCACCTTAAGTTTGCTTCATGTATTGCACCTCTTTACGTCGAGAGTGAAAAATATTGTTCATTCCCACAACAACTTCCCGTCGAGTCTATGATGCTGACGGACTGCACATGCACCTCTACATTTGGAAAGCAATGACAATGCACATAGTATTCCTCCTAGAGAGAGATCAGTAAATGAACAGCTAAGAACTAACGAAATTAAAGATTTGTTTAGATCCCTACAACTAATAGTTAACGGAGGATATAATTAGATCCTCAGCTAATAAACCTAGCTAATGTCTTACCTACAATCCAGCTAATAATTACTTCATTTATTTTAACTTATAGGATGTTTTGTTTTTTAGATACATAATTTTTGCCATGTACTTAGATATACACTATATCTAGATACATGGTAAAAACAATATATCTAGAAAAACTAAAATATCTTATAATTTGACATGGAGGGAGTAGCTATTAACTGGTTTAGCTAACATGGATAATAGTTTGTTGGGTGGATCAATTAGGGCGTAAATCCTTGGAATCTAGGCGCAAGGCAGGTTAGTGACGAACTGTGTTTTGACATGCATTCGACGCCGGCATCCTCCGGATTTTGAGAATCTGGATAGAAAAAATCCCATAATTCTAGATTCTCATCCAAACGAATTAGATTTTATAGGAATTTTGACTCACAAAATTTTATTAAAATCTTGAAATCCAATAAAACTGTTGGGATTCTTTTATCTGAATTCTCAGAATCCCCTGGATCCAAAGGTACCTAAGAGGAAGGAAACGGCTTGACGCCGGCAAACTGCCATACATCTAACTTGATGCTCTTTTCAGTAACTGCTCCAATAATTATTGTACTCCAACTATACTGCACTGCATTCTGCACTACGAGAGAAATAATATAAGAGAAAGAAATCTTTTCTATATGGACTAGTAGAAATACAGTATCTTCTGCATGCAGATTACGCCATTGATCTGTCTTCTCTGGCTGCAATGAATAAGGTAGGAAGTAGGAGTAGTAGTAACCATTAACCATACGAGCTGGAAGAGAGGAATTAATCCACCAACTAAAAACGTGATCTACCCACACACAAATCAATCCAACCACCCCGCCGCGTCCGAGCCGAGGGAGAAGAAATCAGATCACTGACGCGACGCGACTGATCGTCGTCATGATCTGCTGACTGCTGGCCTGCTGCTGCTGCACTCGTGCCGTCGCCCGCCACATCGCTTTTTCCACGCACCCTTTTTGGCTGCACGCATACGCACGCTCACGTACGCGGCGCAGGTTTCTGTTCTGTGGCGGTGGCGCCATCCATCCGTTACAGGTGCGAAGGGTCCAAGGACGCCGGCCCAGTTTCTTCTTCTCCTCCTCCCAGCCGGCCGGCGGCCTCCGCCTCGCTCTCCCGTCCCTGCGCTCTCGGTTCCCCCCCGCAACCGCGCCGCGCCATGGGACCTCCGTGGGGCAGGCTATTGCCTGCTGGCGCCGTTGCCGCGGTGGTGGCCATCATCATCTCGTCCGCAGCCGCTGCTGATGTGGTCGAGGAGAGGCTGACGGTGCCCATGACGATCGTCGCCGGCGCCGCGTCGACGGGGGCAGGCAAGCACACGCCGCGCGCCTCCGTTGCTTCTTCTTTCCCATGCTGACTGAGCAGCGTAGTCGTTCGAGAGCGCCGGCGTTTAATTTCTTCCTACCCGCACCCGCAGTGTGCCTCGACGGGAGCCCGCCGGCGTACCACCTGCACCGCGGCTCCGGCGCAGGCACGCGGAACTGGCTGCTCCAGTTCGAGGGCGGCGGCTGGTGTAACGACGTGCCGTCGTGCGCGGAGAGGGCCGGGACGCGCCGAGGATCCACCCGGCTCATGGCCAAGGTCGAGTTCTTCTCCGGCATCCTCAGCAACCGTCCGGCCATGAATCCAGGTATACCGTATACGACGGACGGACCAATCTTCTCACCTCCCTCTGAATTCAGCGTTGAGGCGGCTAGACAAACAAATCAAACATACTTGAGATCGCTAAGGTCCAATCGCCGATCCCATGCATTCATGTTTGGACGTGTGAGCTCAAACTCTTTTGCAATTCATTCGACAACAAGCCGTTGGCAGCAAACAGCGTACGTTCCCGTTCCTGGTGGTACAGCTTACTTTTGCAAAAGGTGACAGCAAGATGGCGATCACAGATTCACAATCGGGTAGGTACGCGAACAGTTTGCTTTAATCTAGGTCCGTGCATTTCTTTGGCGAATTCAAGCTCATGGCCCTACAAGTGGGATAAGATGCACAGTGCTTTAATTAGTTTCTGGCCCACGTAAGTCTACATGGGCCCTGTTTACTTCCCATGCCAACCCAAAATATTTCCTCTTCCACCCATCACATCGAATCTTTGGACGCATGCATGGAGCATTAAATGTAGGTAAAAAAGATAACTAATTGCATAGTTTATCTGTAAAGTTCGAGACGAATCTTTTGAGTCTAATTAATCCATGGTTGGACAAATTTTACCAAATAACAACGAAAAGTGCTACAGTAACTTTTCACCCCATTTTTTCCAACTAAACACAGCCATGGTACATCTGCATTCTGCTTCAGGCGTCCACTGTAAAATTTCTGGTGACAGGACTTAGCAGAGTTCGATGCAAACATAAATTACTGTTAAATATTTTGAGAGGATTTGCATTATATACTGTGACCATCATTCCTCTTGTGGCATTGTTATATGTAACACTAACATGTGTCATTCTTGATTTGCACCACGAAGCTAAGTCTCCATCCGAGAGCTTCACAAACTTCCTTTTCCCTGTTTTTTTTCAATTGATATTTCCATTCTTTGCTTTGCTGCAATCTGATTTGTCCAAGTTTTTTTTCAGCATATTTTTACAGAATTAAATGTTCTAAGACCTCGCTAAACTGTTGAGCAGACTTTTACAACTGGAACCGTGTGAAATTGCGTTACTGCGATGGCGGATCCTTCATGGGTGATTCAATATATACAAACAGCGTATGCTTACTGTTTGGTGCAACTGTATATATGAATCCTTGCACTCTGGAGAACTAGCTTACCGTTTGGTATTTGCCAATTTTTGCAGTCCACAGTCCTCTACTTTAGTGGTCAGAGGATATGGAATGCTATCATCACTGATCTGCTTAGGAAAGGACTGGCGAGAGCCGAAAAGGTTCCCCGTCAGTTATGCTTGCAACCTGCTATGCCCGTGTCACCTTGGCATCTTCACCTTGACATCTTCAGCATAAACATCAATTGCTTCGGTTGATAAATTAGTCTGGACTTTTGCTTTGCATATTTCAGGTTCTGCTCTCAGGTTGTTCAGCGGGAGGCCTAGCTACATTCTTCCACTGCAACAGCCTTAAGGAGCGGCTTGGAGGCACTGTCACGGTGAAATGCCTCAGTGATGCCGGATATTTCCTTGATCTGTAACATTGGATGCCTAGCTACCAAAAATATTTTTTTTGCCTTTTTTTGGTTGATGCGACAAATGCTTCAAATTCTGATATCCCTTCTTTCCAGGAGTGACATTTCTGGGAACAACACCATAAGGCAATTCTTTAGCAGCCTAGTCTCCCTGCAGGTTTGTCACTACTGTCTCTTTGTCTAATTGAATTTGGGAACATCTGATAATAATGTTTTGGAACCATGAGCTTTCCTGTAGGGAGTTCAGAAGAATTTGAACATGGACTGCCTGAATTCAACAGACAATGCATACCTGGTATATATTCTTGGGATTCTTAGTTCACCTTCAGGATACTAATCAAAATTTTAGCAATGAGCCGATGATCAGTTTTGATGATCCTTGTCTATGCAGTGTTTCTTTCCACAGTTCGCACTTCCAAACATCGGAACCCCATTTTTCATCTTGAATTCAGCTTATGATGTATATCAGGTAAATCGACTTGTGTTGCTGAAGTTCTCTCCTTCTTTAATAACTTATTAGTATAGTTTTTCGACACCTGGTGTCAAGTAATAATGCTGGTTTAACATTTTTGGACAGTTCCATCACATTTTGGTGCCCCCTTCATCTGATCCTAGGGGCCATTGGAGCCGCTGTAAGTCAGATCCTGGTGAATGCAGCACACCACAGATAGCAACCCTCCAAGGTTAACTTTCTGCTAAACCAATGGTTCAGATTTATATTATACAGAACAATCATCTGCGATGTTCTAAATTGAAGCTACTGTTTTCATGGCATGATTCAGATTTTGAGTTTTGTTTGCAGGACTGAGAAGTGCAATGTTGTCATCTCTGAAACAGTTTGAAAACAGAGCAAAGGCAGGGATGTTCATTAACTCTTGCTTTGCACATTGCCAGAGTGAGCTGCAGGACACATGGTTTGCACCAAATTCTCCATTGATAGATAACAAGGTAAACAAGCTGTATTGCCAGAAAGTACATGTTCTTTTTAGCCATAGGTGGTGCTTTGGTTAACATTATAGAGTTTCAGAAAATTGCAGAGGTGGTAGGTGATTGGTACTTTGAAAGAGGTGCTGCCATGGAGATTGACTGCGCCTATCCTTGTGATTCAACTTGTCACAACCTTATACCATTTGATCAGGTTAGTTTCTTCCGTGAAAAGAGGTTTGTTATTTTGTCAAAATAACCCTACTGGTTAGTAACACTTTAGCCAAAAATGGAACTGAGAAATAATTCGTCATTGAACATAGGAATAAGATTTATTAGGAGTTTGGCAGACGGTTATACTCAATTATATCATCATAATAGCAAAACTCTCTTCTAATTGGTGATAATATGTTAGTTGCATCTGGTAGCAGGCCGATGATACAAAATATTGGTTCACGCCATAGTTACCTTTTACTTGATTCTTGCTTTGTATGTATAACTGAATATTAAAAAAAAAGATGAAATCCATATTTTTCAACTTAAACAGCACAAATATTCCCATCTTTCACATTTCACAGTTGGACTGTAAACTCTGCAAGGTTGAACTAAAAGTTTCCTACACTACCCTTTTCTGCAGAATGGAATCTATGGCGCCTGAAGTGGACCCTGGTTCAGTAGCATTAACATTTGCCCAAAAATGACTGATTACCTGTATATATTGCACATTGCGTCAAAATTCAATTTGGCACATGGATGAATAAAATGTAGAGCCAATAGTCTTGAAAGATATGCAACATTTGGCATGTTTTCCCCGTCACTTTGATCGGTGGGTCTTCTTCCATTTAGAAGCAATCTTTTTTGGGCTTTATTAATGGTTGACTGAGTAGCTGACTGAATGGATTTGTGTGGTATGTGCTAGAACTGTTTGGACACATACTACATGTGATGCTGAGATTGTTCTTGGTCATATAAACAGTAGACCCTACTGCTGCCCTAATTTGGGAGGTTTCACAAGATAATGTTTGTCGAGGGAATTATAGCTTCATCTATTTTTTGGCTCCCATATTCTTCTCTGTACAAAGAGGGGAAGAAAGCAAACATAACAACACTAATTCTTTCTAGTGCAGTGACAGTTCTCTCGTCTCTACGGCACAAAAGCTGTTACAATTCTTCATCTACTTGTTTGGACAAACCAAAGTTTACTTTGAGTCGTTTAAATTGTAAATATTAATGTATTTGAACAATGTCATGGGAATAAACCATCTACCCTATAAATGTAAAGAATCACGGCCGATTAAGGTATCATCGATCGGTCAAATAATCTATCTTTTTACTCCTTTTGCCTTTTATGTCTTTTATGTCCTTTATTAAACCCTATTTTTTTTTCTAATTCCATGTATTGTTCTTCTCTTGCCTCGGTGGCACGAAAACGTGCCCTAGCTAGTCTACCAACACTAGGGCAATCAAAATTGTGCTTTGCCACGATGGGTCCCTCCTGGACGAAGCGTCCGTTAGCATATCCTGCTTTTTCGCCCTGTTTTTCAGCACTATTTCAGCAGTATTTTTCAGTGAAGGAACAATATTTTTCTTTCACAATAGAATCCTAAATAACGTCAATGCCCTCCAAATACCTCTTAATGTCTCTTGTCTCTCTCACGTGCAACCATTGCCCCCCCCCCACACAGGCTCGCTCCTTGCCGGGCCACTATTGCCGCACACGTACCTCCGCCGAGTTGCCACTTGCCAACCACTGGCCATACCCCGCCACTGCACCAACGAGAACCTAGCGGTCCCATACCCCCATCGTTGACCCAACGTCGATCTACAGATCTTGGTCGTGGATCCGCACACGCTGTTGCTAACTTCCCGCCACCTATCAGGTACCAACGGAACAAATGCATCAAACATAGTACCATAGTGTTGGGGGTGTGTCATATGTTTGGCGAACCCCACTATCATGTCTAGGGCCCAATTACATAGCCTAGGTCTCACCAAATAATATCTAGGGGTCATTTATAGCCTTTAGTGACATTTTTGTAAATACAAGCCCCAAGGGATTCATTTGTAGCCCTTAGTAGTATTTATATAAATACAAACTCTATTGAGTGGCACGAAGAGAACCTCCTCTCCCACCTTCCCCTATAAAAGGGGTGGGGGAGGAGGTGGAGAGGAAGACATGTTGAGTACTCAGCTCTTTCCCTTACTCTCTCTCATTCGCTCTCTCACTATTGGTCCTCTTATCTTATTGCCTAAAACAACACACAGCATGAGTGTATAGCAACGACTAGCTAATAGAACTTATGGTTGAAAGTCCGACTCAAACAAATGATTGTGTAATAAGTAAGTAGTAGCTTGCTGCGCCAGACAACCTAAAAGAGAATATTTTGGGCCGGTCTGTACTATACTAGCATGCACTGAATTACTGACGACATGCTAGTGGGCAAAAAAAGAAAAAAAAATACATCCTTCAGATTACCCTTAGAAATATTTCCGAGGTAGTGCACCTCTGGTATCTTAGGGCTCACTCATTTAGATAGGCCTCGCTCGTAAGTTTGTACGGTGTCCCTCAACAACAACAAGTTTGCAATAGATACAAATGTCAGTAATATCCTCTTGGCACAAATGCATTCTCAGCACGTATCCTCCAACTTATAAGTAATTGCAAAAGGTAGAAGCAAAACCATTTTACAATTGAAATGCAACTTTCGAACTGAAAAAACAGCATGCACCTTCAAAGCATACCGCTTACATAGCAGGAAAGGTAGATGCTTTAGCTGCATGTCCACATAATTTGGAGCGAGTTTTCCATTCCAGCTCTACATATAGATTTGAAGTCTCAGCCGCAGGAGGAGAATTAGTTGGTTCCATTTGCTGCTTAGGGCGGGTTCTAGCTGTTTCAGCTTTGTCTTGGGCTAATGCCCTTGTAATGGGACGCTCCTTGTTTTGTTTGTGAGTTTTTAGCTTTGGCGCTATTGTGGTGTTTTCTGGGGGAGTGCGTTCGTGCATATGTTCCCTGTGCGTTCATATATTCGAACGGAAAAGTCTGGTTATGTCAGGTGGATAGACGGTCACAAACTGGAATTTGTAATTTCGTTGCTGTGGTAATGAAATTTAGTTTACCGGTGTGGAAAAATATAGATATAACAATTAAGTTTAGTTCATAGTCATAGTTTCGTTGAAAGTTAAATTACATTTATTGAGAGGTTGAACATGAAAAAGTGTGCATAACTTAAAACACTACCACAAAACAAGACACTTTGTTTAACATGTTTCAGGACGCCTCAATGCTAAAGACTTTGTATGCCAGGTGTTTCTAAAATTATTTTAAGGTCAAGTATATGTTACATGTTTTCAGCCCTCAACTCTTAATAGAGCAGTTGTTTATCTCATATGCCCCAACTTGTGTTAATGTACCTATTACTCAATTTTTAATCCAGGATGTGTTAATGTGTCATTCTTTGTATTAATTTTGGCTTTTTGAAATTAATTAGCTTGATCACTTGTTCATGTAGTTTTCTGGTGGCTGATGGAATAATTGTTTGTCTAACTTGTAGGCTGCACACACCATGGAGAAATCTCCTGCGGTTACTTCTCTAGAAATTGAGGAAGGGTTCTCTAGTGGTGGAGGTCACAATGCCCGATGCCCATGAGTTCTCCAATATACAAGCGGACTAGAGTTTTGATAACATCATTTTGTACTGAATCCAATTAGTATGAAGCTGATGTCAGTCTATGAGCCAAATGTTGATTAGCAAGATATTTGTTTCTTCTGCTACGACACTTGCAGTTGATTTATACATTTCAATAACACCTAGGGAGTGATCATGCAGTGGATCTAGAAAATCATTTAGACCTTCCTTCAGTGGCATAACAGCCAAATTTACATGTCAAGGTAAGAGTGTTAGAATTTAGTTGTGGTGAATAGAATTGGAATGCTTTCTGATTTGCCATCCAGTGGAAAGAGAGTTTCATATTGACCCTGATGAATAATGCTTGCTGATGCGATTTTGCTCTGATTTCTCATTATGGTAACTTAATTTTGGTGGCTTCTGTCAAGTTAGAATTTTAATGCATTTCATAATGAACCTACAAATCTTGCCGATTAGTTTCTGTTAAAATTTTCTATTAATCTCTAATTGTGTCAAGCATTATATTAGTTTTAGAACGCATTAAACCTTTGGCATTTGCAAGATAGGGTAAACTGCAAATTCTAACTAGCAGTTTATAGCAAGAACAGGCGCTACTGTTGTGTGCTGGGAAAACAATAAACTGAATAGATGTGTATGAGTTATAGCCAATGCTTATTTCATCTGTTTGTAATAAGCCTTATCCTAGTGTACAAAAAGCATTGATGTGCTGAGCATGGAGCACATGTGAATCAGAAGTTCATAGAATGTAATCATTCATCCAATCCACATATACATATACCTGCACATCAGGAGCTTTGGAAGGTATCCGCTCCAGCAAAAGTCAAGCATTTCTTTTGGCTAGCGCTACACAGGAAGTGCTGGACTGCAGTTCGTCGGCACCGTCATGGTTTGCAGCAGTCGCCCAACTGTGTCTTGTGCTCCACTGGTGTCGAAGAGATCGATCATATCCTGCTCTCCTGTGCCTTCAATCAGCAGGTTTGGCACACGGCGCTGGGCGTGCTCAGTTTTGCTCAAGTGGTGTTCACTGCGGCTGACACTTTCTGGTCTTGGTGGCTACGATCGCGCAAATCAGTTACTAAGAATTTGCGACGTGGCTTCGACTCCCTTATATTCTTAGTCGGCTGGCAACTTTGGAAAGAAAGGAACTCAAGGACCTTCAACAATGCCAGCAACAGCACGGGAGAGGTCCTCGAAGCTATCGTCGAAGAAGCAAACCAATGGGATTTTGGCGGGCTTCAGGCATTTGCGCAGCTTAACGGTGATAGTTAGTCAGTCGCACAACATGTTTCATGTAAATTAAACTATCTCGTTTCTGCTGGCCCTCATTAGGGTTCCACCTCTCCTAAGTAATTCTAGGATTACTAAGGAACGTTATAACCTTGGACACTCCATTTCTGCTTAATGAAACACGTGTCACAATGACATGCTCACGAAAAAGTTATAGCCAAGGCTGATTATAACTGATAGAGCTTGCAGATTGTCTACTACTAAGCTTGATTTACAACTGATAGCCACGGTTTTAGGCTTTTAGCTAAGCCATGTACCCTCGTTTGGGCTTCAGTAGCTTGTTGAGTCAATAGTTGTTCGGTTCAGTCAAGTGTCCAGCTAGATTTCAGTTAGGTGCTCAGTTAGAGTCTATTAGAGCGTGCAGCAGGTTGTTGCTCGTGCTTGAGTCTTAGGAGGCCACTATGGCCATGCTTAGACAGCCACTAGGGCCATGATTCCATGATCTCTTTCATTTCCGGACAGAAAGTGCTGAAATTCTTAATGGGATGTAGAGATAACTTTGCATTTTCAGTTGACATCGGATTCTTTTCATCAGCCTTTACATTTGTCATGCTTCCTCCTACAGTGTCCTCAAACTGGCAGCTACATACAGGAGCAAGAATAGGAGTTCCCTTTCCCCTCCAGGAAGAATAGCTGTGGCAGTGCTAGGACTTAGCTCTATGCACATTGTTTGAGCGGATGAACCATGTCGTTGTATTGTTTGGTACTACTGAGTGACTAAATACTGGCAGTGAAGTACAGGTCTTTTTTCTCGAATATGGAAAAGATTTACGTATCATTATATTAAGAAGAAGAGTTCAAACATACAAACAACACGCCTCTATCGAGCGTTCAAGGAGGTCGACCTAAAACAGCCGTAGCTGAATCATTCTAGCAAAATACCTTTAGTTTTGATATTATATAAATGGAAAACAACCAAAACCGACGCAGCGGTGCGACCTAGGAGGTGGCCTTGCGCCTTCGCGGCTGCCTCGATAAGCCCTTTCCACTGTCCGTGAAGAGCGCATCCAATGCTTCGACATTGGACGCAGTTAGATTGCCGTCGAAGATTTTATCAAAGGCCTCTAACTCCAACGCTGATGCTTGGACCCTTGGTGTAGCCCATAATACGCTTCATGATCAGCACCTCACTTCGTTTGGAAGCAGGCACTCGAGAGAGGCTCTAAACCGCCTACCGTTTGCTCCGCCACGGCAGCACTGGCTTAGCAGGAGGCTTACGAATAAGCGGTCAAAAGGAGTACACATGACCTAGTGTTTAAAAGATTTTTGGTAACCTAGTGTTTTATTTCTTTAGGTCAGCGCATTACCCAAAATCTTCCCACCTGTTTGCATGGTCTGGGCGCTGGTTGACCCAAAATTAACCCGCTTGCATCATGAGCGCAAACCCTTCCCGCTGCCACCCCGTACCCCACCTTCCTCCCAATACTTCTTCCTTGTGCTGCAACACAATTCATGACAGCTGATCCCTACTCCCGTCTTCCCCAATGCCACTGCTCCCAACAAATGCTATGTCCTTAAACTTAAACTAATAATATATTTTTCAGGTAGATGGACATTGCACAAGGGAACTTACAGGGTTAGCTTTCCTCCGCCTTTGAGCATGGTGGCATGATACGATTATAGCGAACTGCAGGGCTCCTACAACATCACGAATGAAGCTCCCTTGAAGAATATCATTGTAAGCTGGATCCATTTTACTTGCTTCCTGAGCCCAATTAGGATCAACAGAGGCATTGGCCTGCAGTGCATTTAGCTGGTCCATGGTCATGTGAGGGTAGTATGCAATTCTATACATCAGCAGACGTTCCTCCGAGCTGGCGAGCACCGGATGCCCATGAACAAGCTCGAAGCTGTAAAAAGAATTAAAGCCAGAGACTTGGTTCAAATATATTGGCTAAAAGATGAAAGAAAATGCCAACTCAGATGTATATGATGTGATACCTTGCGTCTTGACACTTCATGAGACGGGTGAGCTCACCGAATTCCAGATCTGCCCATAAAGGAGCAATGTGATTATCTAACAAATCAGCAAAAATCCTCTCTGATTGTGAGCTTGCTATCTGTAGGTAGCCGTGAGCAGATGCAAAACGGCAGAATCTTCAAAGTTGTACCAGTCATGACATAGGTGCTAAGCTTGTCTAGGTCATCACACGTGAAACCCATGCTCCATATGTACTCAATAGCAGTCCATCCTGATCTGCACACCATGAATGGTAAACCATTTATATGACTTCTATGACTTCCAAATCATAAATGTTTACAACCAGATGAACAATGTACCTCACAATATCTTTCCCCTCATCAGAGTCTCCTTTTGGAATTGCCAGGGCACCTTTCTAGTCAAACCACTCTTGCAGTGTAAGGTCAAAGTTCTTGCAAGCAATGACGAACTTGGACAATTGATCCCTATCAGCCTACTAAATTTTGATCCTGTTTCAATGCTCGAAAAGTGTTGTAGTAGGCCTAAAATAGTTTTAATATCAGAAATAGCAACACTTTTTTTTTCCTTGGCAGGCGTTGCAGGCACTTGCTGGGGTAAAGCTTTGGACAACACTTTTCTGCTTAGCATTGCAAAATGCATTTTGGATTTGCAACACCTAGGCTTTGCAACATAAGGTTTTTCTACGGTTGTAGGTGTGGCAACAGCAACTAATGCAACGCCTTAGGCGTTGCTGGACCTTGCAATGACAACTTGCTCATGTCGTAGCAAATGGTGCACTAGCAATGATGAACATGTGTTGCAAGACAATGTATTGTCACGCATAACACGTGTAGCAACAAGGATGGAGACCAGCTTGATTGAAGAACAGGGTCAAGTAGCAATAGGGTCGAAATCTAGCAGTGGCACACGCTAGTGCGCCTTCAAGATGCTATCATGTTTCAATATCAAGCCTCTATCCACCATCTCCTTCATCTGAGTCAGTTCCGCACACTCTTTAATCCAAAACTTGGCATCTACTGCTTTCTTCCTCTTCTTGTCCTTCATTTGGATATGCCCAGCCGTATTCAGAAGTCCTTTAAAGAAGGCCAGTTGGTCCATGCTAGTTGGCCGTAAAAGGCGCCCAACTTTTGGTGTTTGGCTGGTGCTAGCATTGATGTCTGTTATAAATTCATACAGTTCCATCATAAGACCTGAAGCAAATTTCTTATTTCCAGTCTCCGATGCTTCAGACGCAAATGTGTCCTTGCATGCCTTGATGATATCATGTTCTTTACGCTGCAAAAATAGTCATATAAGTCATTGAGAGTGTTGATTTAGAATGATTAATAAACAAATTGATCAAGTTAGGCAGGTGCTTGATGGAGTGGATACACCTTCCCTTATACTACGCCCTAGGATCCAGCCATAGAGTAACTACTTTGAGAGTAACTTTGATCAAACAACAACAGAACAATGAATTTGTTGAATATGGATTTTAATTTATTCACTATAATTATTCCTGTTGCAGGTAACGTGATGAGTAAAACTGTATTTATAACAGGAATGTAGATGGACCTCTGATTTCACATTAAATTTACATACATGAAATGAGAGTAATAACTAAATTTTGAAAAGGCCTATAATAGTAGATGTACAAATGTTGTTTTTTTTTTCTTTACCTTTGCCATCGCGTCACGTCTTGTTCCTGCCTGGAGCTCCTGATCAGCAATGGCACTAGGAAAACTAAGTCAATCCAGATTCGTTTTTCTACACACTAGCAGCAGCAATATGCCCGTGTCAACCTGACAATCCGAAAAGTTTCCCCATCAGTTTTCCTTGCAACCTGACAGCCTGTTATGCCCGTGTCACCTTGGCATCTTCAGCATAAACATCAATTGCTTCGGTTGATAAATTAGTCTGGACTTTTGCTTTGCGTATTTCAGGTTCTGCTCTCAGGTTGTTCAGCAGGGGCCTAGCCGCATTCTTCCACTGCGACAGCCTTAAAGAAAGGCTTGGAGGCACAGTCACGGTTAAATACCTGAGTGACGCCGGATTTTTCCTTGATCTGTAACATTGGATGCCTAGCTACCAAAAATATATATTTGTTGATTTTTTCGGTTGATCTGACAAATGCTTGAAATTTTGATATCCTTTCTTTCCAGGAGTGACATTTCTGGGAACAACACCATAAGGCAATTCTTTAGCAGCCTAGCCTCCCTGCAGGTTTGTCACTACTGTCTCTTTGTCTTTTTGAATTTGGGAACATCTGGTAATAATGTTTCGGAACCATGAGCTCTCCTGTAGGGAGTTCAGAAGCATTTGAACATAGACTGCCTGAATTCAACAGACAATGCATACCTGGTATATATTCTTGGGATTCTTAGCTCACCTTCAGGGTATTAATGGAAATTTAGCGATGAACCCATGATCAGTTTTGATGATCCTTGTTTATGCAGTGTTTCTTTCCACAGTTCACACTTACAAACATCGGAACCCCGTTTTTCATCTTGAGTTCAGCTTATGATGTATATCAGGTAAATACGACTTGTGCTGCTCAACTTCTCTCCTTTCTAAATAACTTATTGGTATAGTTTTCGACACCTGGGGTCTAGTAAAAATGCTGGTTTAACATTTTTGGACAGTTCCATCACATTTTGTTGCCCCCTTCATCTGATCCTAGGGGCCATTGGATCCGCTGTAAGTCAGATCCTGGTGCATGCAGCACACCACAGATTGCAACCCTCCAAGGTTAACTTTCTACTAAACAAATGGTTCAGATTCATAGTATACTGAACAATCATCTGCGATGTTCTAAATTGAAACTATTGTTGTCATGGAATGATTCAGATTTTGAATTTTGTTTGCAGGACCAAGAAATGCAATGTTGGCATCTCTTAAATAGTTTGAAAGCAAACCAAAGGTAGGGATGTTCATTAACTCTTGCTTTGCACATTGCCAGCGTGAGCTGCAGGACACATGGTTTGCACCAAATTCTCCATTGATAGATAACAAGGTACCTGTAATTTTTTTACCAACAAGCTGTATTGCCAGAAAGTACATGTTCTTTTAGCCAGGTGGTGCTTTGGTTAACATTATAGAGTTTCAGAAAATTGCAGAGGTGGTAAGTGATTGGTACTTTGAAATAGGTGCTGCCATGGAGATTGACTGCGCCTATCCTTGTGATTCAACTTGTCACAACATTATACCATTTGATCAGGTTAGTTTCTTCCGTGAAAAGAGGTTGTTGTTTTGGCAAAGTAACTCTACTAGTTAGTAACAGTTTAGCCAAAAATGGAACTGAGAAATAATTGGTCATTGAACATAGTAATTGAGGATTTATTAGTAGTTTGGCAGATGATCATACTCAATTATCATCATAATAGCAAAACTCTCTTCTATTTGGTGACAATATGTTAGTTGCATCTGGTAGCAGGCCAATGATACAAAATATTGGTTCAGACTATAGTTACCTTTTAATTAATTCTTGCTTTGTATGTATCACTGAATATTAAAAAAAAAGATGAAATTCATATTTTCCAAGTTAAACAGCACGAATATTCCCATCTTTCACATTGCACAGTTGGACTGTAAACTATACTCTGCAGGTTGAACTAAAAGTTTCCTACACTACCCTTTTCTGCAGAATGGAATCTCTGGTGCCTGAAGTGGTACCTGTATATATTGCACATTGCATCACAATTCAATTTGGCACATGGATGAATAAAATGTAGAGCCAATGCCCTTTAAAGATATGCAACATTTGGCATGTTTTTCTACAACTCCTCTGGTTATTAACCATGTCACTAATCTGGTTGACCTCACCAAGAAAGCTAATCCCTGACTACGAAATGAAGAGCACAATCAAAAACTCGAAAGTACGCAGCTCAATAAAAGTGACATCTGTAGATGCATGATTAAGATCACGAAATTGGGGTTTCCCAACTAAAGACGGTGACTATTCGAAGACAGATTGACCTAAAGCAAAACCCAAACCCTTACATGTGGTGTGACAACTCAATATAGGGTTTAAGGGTCGTCGCCCCCCTTGGACGCGCCCCCTAACGGGCTCTAAAACAATACACGGCCCAATGGACCGACGGTGACGCAGCACCTTGACAAATTCTGAATGTTGACTTATTTCAACGATTTCCATTGACTCCAGTGGAATTTGGACCTGAAACCAAAGCCATTGATTATTTTATGAAATTAGTTTTCCATCTATATGTAGATCGTCGAAAACGGAGTCCGTATGCATCTCGAGCGCCCGTTTTACTGCAAGCTGGTCCAGAAGGCTGAGGCAAACTAGAACTCGAGTTGGACTGGGCCTCCGTCTTGTCTTAAACGTCCTAGCTGGTCTTCTCCGCCTCCACACCTTTCTCAAAGTACTTCATGACCCTCTCCAATTTCCTGAGTAACACAACATCATTAGATAGCAATGTATTCTCAAATCTATGAAATGATAGCTTAAAAACGAGCTCACATTTGAATTTAATTATCGCATTCGAGCTCGGGTCATTGGACCTTGCATAACGGTTGGAGGATCAGCGGGCGCATCCGAAGAAGTGATGTCCTCATCACTAGGGAGTGTACAATTTCCACGAGGGTTGCAAAACACATCAGAACTGAATTTGCTCTAGTTATTCTTTGAGCAAAAGCACTGACTTCATCCCCTCATTGATTTATCGCTAGAAGCTTATCTGCAATTTTTTCATCTTTTTGTAATATATTTTTTGTTACTTAATTTTTGTATGTTGAGATCTTCTCCTTTTTGCAATAAAATTCGTGCAGGGGCTCACACCCCTTCTGTTACCTTCAAAAACTTTTTTTCCATAAACAATGATAAAGGGGATTAAAGGTAGAAACCAAACTCTAGCCGATCCTCTTTCCTATCTTTTTCCCCTTTTCTTTCTCAATTTAGAAACCGTCCCCCTTTGCCTTTCCCTCCTTTGCATGGAGAGTGGTGTAGTGGCCAAAGACGACAACGACAATGAAGGTTTCGGCATCGGTATAGCAACCGGAGACAACATGACCCAACAAAAGGATGCGATGGCGAAGGGGCCACATAGGGAAGCCAGGCAGACACATGGGCCAATCACGTTCGCGCCACCACGCTAGAGAGCATGTGGGCTAGCCATGCCACCGTACTAGACTGGCGCTGGCGAACGAGTTGGGTCGCCACTCCACACGCGAGCTAGCCGTGTTGCCGCGCTAAGTGAGCATGCGAGTGGTGGTGTGGGAGCACGAGGAAAGAGAGAAGGGGAAGTAGAAAGAAGAGTTTTGTCCATTGGCACGTGGCCCTATATAATAAATGGGGTCGATATGGTACAATGGTCCTCCTCTGTACTATAGAATTTTATGTTATTTTTTCAATCCTCGGTAGCATCTTAATATAAAAGGAAAATAAGATATAGTCAAGATGTTTTTAGAGTGTTCGCAATAGTGAAATCTAAATCGCTAGCTGACGTGGGAGGTAAAGAATAAACAAAACCATAAAACTATAGTGTTCTGACCGTGCTAGAGAAAGTGTAGAGATGTGGGTCCTGCGGATTCTCTCGGATGGGTTGTGAATACGCTTCCCTCATCACTAGCGTCAGTCAGCTAGTGATTTCGCTATCTTGTTGGAGGCGCCCTTAGGTAGTTATTAGGTTGTTCATGGTTTAGACCGTCTTTTAGGTCCGATTTCACGATGGTTACAAGGATTCAAGTTGCACATGTATTTGTTGTACTAGTTAGGTAGCAGACCCATACATAATTTTGTCTATACTAAGGGGGTGTTTGGTTCCACCTCCTAAACTTTAGTCGTTGTTCCATCGGATGTTTAGACATATGCATGGAGTATTAAATATAGACTGTTTACGAAACTAAATGCACAGATTGAGACGGTTTTGCGAGACGAATTTTTTAAGCCTAATTAGTTTATGATTTGACAATGTGGTGCTACAGTAAACATGTGCTAATGATAGATTAATTAGGCTTAATAAATTCGTCTCCCGGATTACTGATGGATTCTGTAATTTATTTTTTATTAGTATCCGAATACCTCATACGACACCCTCATGTGACACCTCCTAAACTTTAGTCACTAGATCCGAACACCCCCTGACACCCTAATAATAGTAGAATACAAACCCACTTAATCGTGGGTTGCAGGTTCTATTGCCATCTCTAACCCATAGGCAGCGCACGAGCGGCACATTCGTCCGCCCGAGCTCCATCCTCATGGCTCATCGAACCAAACCACAATGTGTATGCATCTACCGCTAGAGCCCTCCATCAAGTACGATTTGGTATAAAGAAAAGGAGAAACGGAGCGAGAAAGGGAAAACACAAGCGGAAGCTATTTCAGGTGGCATTCCACTCTAAAATTTACCATGTTCGTTTCACTAAAATTTAATTTATGTTGTTGTTTATGTTGATTTGTTGTAAGAAAAAAACATTGTTCGTTCGTTGAAAAGTAATGCTGAAGTAGTACATGAAGAACAGAGCAGAAAAATTACGGCTCTAGACCTCTTCATAGAAGATGTATCAATTTAAAATAACATACACAACCAAAATTCAACACATAGAAAGCATCCAAGCATTGTTGACTAATACACAATATAAATAGTTATCCGTAAAACGGGAAGAACTGCTTGACTCTTTGGCTTTAGAAAATTGGCATGACTTAGGTGTGTTTGAACTGCTCCACAAACTCTGCCGTGGAACAGCTCCATAAAAAACTAGAGTGTGTGGAGCACCTCTATAGGTGTTCTCACAACTCCACACTTTTTCCTCAAACAGAGTGTGTGAAGCTGAAACCGTTTAGCTAAAAACGTGGAGCAGAGTTGAAAAACGTAGAACGGAGGAGTCCCAAACTCCCTCTTAATTGGCATGATTATCACCTAAAACCAAACTGATATGCTGAATAGTAGCTAAACGGTTTAATTGGCATGATTATCACCTAAAACCAAACTGATATGCTGAATAGTAGCTAAACCTGTCAGTCACGTACTAGAATTGTAGCGTAGAAAGCTGATGTAACAATAGAGTTATTATGGAGAGAGAACAAAAAGGAGAAAAAAAACTGTTTCTCATGTGAGAAATGAAGTCGGCTCGTAGTCCAACCCACAAAGAAACTACAGCTTTTATGTGGAGAGGAAACGAGTTGTTTCTTGGATGTGGGGTTGGACTCCTCTGCACGTCTCTCGCCGGTTATGCCCGGCACTCAGGCTCGCTGTGCTCACTGAGCTTGAAGGGCTTTTCTCGTTGCCTTTCATCTCTAGCTCATCCTTCCAAGTTTCCATGGGCACCAATTTATAGAGGGAGGTATTGGGAGGGACTCTATGTTTCGAGTAGCTGTAGCAGGGCTCGAGACCACCCCATCTCAGTGCTAGATCTGCCCCTGCCATGGCACATGCTTTGGATAAGGAGAGAAAGAGCAGACGGGATAGAAAAGAAAAGTGCGGACGGTGAAGAGAGAAAAGGCAGTGGATTTATTATGATTCCATGTTAATAAATTAGTGAGTTGGATAGTTTCTAGAGGTGGTTTCCAGCTAACATGGTTCCTACTAACATAGTTTATAGGTGGTTCAACGCAGCGCACTCCTGAACCGCGCCTCGCGTCGTCTCCTATGAAGCGGCTCGGGGCAACGCGCCACCGCTGTCGAGGTCCCCTCCTCTAGTTGGTCCTTGGCCGTCGCCGCTACTCTCCAGCGAGCAGTGGCGGCGGCCGCGGTGGCGCTCAGAAAGGCAGCCATTTGCATCCTTCCTCGCCTATCACTTTGTTATCTCGCCCTCCCCAAGCTCCTCCTATAGTCGTTGGTTTGTGCCTAGATCCGTGGCTCTCGATGCCAGATCCGGCGTCTCCAGCTCGGGTTACAGTGCCTCCGACCAGATCTGGTCGTCTGGTGCTAGAACTCGCGGTGGTGCCAGGGTCTTCATGGCGGTGCGACTCCTGGAGCAGGCCGTGGTCCGGGTGAAGGCCATCGTCTCCCCCGCCCTGCAGCTCTCGACGTCGGGCGCTTGCGAGCCTGCTCGTGACTGCGTCACGTGCGGTCGTCGGCCACGGCACCGCCGGCCCACTCGATGAGATCTGCTAGGTGGGGGCGTTGCTGCCCGCTCGAGGGACCCACGCGACCTCCACACAACACACAGGAAGCATGAGGTCGGTCCTGCACAGCTCCCGTGCGCTGTGGCACCCTCCTGCGCTGAGGCCCACGCGACCACACACGAGACCGAGAAGTGGCACCTGAAGGCCCCCGCAGCCGACAAACGGCCCAGGGGCAACCTGATCCAGCGGCCGGGTGGCCAGGCAGCCACATCCCGTGCTCGCTCGTGGCCGGAGGCTGTGGCGGTGGGCGTCAGTGGGATCTACATGGAGTTCTGGGCGAAAGCTCAGCTCAACTTTGGCCGGGCCGACGACGGTGACGCCTCAGGCGCCACATACCTCCTTGGAGGCATCATTGATGAACCAATGCTCCACGCCGGTGGCATCAGATTCTGGGCGTAAGTCCCGCCTTACATGTTGTATGGCAGCGGCGATGGCGTCTACGATTCTACCCTTGGGTGCCACCCCCTTCCTGAAGGCATTGCCGAAGAATCGGTCGCTTGGCCTAGTGTGGTCACCAGCTTCCGTGGCTCCTTCCATCGGTTCCTGGTGTAGTTCCTCGTTGTGCCTATCTGCACCTATGCTCTACTCGCAATGGTTTGTCCTGCAACAATTGACCTTGCCGTCGTCGTTGGGCTTTCATAGCGGATGCTTTGCCGCTATTGGTCATTGGCCTCCCTCTGGCAGATGCTTTGATGTCGAGTGTTTCATGGTCGTTCGCCTTGCAGATGCTTTGCCGCAGTGGACGTCTTCTTCTTTGGGGATGCTTTGTCGTCGTTGCTGCTGGATGCTTGCTTCTCTTCGCTGGTTGGATTCCTTGTTACCAGGGCATTGTCTAGTTTGTAGGCAACCATCACGTTATTGTATTCTATCTTGCAGGCACAGTTGGTAGGTTTTGGGTGTTGAGGGCATACGCTCTTTCTTTTCTTCTTTTATTGTTTCTTTTGTTGTATTCCAGGTCACTAACCACTAGCTGTGTTTTGTGATTTGTGTTATGAGGTCTCTCTCGTAGCTGCATCGTATAATTCATTTCTCTTAATGAAAACGGGCTATATTCCCCACCATGAAAAAAAAAGAACATGAGAAATTTTAATGTGGTTCCTATGAAATCTGCCTTGTTTGGAACATGAGAATTATTTTTTGTTCCTATATTTTTCCTATAAGAATGAACTGAATCCTATAAAATTCCTACGCGATTCTTGTGAAATTTCCATGTTCCAAACAGTGCCAGAGCGTGAAAAACCAGGGCCAGAGCGCAAAAGATTACTATAGTCTGTTAGACTGTTACCACAGGTTAAATTGGAACTGAATTCATGTTTGAAACTAATCATATGCAAACTGGACAGAAAAAAACAAAAGAATCCATCTGTCGCACGATACGATTCTAATGTTGTACACTGCGGCACATGTTTCAACTAGCTAGCTAGGCCGGAACTGAACAATACAGTTCAGCTAAATCATGCAAATCTCACACATCCTACACCTATCATAACCTGAACGGGTGTGCTTCTTCTGTGCTTGTGCTGCTTCTTGGCATCAGGAAAAAAACCTCGAAGCCATCCGTCCTATGGGCAATCACTTTCATCAATGCCGGGGAAGAACCAGAATGAATCACCGGTTGTGAACTCGCCCGGCCACTGCGGCACCGTCTTCCTCATCACCAGCTGATCATCACCCAGCCCCGCGCCCAAACGCGACTCCGTCCAGAACCAAGGTTGCTCGCCACCACCGCCGCGAAAGCTTAGCCCAATGTCCACGTGCAGGAAGCTACACCTCCACGGCTGACGCACCACCAGAACTGTGCCCGGCGAGCGGCCCGACGCGGCCGACGCTGGCACGGCCGCCGAACAACCGCGGCCCAGCAGCAGCACGCTGTCGCCGAGACCGCTCGCGGGCATCGCCACCCACAGCCTCGCCTCCCAACTGAGCCTGTAGAGCCCGAGGCGCTTGTGGTGCTCGTCCGAGACCACGAGGAGGACGTGACCGAGCGACTCCACGAGGTAGTGGCGCCACCTCTCCCCTTGCGGGAGCGCGAACGCCGTGTCCCTGCGCTCCACCTTGGGCTGCGCGGCGGCGAGGTCCGCGCGCCAGAGCTTCCTCCGCTCGTCCATGAGGTACACCGTGGCGCCGACGGACACGAGGTCGCTGCAGGCCGTGTCGTAGCGGAACCCCGGGGCGCGCAGCGTGGCCCAGTCCCCGCCGACGGCGGGGCGGCAGTACTTGATGAGCCTGTCCGTGGCGACCGCGAGGAAGCACCCGGGGTCGCCGAGCGGTGCCGTCAGGACGGCGTGGAAGCCCTCGGTGGGGTCCTCCCCGAACGGCCACGACACGACCACCTGCCCAGCGGTGATGGGGTTCAGCACCAGGAGCCGTCGCGGCGAGTCCGAGGCGGCCAGGACGAGCCAACCGCTGCGGCTCGTGACGTGGCGGTAGGACGCGGGGATCGGGTACGCGTAGGATCTCCCGCCGGGGATGTCGTAGAAGACTCGGCGCTGCGGGGTGCCGGGGGCCGGGGCAGTCCCACGCTCGGCGGGCGGCGGCGGCGGGAGCATGAGCCACGGGAAGGGCGGCGGCGCCCGGCCGATGATGCGGCAGGAGCGGCGCCAGGCGCGGCAGACGACGCGGTGGACGAGGTGATCGGCGAAGCGGAGAAAGGGGGCCAGCGCGGCGATGATTTGGTCGCCGGGAAGGAGGTGGCGGCGAACCCTATGGCTCCCGGGCTTCGCTGGCGCCGCCATTGCGGCGCGGCGCGAAGGCGAGGGGGTCCGCATGGAGCACGATACGGCGCGCTTCAATTCGTCTCCGCGCCGGTCTCTTGGTGCCGCCCGCCCGCGCGCGGGCGCGTGCGTGCCCTTTTATTTGCGCGGCGGAGCCGTCAGATAAGGGGGCACCGGCAATCCTGCATCGCGGTCGCGGCGGCCGGTGGCTGTGCCAGCATTAATTTGCTTTCGATCTGTAGATACGCAGGCCTAGGTTGCAGATTCGCTGGAGATTAATGCCGATTTTTTTTTATTTTTCAGCCTTTTCCTTTAAAAAATTATTCGTATTTAGATTCCTGGGCGTTTTTATTTTCCTTTTTGTTTTTTTGGCCCTGGGCTCGGTGCTGTGCCCCACGGCGCCGATTAACATGTTAGAAAGAAATTGGGTGCGCGACGGACGCAGCGACGCGCATGCGCCCCCCACTGGATGGACGCCACGTGGATCTTACAGGTCACAAACAGAGGAGGTTTACCATGGGAACGGACCAATGTGAGCCGAGCCATGTGCCTATCTAAAGCCCATCGGGGAATCGTTCACAGATACCATGATATGGAGTCTAGATCCATGCGGTGTTAATTGGGCAAGGGGTGCACATGTGCCTCGGTGCGCCCATCGTGCACCAAATTTTTTCCAACATGTTTCGGCGCTAGGGACCATGGTGCCGAGGTGGAGGGCTAGCGTCAACGTGGCGACATGCGTGTTGAAAACGGGGCAGTGACATGGCGGCTGGCTCGGCGCCAAGATCTATGCGTCGTGTCCTATGGCACTGAGCCACGAACCCTAGCCAAGCCACTCATTTTGTGTCATATTTGTGCTCACCAATAAACTCAGTAGCCTCCTTATGTGTCATATTCTTCAAAGGAACATTCTCGGTCCACTTGGTAAAGTAAACCATAGTAACCAAGACAAAACAATGTCTCTTTGATGATGGGGATGAATTTGGCCAATAAAGTCTAACCCCTAGCCACGAAAAGGCCATGGCCTGATAATAGGATGTAACATCGCAGTAGACACCAGCTAAATATTACCAAACCGTTGGCACTCCACACAACATTTGAGTAGCGAAAACAATCGGCCATCATGGTAGTCCAATAGAAACCGGCTCTATCTAATAACCACTTCATCTTCAGAGCCGATTAATGCATACCACAGATACCTTCCTGAACTTCTCCCGTAGCCGCCTTTGCTAACACTTTAGCAACAAGTCTTCGGCAATTCTTCAATATAACTCATCATTGTGCAAACTAAATTTGAGCGCACTCCGCAAACATTTTTAACAACTTTAGTGCTTCACGTACAAAATGGGAGTCCTCCCATCATCCAAATCGGCTCTAGCATCAATGGAGCACAAAATGAGCCGATTTGGGCCGTCATTGGGCAAATCGGCCTGGCTAGTTCTACTAAATCTGTATACATAGTGAAACCGGCCTAGCTGGTTCCTAGAACTGGCTTGGCTGGTTCTGACAGACCCGAACCACTTGTAATTTTTTGCATCGGCTTTTCTTTGATATAAAATTACGCCCACCAATGTCAAAGCCATATGCTTGTTGAGCCAACATGTTAGCCTTAAAATTCTCATGCCTTGGAACATGGCAAATTTAAAAATCAGTAAAAGAGGCAATAATATCAAGGCACATATCAAGATACATAATCATTGTTCCCTCTAAACATTGAAACTCACCCGCTACTTGTTGTACCACTAGCAAGGAATCACCTGGCCTCAACATGTTTTACCTCCATGGATTGCAATATTTCTAAGCCGAATAAGAGAGCTTCATATTCGGCTTGATTATTGGTGCAATAGAAATTCAATCGGCTTGACGGAAAACCTTATCACTAGAGAGAGGGTCGATTCCTCACTCACCGGGAAGAAACCTCACCGCCGACGAACCATAGCATAGCACCGAGGGATCCTCTACAAAATCCCCATTCTCTTCGGTTGTAACCCCCAATTTGGGTGCTCCTGAACACGAAGAACATCTCACTACTGGACGTAAGGCCTCGATATCCCGAACCAGGATAAACCGCTGTGTCTTCATTGTGTTTTATAGTACACAAGCCACTAGAGACCTACATTACCGACATCCAACAAACAACCATGATGCTTGCCGCGGCAACGAACCCGCAACTAGAAGCGTAGTGCAACGTCGATGCACATGTGAGTGTCTACACATGTATTGTATTTAGGAAAACAAAGTCAATCATTTTTTCTATTTATGTCGTGTCCTCATGTACTGTGTAAACCCTTATAAGAATCTCCAAGGGATTCGAGCTGTAAAAGGGAACGAAGATATAAGATATATCTTTTTTTAGAGAAGATATACTATCATGTAGCAAAAAGTCCACATTACCTCCTTTAACATTTGCGAAAGTCTGCTTTTTCTCTCTGAACTCTAAAACTGGGTAAACTACCTCCCTAAACTTTTAAAACCATTCGTTTTACCTCCCTGGCTAGTTATAAGCGGTTTTCAAAGGTAGATTTGTCTTTGTCTTTTTTATTATTCTAGCTGAATCTTTGAAAAAACCATAGTAAATCACAGAAAAATCATAGAAAATTCATTTTGTTGGACTCTACATGAGTAGATCTCTACAATAAATATATAATATGGTATGCTTTAGTACAAACTTTTTGCTATAGCTTTAGATTTATGCTTTTATATAATTAATTCATAGCTGCAGTTTTTATGGTCCAATTATGGTGAAATTTTTATAGTGAGATAATTATTGTATGCTTGGACTATAGTAAAAATTTCATACTCATTGGATCATGTATAACTTAGTTATAGATTCATGTATAAACTAAGTTATACATGATCCAATGAGTATGAAATTTTTAATACAGTCCAAGCATACAATAATTAGCCTACCATAAAAATTTCACCATAATTAGACCATAGAAACTACAAATATAAATTAATTACAAAAAATCATAGATCTAAAGCTACAACAAAAAAGTTATACTAAAGCATACCATATTATATTTTCACTGTGTAGACCTACTCATGTGGAGTCCAACAAAAATGGATTTTTTATTTTATGATTTTTCTATCATTTTCTATGATTTTCAAAGATTCAGCCAAAATAAATAAAAAAGAAAAAGACAAAACCTCCTCTAAAAACCGCTTATAACCAGTCACGGAGGTAAAACGAGTGGTTTTAAAAGTTCAAGGAGGTGGATTACTTGGTTTTAGAGTTTAGGTAGAAAAAAACAGACTTTTGCAAAAGTTAAAGGAGTTAATGTTGACTTTTTCCTATGATATAAGAGCAACTCCAACGGAAGAGCCAACCATGTTGTGTAATCTATATTTGACTATTTTAGGAATAAAAGAGAGTCCAACAACTATTGTATTTAGCTTTCTAAAATAGCAAGTCATCTATCCTGAAATTCTCGCATGAAAAATATAGTGCCGCTAGACATTTGTCTTGCCGTACTAGAAAGGTTGTTGGAGTTTTGTGGTTTTTTTGCAGAGATTTCTATTTTAAAGATTGGCTAAATCATGAGTTTAGCCATATATTTTTACCAACTCTCTTGGAGTTGCTTCTGCGGCAGATTCTTATGGGCTAAACATCGATTCAAACCCATGTCATATGAAGGCATTAACTTCAGCAGCCTATTGGCCCAACTTACTGCAATGGCCCATCTAATTACTAAGGACTACAGAGCTAGCCCAACTTAGTGCAATATAGCCCATCTAATCTAAATACTCAAGGAGCCTGCGTGTGATGTATCTTTTTTTGTCAGTCTATTAGGGCCTGTGGCTGGCCATTTCTTTGCAAAAACTGGCTTGCATGGGCTCCTAAAAAAACAGTTTAAAAAGCTATATAAAAAGTTATATTTATGGATTGGCATTTAAATGAATGAAATGTACAATACATGTAGGATCACATCCTATAGTAGCCAACAAAAGCAGATGTGTACCGATTTTTGGCTTCTATTACAAATACAGCTTTTGATTTTCAAAATCCGAATTCAAAAGCAAGTTGTTTATTTCATCTTTCGGATTTTGACTAGTAGCCAAAAGCATAAGAAGCAACTGCTAGGCATTTAACCCTATTTGCCTAAAAAGAACAGTAGGAACCAAAAAAAAAATCAAGGATCACATCGAACTATTTGGAAAAAAACAAAACTCATGTTAACTCACATCGCCTATGAATGCTGATCAAATTACTCACCACTATTGTTACAGAAAAAACTACCTCAAACACCTTTATAATACTAGTTCGCCAATAATGGAGTTAGATATGATTAAATAAGCTAAACAACCATTTGATTCTTAGCTAATAGAAGAATTACAACTACAACATCGGCACCCAGCTAATTAACCTTGTAAATGTATGAGCTACAGTGAGATTTAGTTTGCTTCCAAAAAAAATATTTGCTAGAGTATTTATATTTTACATGCGTAAATATTATGCTCTCTAGCATATTTAATTCTAGGCATGCACAGGAGCACAGCGAGAAGCGAGTCTAGCGAATCTTGTGCTAAAATTCCTTCTTTTCTTTCTTTCTTGGTTTTGGAAACCATGACTCAGAAATTTCAGATACACTAGGATTACGGACCTCTCATCTCAGGGTGGAACAAAATACGATTAACAAGGTTCAGTGATTATTGATCCCAAATAATGTAGTACCAAAACATAATGATCTTCTATCAGTAATGGCCATGAAGAGAGTTCTGGCATTTCTTTATATTTCCAGAGTCAATCATGTGTATTACTTCCGTGTCTCATCATGGAAGAAGTGTAATTTACGCCATGTCATGTGCACAATGACTGACTGATTGTGCAATGTCCGGAGCATCTCTAACAAATCCCCAATACAACCCCTCGTCCCCATAAAACAGAATTATTGGGGGAGATAAATCAATTTTCATGCTCCAACAGTGCCCCAATAGCTCCCCCAATTTTTGGTGGCCATCAAAAAAACACTCATCTCCCCTCAAATAAAGGGGCACTTGCAACCTCCCCCAATCCTCTGTTGTTTTGGCGCAAACACACCCATTGGTGATTCTGCACTTGGAAACAATGTCATGCCATCTCTCTTTATATCTTGTTTATGATATATCCTTGTGTGAGTATGTTTAATTTCATTTTCTTACTAGAAAGACAGCGCGGCGTTGCCGCGCGACTTTGTTAGTAGGCCAGCCTCTTGTGGTCACCGTTGTTATCTCTTGTATTTTGATTTTGAGTCTCGCCAGTATGAAATGCTTTGAATTTAAATTTTTGTTGTGTAGGAAAACTTTAGGTTTTGAAATTTTAAGCAATTTTTTGTATTTAAAACTTTTTTGGCGTAAAGACGTTTTGGTGTTCGAACCGCATGTACAATGGATGCTATGTAAATATTTATGCGGATGAATTGTAAAAGCGATATGAATTTGGAATTTTACTCTATAATAAAGCTGTAGGTTTTGAAATTATGAACAACTTTTGTATTGAACACTTTTTTATTTGAAAACGTTTCGGTGTCCAAATTGTGGGTACAATGAATCACATGTAAACATTTATGCAAACGAATTGTGAAAGCGTTTTGAATTTTAAAATTTGCTCTATAATAAAGTTGTAGTTTTTAAATTTTTGATCAAATTTTATATTGAACAACTTTTGATTTAAACGCGTTTTTGTGCTTAAATTGTACGTATAATGTTGCTCGTGTAAAAGGAACTGGTTGTGGTTTTGTTTAAATTAAAATTCAAGGGTTTTTCTAAAAAAACCTAAGAGAGGAACAGGACCGTGGGTTAATTCATTAAAAATTTAAGGGTTTCTTTGCAAATTTTTCAGAACCGTGGATGTTGGACTGCGGGTTGATTTGGGAAAAGTTTTGGATTTTTTCGCAAAAAAGTCTGAGAGATGAGACCGGACTGCGGGTTTATTTCGCTAAATATGGAGGACTTTTTTACAAAATGACCAAAGCTCGCCCGATCCGGGCCGTCTGCCCGGCCGATCCGACGGCCTGGAAGAGCAGGCGACGTGGCCTAGCTGAGGGGCCAGGGTCTGCCCTGCAGATTCGTGTTTAGAAGATTGTTGAACAAACTGTTATTGCATTTTCGATCTTTGGTCTTAAGTATGCGACAAACAAGACATCAACAACTTATTTTGACGTGAAAAATATCTATGGGTCAATTTGCTCCAACATGGTCCAGAATTTGCAATATGGGCCAAAATCACATATTAGAGATGAGATATTGGGGAACTACAAAAGCATCTCCCCCAATAACCCAAAAAGTAAATATTGGGCTACCCCAATACTAAGTTATTGGGGGAGTTTTATTGAAGGACTGGTGGAGATGCTCTAAGGAGTGAAGATAATATTAGTTTTAGTATGGTCCTTGCTCTGCAGACTGCAGCCCCTGTGTTTGGCAGTCACGATGTAAACTAAACGTGGCATCTGGCAGTCTGAATGTGCAATTCTTAAATTTTGATTATGAAATATTCTGAAAATCTGAACCTCAGTTCTGGATTTCGCCATGCCATAAATCTGAAATCGCTGCTCCCTGCGCATCCAATCATGGCTCCCTCCGTCCGTCCGTCCGCCCTCTCTCAATCTAGGCCTTAAAGGGTAGCCTGCTTTCTTGCCTCTGTAATATAATAATAGATTAATGCTTCAGCGCTTTGCTTGGCTTCTATGCCCTTTCTCTGCCCGATTTTATAGGAAACAATATTAAGCGCAAGATAATCCCGGTCATTGAAATTTCATCGTGCACTTCAGCGGGGGTTCCGTCAGGGAGACAGCATCCACGTCAGGCAGGCACCTCAGTTATCACTTAACAGGAAGAAAAGAGATGAAAAAAAGAAAATTCAACACCGCTCATGATCATTGCCTCAGTTATCAACATAGTAGGTAGATGTAAAGGAAGAATAATCGTAGCTCCTGAACATTGCCTGAGTCACCAGGGAAGTAGCCCACGATCACTGCAAATCAGACATTAAACATGGATTACGATGCAATCATCACAGAAGCAGCCCATTCCCTGAAACTAAACCGTAACAAGAGAAAAGGTAGGCATCATTGCAGGTGGCCAAGATGCAAACAATAGACCCAAAATCATCAGGGACGCACAGCAAAAAACCAAACAAATATCGTTGACATGGCCACGTGCTCAGTTGTATGGCACAACAATGCCTGCTCAAGATCCAGCAGAATCGAGCAGGCCACACCCTACAGAACGGAAAACAAAAGCAGTAGTAAGCTAGGGTTTCCTCCATTAGAGGCCAACAAGTCGCCTGCACATAGATCGGCGTCCACAGCGAAGGGGAGCGAGCCTCCGCGAGGTCTGGGAGAGGAAGATCCTGCAGGGAAAGGTAAGAAAGAGAGAGGGGGGGAGGGACCAAACCGAGGAGGGGACGAGGCAAGGAACACCAGAGCTGTCGGGACCGCAGACGTTTCGAGGGAGAGCAGAGCTGCGCCGACTATCTGCACGAGCTCGCGCTGAGGGGGACGACCGTGGCCGCCAGCGGTGGCTGCTCACGCCGCGCCGCTGCATGGAGCCCACGTTACCTGCGGCGCGCCGTGCCGCAGGGGGCCTGCCCGCGACCAAGCTCCTCCCGCGCCGGCGTGCCGTCGCCTCGCGCCCTCACATGGTAGAGAGGGAGGGAGGGATCGAGAGAGAAAGGGGAGAGGAGACGGAGCAGACGAGGAGACGCTTCGAGAAGGTAGATATTTTTGTACGGACCAGCGAACAGGGGCTACTAAGAGATCTAGACGTCCACGCTGCGATCAAACGGGCCAAAATAATTTTGCTACTGTGGACGTCCTGGTTGACAGCCAAACTCTTCCGCTTTGATAAGAGTAGATAGATCTTAACAGTTGATACACGTAGCCAATCAGCTTTTACAACCTCCGTCATGAGCAACTCCAACAGATTTGGTAAAATTAGATGCTAAATTATGAGATATAGCCATTATGTAAAATAGAAAGCCCATCTAAAATATAGAGTTTTACAACAGCCTAGCTAAATTGAAAAACGCAGATAGAAAACATGACTCGCTAGGGAAATATGGTCAGCGAGAATGGTGGGATAGTCAGCTGGGAAAAATAGAAAATAATATAGAAAAACTGTTGGAATGCTTTTTTAGAGCACAATAGCTATAAATGGCTTCTTGAATACATTTACCTAATCTGTTGGAGTTGCTGTTCAGATTAAAATCGAATGTAACATAGCAGATTCCTTAAATTTACTACCATAATTTTTTTTAGAATCTATTATACTTATTTTGGTGTACACAGATCCAATAGCGATGCGACCAGCTCTACCAATTCCTTTCATAAGCTCAGAATTAATTTAGTTTATTGTTTATATGCAGTTTAATAAAAAAAAGCTCAAACATAGCATTATGGGAAGAATTTTAATTTTAAATGTACAAATTTTATGAAACTAGATCTAAGTACAATGGATTGTGCTTGATTTTCAGCATTTCTAGAAAAATTATATGATTTTAGAGGTCCCTAGGTCCTTTGTTCTGGATACGAAACATAACTTTCCCTAAACCGACGTGGGTATCTCGGCAATATAATCCCAATTAATGTTGTGGGCCAATGAGTTGCTGACAGGAGAAGCTAAGGGTCTGTTTGGTTCACCCATCCTAGTTACTTTTAGTCACTAAAATGTCAAACACCTCTACTAAAGTAGCCTGTTGACCTTTTCACCCTATCATGTAGATATACCCGCAATTAGAGAGCTGATGATAGGCTACCCGTTGACCTTTTCACTGTCGGCAGGCTACTAGTTTTACAATTTACGAAAGTAGCATCTAGATGAGCATTTATATTCATTAAAATTAAAATAATATTATTTAAAAAACATCAATTCGAACCATGTTGTTCTAGATCAATCAATCGTATATTTAAAAACTAGTATTGTGACTATTTTAGATTTCAAGTACTTCATAGGTTGTAATTTTATTTCCACTGTCACTCTCTCCGTCTCAAAATAAATGCGCATATCATTTTCGAGAAGTCAAAATTTTTAAAGTTTGACCAAATTTATACAAAAATATATTAATATATAAGAAGTATTCTTAGATTGAGCGTGAAGAATACCTTCGTGATAAACTCATTTAGAGATACAATTTTTTCTACTATTTTCTATATTTTTTTATCAAACTTAAAAATATTTAACTTCACGGGAAACAAGATGTTCATTTATTTTGCGACGGAGATAGTATGTGTTATGATGTGTTATTCATTAAAATAATGTCGAGGTCCTTCTGATTATAGCGTGTAGCACCTTAACATCGGTCAGGGGCTGTTTGGATCCTTTTATTTAGAGGAATTGAAATCTACTTAATAAATTATGTTATTTGGTTTGAAATTTGATAGTCCACCACTTTCCAAAGTTGGCAGATAAGCCTATCTCAAATTCTTAGGGTGAGAGATGAAAATTGATTCTATAAATCATCATTCTATGTTTCTACTTTGCAACATATAAAACGATCTTCAACTCGCTCCCCTACGTTAGAAATGCAACGCATTAGTATCTCTCTCATATAGCCAACAATAATATACAAATATAATCCATATACAACCCTATTAGTTTAATTCATATGTGTCTAAATTATAACTATTAAAATAAATTTAATTCCAAGGATCAGTGAACTCGTATAAATTGGACATTCTGCTAGTACACTAACAGTCAGTCGAGACGACTAGTAGAGCAAGCAAGTACGGCGGGCAGTGTATCGGAGGAAAGTAAAAGCTAGGACTATAGCACATGTTGACTCGTGACTCGTGAGGTGGGCTATCCGTTGACAAACCTAGCAGAAGACAATCCGTTCGATGTGCATTAATGGTGGATACGTGCCCTGCACAAAATCAAGCTCCCCGTATATAGAATGTAGAAGAAGAAAAAGAAGCCGGTAGGCATCGTGACGGCCACGCAGTGCCCACGACTCCCACACGCCGCACCGGCCCGAGACTAATTTAATGCCGTGTTGGGTCAACGGCACCGTTGGCGTCCAACAAACTCTTCTTCGGAGTTTGAGTTGAACGGCCCGGCCTCTGCAAGATTTCCCAATTTTCTATTCAGGCTCAGGCATGCTCCGGGAGCGCTGGAGGGAGGTGGCGGTTTGGTGGAGCTCTATGTCCTGGCACCGGGGCGCCTGCGTCAGGCATGGCTTGTCCGATAGCCATTGGCGTCACTCCACTCCACTCCACTCCAGAGCAGCCTCTCTCTCGATCGCGTTGGCGTCATGGGGGCATTCGATCGAGCTGACTCGATGGGTTTTTGTCAGAGACCGGCAGCAGAAGCGCGGCGCGGCCACGCCGCCGGGATCCCGACGCGCTACGTACACGTACGTGCGCGCAACGTGGGAACGCGACACGCACACGCACACGCGCACGCCCGGATCCGGGGCGCTTCCTCCCCATACCGCGCCTGCCCGTGCGCTGCTTTCCGGCTTCCGCTGCCTCGAAAGCACCGGCACGGCACCAGCCAGCCAAACCCTTCGGAATTTACGGATTGCTTGAAACTCAACTGCATGCCCACACCAAGGGCGAGAGGTTTGTTGCACTTGCACGCACGGAAGGTGAAGTTTAACGGCACCAACTTTTGTTGGAGAGTCTTGCACATCCTGCACGCAAAGCTACTCCTCCTTAACATACATAAATCACGCGCCGTGCCACGCCGCGCAATCAGCGGCCGACCCACCGTACCTACGTTACACGGCCGGGCAGCCTCAGCTGCTGTAGGCCATCCGATCCGATCGATCCGATGGCCTACGCCTGTGAGGCTGGTTTGGCCTGGTGGGTGGTTAACCCATCCCGTCCTCCTTCCTGGGAGCTGAGCTGGGACTGTCCTGGCCCTCGCACGGTTTGGTTTTCCGTTGGGGGTTGCCCTCTGCGTCGCACCGTCATTTCGTCGTGCCTGGCTGGCTAACTAATCCTCTCTTTACACAGCTCATAGAGGCTATGCATGATTGCTCGTCACCTCACCAATCCTGTCCGATCCCGCACTCATTGCGATCCCCGATTGCTTTAACTACCAAACTCACGCCGTGACGACGCATTTTGTTTTTCGTTTTCCATTGTTCGGTTTTAGGTTGAGCTATATAAATCCCTCTTTTATTTTTTTAATTTAACTAAACTTTTATGGACCGCTGTCAGCGAGACCAGTATTATGCTATTATTTTACGAACACATTATAAACTGTTTGGCTCCAAAAATTGTTTAACATGTCGTACTCCATCTAGGGTAATAACCACCACTTAATAATTCCAGGGTTGACCCTCTCGAGCAATGCATGAACTGGATGCTCATGCTCGTTCCTGAAGCAACCGTAATCTTGCCCCGATTTTTATAGACATTCACTTCCATTCCACGCCTGATAACATATTTTAAAATGAATAAATAAAAACAATAAACCACCAATGTCTCCTTTGGCAAGGCCAGGCAGGCTACTATCCGTTCCATGCCCAGGACACACACAACAAAACCAAGCCAGATTCAAGACAACGCCTCATCATCACTTTTTCTTTCATCAATCAAGGACAGAGTTGCCAAAGCTTGAGGAGCGTTATCAGAGCAGGGAGGAGTTTTGAGTGTTCGACGAAGGGGCATTTCAAGCAGGGACAGGGACACAACTGTGGACTCCGGAGACGGAGAGAGAGATCTGGCGAGCCTTCTCCACTCCAGCCAATGCATGGCAACTGCCAAGGGCTGATGATAAGCCTCTCGTCACAGGCGTAGCGCGTAGGAATCAAATCGGCGTCAGGAAAGGTGAGAAAGGGCCAATCTTTTGCTTGCCATCTTTAGCGCCCCTTTCATTCCATCTTTGCAGGCTTGCAGCAGCCGAGCCGAGCATTTGCAGTTACCAAAGGCGTGCTTGTTTCTTTCCAAGTTTTTGCAAATTTTTTCCCATCTTTCCATCTAGGTTGGGTCACTGTGAGATGAGATGATGAGGAGAATGACACGCGCCGTCGCACTGTTCGATGATACGTATTCTTTTTGGCTCTGCTGCATCTGCGTCTAAAAGAAGGTTCAAAAGCAAAGGCGTCTGAATCTTTAGCCGTTTCGGTTTTTTTTGCCGTCTCGATCGTCCTTTTTCGACTGCTCTGCATCTTTATCTGCATGCCATGATATAAGCATGATTTAGTATTGAGTCGTCGCCTCACAAATCACAATCCCCTCAAAAGCAGCGGAGCCCGTGCATAAACAACAGGGGCATTTCGCCAAATTCCTCAGCATTGTCGCTGTCAGTCCTCACAAAAACTTTGAAAAATACTGCATCTGCTACCAGGCGACACGGCAGTTTCGAATTTAAGCCTGCGAATGTATCTCTAGTCTAGTGCGTCGGCTTCTCCCGTTTCGATGGATCTGTCGTGTCAATTGCATCAGTTGGGCGGGGCCCTTATAAAGCCATCTCGTGTTCCTTTGTTCTGTGCAGTGCCCAACTGAACCGATAGGAGCGTGACGAAGGCGAAGGCGCGGAGCAAAGAAGCGACGCCATGGACAGGGACAGCAGCAGCTCGTCGGTCTCGGTGTCCGACGGGAGCTCGGAGGCCGGGGAGCGCGGCGGCGGGTGCTGCTCGTCGCCGTCCACGCGGAGCCTCCTCGACGCGGCGGCGGGCAACCTCAGCCGCACCGTGTCCGACGTGTCCACGTCCGCCTTCTCGGAGCATTACAGCAGCAGCGTCGAAGTCGACCACAGCAGGCCGTTCGAGCCCACCGCCGCCGTGGCCAAGCTCATCGGCGGGCGGTCCCCGGCGTCCGCCGCCGAGTCACTCAGACGGCTCAGCATCAAGCCCCGCGCCGACGTGCTCGACCGCCGCTCCACTGACGACGGTACGTAACGTAATGGCGGCGCGACGCCGGTTCGTTCTCTCGTACAGATCGATCACCGTGTCGGCTGCCGCGTCTTTTCTTAACTCGACCGACCTCGTATGTGCGCGCAGAGATGGAGCTGGTGAAGGAGAGGTTCTCCAAGCTCCTGCTCGGCGAGGACATGTCCGGCGGCGGCAAGGGCGTCTGCACCGCCGTGGCCATCTCCAACGCCATCACCAACCTCTACGGTAAGCATTTAAGCAAGCAGGGCAATGGAGCCAAGACTCGGAACATTTCGTGTACTGGGCTTCTGGCATGCATCTTCATCGATCAGTACCATAGTAACATGTCCTTGGATCGGTTTTAATTTCGCAGCGACGGTGTTCGGGAGCTGCCACAAGTTGGAACCGCTGCCGGCGGGGAAGAAGGCGATGTGGACAAGAGAGATGGACTGCCTCCTCTCCGTCTGCGACTACATCTTTGAGTTCTACCCGTCCACGCAGACCCTGCCTGATGGGACCAAAGTTGAGGTGCTGCATTGCATTGCATTGCGCTTCATCATATTTTTATTTTTATCCATCCATGTATTTCTTCGTTCTTGCAAGATTCAGTTCTTCCAATAAACTTGAAAAATGTCGTCTCTCTTCCAATCGAGACTCGACATTATTGCTGATCAGGATGGATCAATTCGTGCAGGTCATGGCAACCAGACCAAGATCGGACATCTACATCAACCTTCCCGCGCTCGAGAAGCTCGACGCCATGCTCATCGTAAGAATTAAGATCAAATCCCAATCACTGCTCCCTCCATTGATTTTTCTTGGTCTCAGTCAGCAATGATGATCCCGATGCAGGACATTCTGGACAGCTTCCAGAAGGCGGAGTTCTGGTACGCGGACGCCGGGACGAGGTCGTTCGGCTCGGTCACCTCGTCCTCCTCGTCGAGGACGATGTCATCGTCGTTCAGGAGGTCCGCTCAACGGAACGAGGACAAGTGGTGGTTGCCGGTGCCCTGCGTCCCGGACGCCGGCCTCACCGACAAGGCGCGCAAGGACCTTCAGCAGAGGCGCGACTGCGCCAACCAGATCCACAAGGCCGCCGTCGCCATCAACAGCGGCGTGCTCAGCGACATGGAGGTGCCAGAGTCGTTCATGGCCGTGCTCCCCAAGGTACGAAACGAAGGTGGAACAGTATACACATCTCTCTCCTCGCTGAAATCCTTGGGTAAATAAAATCATGGTGTTCGTTCAGAGTGGGCGGGCAAGCGTGGGGGACTCGGTGTACCGCGTCATGCTGGGCGCCGACAAGTTCTCGCCGGAGCTCCTGCTCGACACGCTCGACATCTCGTCGGAGCACGACGCGCTGGCGATGGCCGACCGGGTGGAGGCTGCCATGTACGTGTGGCGGCGCAAGGCTAGCGGCAGCCACGGCAAGCTGCCGTGGAGCAAGGTCAAGGAGCTCGCGGCCGACGGCGACGACAAGAACGTGACGCTGGCGAACAGGGCCGAGAGCCTCCTGCTCTGCATCAAGCACCGCTTCCCTGGCCTGTCGCAGACCACCCTGGACACCAGCAAGATCCAGTTCAACAAGGTAACCCAAAACTGTCCAATCACATTGGCAAGCACGCAAGATCATCCTAGTTGGCATTTTTCATCTTCTTTTTAGTCATCTGCTCATCAAGCATCATACTCAAGTGACAAAGGCATAGTTATCTGCACTGAAATTATGTTCTTGATCTGATTTGATGAAATGAACTGAAAATTTTGCAGGATGTTGGGCAAGCGATCCTGGAGAGCTACTCAAGGGTTTTGGAGAGCTTGGCTTTCAACATTGTTTCATGGATCGATGATGTTCTTTTTGTCGACAGGTCGATTAGGAAATTGAGTGACAACCTGAAGCCCTGAGTTCTTCATTCTGCACTGAAGCTTCCCAGCAAAGGTTTTAGATGACTGTTGGTGAAGTAGCAAAAGAAGAGTACGTGACTGTAGCGTTAGTAGGGTGATTTTGCTGACCTAGAGAAAATGTAAGCCCTAGCTTGCAAGAATGCAGTGTCTGACGAACAGTGAATGTGTATGGAGTGTGTTTTGATTTTTCATGTCCTTTTATTTTGAGCTCTCGGCCTCTTATCACAGCTTGGTAACACGAGGATGAGTAAAAAGGGATCAAAATGTTCAATGGCTATAAACGACTCGTCTTGCATCTTTTTAATACTGTGCTTTTCGCAGCACGCAAAGCTGCACAAAGCCCTCCATCCAGTTAAATTAAACACGTTTTGCTAAAAAAAAGTTAAATTAAACACGTGCATAACAGAGTTTTAGTTTTGGAAACACGGCGAATTGAATTTCGAGATCAGGCAATGACAGTCCAAGAGATAACTTGCTATTAAGGGCTTTTTTGTAATACTTTAATCCACCTCAATCCACGTAGAGGCTTGTTCACCGTATCCATTTTAATACGCGTGTGTTAATGCATTGAGGTGGATACAAATAGCCAAACAAAACCTAGTTGGGAGGACACTACATTTAGCAGTGTGTCTATTTTACCAGATCTACTTGCCTCACTAGGCCCATATGTCAGGTGGTCTCTTCTAACAAAACAATTCATATCTTTTTCATATGAAATGCAATCAAGACAAACTTTATATCAAAATTATAGAGCCTGACGTGGTCTACAATTTTGCTATTGAAAACTATTCTTTTTGAGATAATTTAAATAAAAGATTACATGACTTCTAAATAATCTCAAATAAACAATTTCTGTGGGAAAGTTCTAGATCTCACTTAGCAGTACAGCTTTTGTGTATATCGTTTCTCCATCCGAGGTCATTAACAAATTTAAAATTTTGAACTTTAAATTATGCTAACTTAAAATAAGTATTTGAGCCTTTAAATTATATCAAATTAAAAATTTGCCAACTACAAATTTACAGATCTCATTATGGGCTACAACTTTTATATAGACAATGCCGACATCTGAAACCCTTTGAAACAGTAAAAAGGTTAAATTTCAAAACCTAATAACTTAAAATGAATATTTGTTTTTTCTTGAACATGCATGAGCACGGGATTCATTAAGCAGGAGTAGAAAAAACATAAATAGTACAAAGTTTAGTAGTAGTAATCCACTGATTACTAAAGCTACTCGGCCGTGTGGAACCAAGCGGTTGTGATTTACATAAAACTAATTTTGCAACCAATGCTTAAACTCAATCACAACATTGCTAGTTCGCCACGTTATCAAGCTCGGCCAAGTTAAGGTTCCAGGCCACCAGGTCGAAATCACCGGAAAATAGGGTCTGCAGTGCCTCCTCCTTGGAGGGGGACAAAGGGGCCGCAAAGGTTGCTAGAAGATTTTCAACGGCCTCGGCATCCACATCGTCGGCGTTGGTGTTGACGGCGACGCCAAGCTTCTGCAAAAGGATGTTCTGTGCCTGGAGCATGGCGTTTGTCACGCGGGGTTTCCTGGCGAGGCGTACGCTGCGAATCGGCGTGAACCCCGGCTTCGTCGTCTTAGACTTCCTGAGCTTGGGGCCGGCACAGATGATGGGGGTCTCTAGAGGGAGGCACACCTGCGACTTGATCATTTTGATCGTCTCTTCGATCGACCTCGACTGCGCCGGGCGGGGAGGAGTGCAAACCATGTTCTGCACGTTGCCGTCATCACCAGATGCCAACAAGACGTCAGTCAGAGGGGTGTCGACCATGTCCGTGGTCATCACCGCAACATGGCCTAGGTCCGAAGCGGAGCGACAGTCGGTGAGCGAACTTTGTATTGCCGCCTCAACCAACATTGGATCCATCGCCGTGTCCACAGCATGAGGTCCGTCTTGCCCTCAAGTCCAACTCTGTCGCACGACGAGCCCAAGTGGCCGTCCTGCTGACACTCGCGTGCCAAGGGAGTCTGAGCCAAGCACAGCCCCTAGCCGCTCCCTCAGACACATGGAACTTCGAGGAATGGTGTGCCTAGACTCCGCCGGTGTGACAGCCGGCTGATTTCCACCAACGAGTGCGACAAGAATAAGGGAGAGATCCGCTCCAGGCGTGGTAAGCTCCACATTCGTCTGGAGGACGAAGACCTCAACCTTGGGACGGCAATCAACGTCACCCAGGGGTGGCGATAGCGGCAGGTTGTTGTCACGGTGCTGCTGTGGCGACAATGACGACGTGGTCGCGCACTGCACACGACGACGACATCTGCGCCTGGCCTGGCGCGGCACGACATCCTGACGACAAACTACGATGCGCCTCTAAGGACGAAGGCTTGCACGCCGGTGAAGGGCCTCGCTTGCACACCGGCGAGCGACCGCGCTTGCACGCCCTTGCACGATGGCTGGTACCCCGGCAGCGGAGGCAGCGGGTCAGGGAGCGACACTGAGCGGTGATGTGGTCAAGCGCGAGGCAGTTGAAGCAAAGACCCACAAGTTCTGGCGAGACGGGGCGGTAGCGTTTGGGTGCCGTTCTCTCCGGACACGCCGGAACAAGCTAGAATCCATTAGCGTCGACGTTGGGCCCCCGACAGGGATGCTGGGATGTGCTAGGCACTGACGCCCAACGCCGCGGGCCGAGGCGCTGGTGCACCGGGGCTCTCGCCGCCGATTGCGAACCAAGGCGACGCTGCACTGGCACACGCGCGGCGTTCACACGACCATCAGGCGCACCCGTCTTGTGCTGTTGACGCCGCTTCCTCCTCACACGCACCAGTTGAGTTCCCCCCACTCCGGTGTCCAGGGCCCCCACTGGCGGTGGAGACGTGGCCCGGAGAGCCTTGCGAGCGGCATCTAGGTATGACAAGCCTTGTGGGGGAAGCGAGTTCGTCGTTGGAGCTGTCCCCGCCGGAGTCTTCCTCCCAACGTCGGAACTTAATCCTGCCAGCCGATCGACGGGGCGGGCGTGCGCGGAAAGGGCGGGCGTCGAGGACCTGCCCATGTCCTCGTCCTCGTCCTCGCCTTTCAGAACGTCCTCGACGACGACCAGCGACTCGTCCTCCACCGTTCCATCCGTGGCAGGCATCGGCAGGTTGGCGACGGATTGGGGCCCGGTGGGGGCGTGCACGGTGGCGGCCTTGACGGCAGCACCCCGCGGTAGCGGTGGCGGCGCTGGCATTGAGGGTGCCCGCAGTGGCGCCCCAGCGGTGGCGGCAGCCAGCACTATAGGCGAGGGCGTGCCAGATCCAGCCCCCGTGCCAGGCTGCGGAGTGGCCGCGGCGGTGGCGCTGTAGGCAGCCCCCGACAGCGTGGAGGGTGAGGGGGCACCGGTGGTGGAGGCAGCATCTGGCGGGGAAGGCTTGGGCGGCGGCTATGACGTCCGCCCGACGCGCGGTGCAGCTGAAAGATCCTAATATGGCTAGAGAGAGTGAATATCCTATTAAAAATTCTACAAACTCACTAGAGCAAAAGTTTAATATAATAAATGGCGAAATGCAATTTTGTTCTAGCTCTATAAGGGTTGCAAGCCACCTATCCAACAATTCTAGTCACTATGATCACTATAACAATTAATGGCTAAGTCACTATGAGCTCTCAAAAGCTAGCTACACTAAAGAGCTCAACTAGGTGAGAAGCTACACTAGCAAAGATAATACAAGCTCTCAAAACTAATTACACTGAAGAGCTTGTTGCAACTAGTTTGCCAAAAAGTAAATGAGAGGTATGTGATCTTTATACCGCCGCGCAGAGGATGAACCAATCACAATATATGATGACCAATCACCAGGAGAAATCCAATCATACACAATATGAACACAAGATTTTTCTCTTCAAGGTTCACGTACTTGCCGGCACGCTAATCCCCGTTGTGTCAACCAACACTTGGTGGTTCGGCGGCTAAGAGGTGTAGCACGAACCTCATCCAACCCGTGGACACCGCAAGAACCTACCCACAAGTGAGGTAGCTCAATGACACGCGCAATTTACTAGAGTTGTCTTTGGCACTCCGCCGGGGAAGGCACAACACCCCTCACAGATCACCGGAAGGTGGCCAAGAACAAGCACCTCTCTTGCTTCAACTTCTCAGTTGCCTCCAAGCCGTCTAGGTGGAGGCAACCACCAAGAGTAACAAGAATCCCGCAGCTCAATAGATCCCCAAGTGCCACTAGGTGCAAACTCACAAGCAAATACACTTGTAATCACTTAATCTCACTTTGGATTAGCAATCAAGCAAGGCAGATGAGTGGGAGAGAGTATGCTCAGCTCAAGAGGATGTCAATATGATCAAAAGTCCAAGAGTGATCCCCTAGAGCCGACCAACACATATTTATAAGTCCCCACAAAGAATAGAGCCGTTAGGAGCACGAAGGGGCACTGCTCGACCTGATCGGACGCGCTGGTCGGATCGATCAGACGTAGCCCCAGCGTCCAGTCACTACTGTCTAAGTGTCCGGATGGCAGCCATGTGTCCCTGTTCAAATATCATTCATTGGATTTCAACAGTCACTTAGCCCGTCAGCACGCGGTTAATGTTCGATCGGACACGCGGTTAGAAATGACCGGACTCTCCACCACGTGGCATCCGATCGAGTACAGAAAGGTTCTAGAACCCAAAAAAGTCAACATGATACGTCCGGTTTATGCTGACCGGATGCGCTACAGTGTCCGATCACTCTCTCTCTCTCTCTATTCCACGTGAAACTCAGCTGCTAATGTCATCATACGTCATTCATGACCGGACTCTCCCCCTGTGCGTCCGGTCACACTGTCTGTACAGCGTCCGGTCGCGCCTCAGCTTCATCGGCCTACTGCTCTGCTTGACCAACACCGACCAGACGCGCAGGTGCCCCCGAGGACACCGTCTGGTCACTTCCATTGCAAATGTGCCAACCACCTTATATATCACCTTGTGCACGTGTGTTAGCATATTTTCACAAATATTTTCAAGGGTTATGTTAGCTCTCCCTTGATCCTAATGCACATGCATGTAAGTCATCATCTATTGGCACTTATGAGACTAAATAGCCAAATAATTCCCTCCTTTATAGTATGACTATCGATCCTAAACGTGATCACACCCTCTATGGTGTCTTGATCACCAAACCAAAACCCTAGCAATACATTTGCCTTGATTCCATCGTGGTTTATTTTTCTCTTTCTTCTTTTCCAAATGTGAAGCACTTGATCATCTTTTGGTCACCTCTATCACTATGACCATCATCTAGCTCCATCACTTGGCATGGGACTTATCATTTCATATCTACACACTTAGCATAATAATTAGTTCCTAGGTTTCATCAATTATCCAAAACCAAACTAGGGCTTTCAGCAGCCCCGCATCCCACGAGCACGGCCCACCCTCGGCCCCAGACACACGAGGGGGAGGAGGGGAGGGGGAGGCACAGAGGTGAGGAAAGGGGGAGGAGGCGGCAGGGGGCGCCGGCAGCTGGGAGGCGGCCGGCACCGACGCCGGCGGCGGGCTAGGGTTCGATTGGGCGGGTCAAGTGAAGATCCGGGGGTGTTGACGGTTCTTAAGTATCAATTTTAATTATCCAATAAATAAGGAAAAGGACCTATATGCAAGCAACACCTAGAATTAGGGTTTGATCTGACAGAATTCCACGAGTTTTGTTGTTTATCTGTTTCTACAGGGGGTTATTAGGAATACAAAGGAAAGGCCCAGACGTCGGAATTACATAGAGATATTAACGTGTTCACCCGATTTTCTATCATCTAGAAGACTCCAGAAGCCACGGGATCGAACGGGAGGCCGAACGGACCCGGGACCAGGGCGCCCGCCCTGGACCCTGGGGCGCCCGCCCTAGGTCTGCAACCAATCAGGATGAGCTCGCGGATTATGCCCCACCGACCTAAAGGATCAAGGAAAAACCGTGCGATTAATGTTGGGTTGATCCGACGGCCCAGGTTTACTTGAAGGGACTATATAAGCAGGACCCCTGGCCCCTGGAGAGGAGAATCCAAGTCCAATATTTTCATATTTTCCAGAGAGGATTCAGAGAGAGAGGTTCCCTTAGGGTTCCCACCTCATTAGGGCTTAGCATCCA
>CM039579.1:60310251-60472180 GCA_022457205.1 Saccharum spontaneum
AGTCACGACACCCCTGGTTCGTTCGGTCGGCCAGCGACTGGATTTAGCTAACCCTCTGCTCTACTATACTAGTATACTATAACCACTGCCATCGGCTGCTAATTACGCTATATGTTAGGTGTGTTTGATTGAGGGACTGAAGTTTAGTTTGTGTCACATCGGATGTTATATGGATGTCGTATGTGATGTTCGGATACTAATAAAAAAACAATTACAGATTCCGTCACTAAACTATGAGACGAATTTATTAAGTCTAATTAATCCATTATTAGCACATGTTTATTATAGCACCACAGTGTCAAATTATGGACTAATTAGGCTTAAAAAATTCGTCTCGTAAATTAGTCACAATTTGTACAATTATTTATTTTTTAATCTATATTTAATACTCTATGCATGTGTCTAAATATCCGATGTGATAGAAACTAAACTTTAGTCGTGGAACCAAATAACCCCTTAATGGCTTGCGTCCCGCGCAACGGAAGGGAGGAAGGAAAAGGGCGATGGACTGTGACGCGGGTGGTGATGCCAACTCGATGGCATTCATTCATGTGTATCAGATCCAGGAAACTTTTTGGCCTCACTCGTCTTCCTCGCCACGGCTTTGGGGTTGGACTTTGGGTGGCCGGCCTAACTAGTACGAGCGCTCGAGCAGTGGCCAAATCACGGCTGTTATTTAGTCGCGCTTCCGGGACCATGCAAACCGGGCATCAAGGTTCTCCTCCTCCCTTCCCATCATGTACGTTGCGTTGCGCGCTCAGCGTGTGACGCCGTATCTGCAGAATTTGGTGCTGCTGCCTAGTACTTTTCATTTTCGATTACATACTTTGGATGCTACTTGTACCCGTAGCCTATAGATCCTGAAGATATTAGCCTGTTCGCTTGAGCTTTCAGCGGCTTATTTTCAGCTAGTCAACAGTATTTTTCTCTTACAACAAATCAGCCAACAGTACTTTCAGCTGCTTATTTTCAGCCAAACGAACAGGCTGATCCTCCATCACCTTTTGGGGTCCAATTAATTAATTTATGCATTCTTAAGTCTCCCGAGAGGACAACCGGTAGCTCAGGAGTTGTTTGGATGGATGGCTCAGGAAGTCAGGAGCGAGCCATGCTACAGCCGCTGCTTGTTTGGATGTTTAAGTGCCAAGCTAGGTTCTATGAAGTTAAAATGTGAGAAAGGGGTTGGCTAACTGGAAACGACTGGAGGGATCGTTTCTAGAAAACCAAGCTTGGCTAGCCATTCATACCATGTCGCCTCATCGCCTCGCGAGCTCGCCTGTGCCGCCCTCGTCATCAGGTCGGTTCGTTCGTGTGTCGCTCGTCCGTCTACAACCTGTCCACACATGAGCTCCCCGCCCCCCCCCCCATCCGCGTGAGCTCTGTCGCCCCACCACGTAAGCTTCGCCGATCCTGCACAAGATCCATCGGACCTCTACATGTCTGAGCCGTTCCCATATGAGCTTTGCCTCTCCCATGCTCGTCTCTAGCCACCACTGGCCTCCGCCAACCCCCCACTCCCCGTGCGTGAACTCTACCTCTCTCCCACGCTCATCTTCTGGCTCCTACGCAAGCTCCGCTCCTCCTGAGATGGTGATGGTGGTGCAGGTGGGAACTAATGGTGGCGGAGGTGTGAAAGCCCTAATTTGGTTTTGTATAATTGATGAAACCTAGTACTTACCTTATGCTAAGTGTGTGAATTAGATAAGTTGGTACATTCCAAGTGGTGAAGCTAGAATATGGTCCACGGAGGTGATGATGGACATAGATGATCAAGTGCTCATCATTTGGAAAAGAAGAAAGAGAAAAACAAAAAATGGGCTCAAGGCAAAGGTATATGTGACAGGGCCATTTTTGTTTTGCACTCAAGACACAATAGAGAGTGTAAGTGACTTAGGATCGATAGCCGTACTATTAAGAGGGGAAAATCTCGGTTAAAACGGCTATCAAGTGTCACTAGGTGAATTCATATGAGCATATGCATTAGAACCTAGTGTGAGCTAACATCGACCCTTGTAAAATGCTTTAAAAAATGCTAACACACGTGCACACAAGTTCTACACTTTGTGGTTAGCAAGTTGGAAGCAAGGGTGATGTAACACCCCTGGTGTTACGACCCCGCTTAGCACCTCGGTTAAAGCCTAAGGATTTTTTTTCAAAACAAGCTCTCAAGTTTTACAATTTTACCGCACATGAAATGATAAACGAATAATGCAAGTTAGTTTGTTTCATGGGAAATCATGCTAATGAGATCGAAGTTGTTGAATTAATTGACATGAAAAACAATTTTTATAAACAAAAAAAATAAAATATGACTTGTGTGTAGCGCTTAAGCAAAAGTTAATGAGCAAGTTGTGTAGATAAAAATGCAACTCTTATTTTGGAAAAATAAATGTTGCTAACTAGTATTTTGTAAGCTCAAAAATCGAATTCGGAATTCAATCCGACCTCAACTCTAGATCTCATCTAAGTTGGAACCGGCGTTAGACAATGCCGCTTTGGCATTCGAATTCTAACAAAAATGTTTAAACACTAACTTCATGATTTTTCACGAGTGATTACATCAAAGTGAGTGCTGGAGTATGATGTAGATCATAGTTGCGTTAGGTGTCAAATTGCTCTCTTATAAATTGCCCAAAGTTCGCTAGAATGTGATGTGAACCCCATGTTGATGCTTTGTTCATGAACCGGCGTCATGTGTGACGAACTGTGGCAGAACCGTCTAATCTAATGCCCTCCCAAGAGTACTCGTCATCCATTAGACCCTAATTACCCAAGGGAGAACACTAAACTCTGCGATTCCATCGAGCACACCGCAAGGGAGAACTCAAAGATCCACATTTTTACATCAGGATCACAAATGAGAGAATAAAGCTTATAACATTCTTGTCATTTCTTACATTACTTTTAGTACAACATCAGAGTAATTCATTATTTGATTATAACAGTGGAATATAAAATGTTATCAGAGTTCAACGGAAATGAAACCATTGAATAATAAATTAAACATTAATATGATGAGCTTTTATAAGCATGAAATAGTAACAAGTTGCAAGTATTTTCTTTGGAAAACTTTTGGTGGGATTTTTGTTAAATAAACTCTACTCCGTATCATAAAGGAAATCCTCGCTGAGCCCACCAGGAGGTTTCCACACACAAACGTCAGCTCCAAAAATGCCTGTCACCTGCAACAGGGGGAATAAAACCCTGAGTACTTAATTGTACTCCGCAAGATTTACCCGTTAGGAGGAAAGAAAAAAAAGACTCCAAGGTTTATGCAAGGCTTTCTGGCATGTGGGTTTAATGCATCTGCAAGAAGCATTACTAAATGTGCATCCTTATATTTCTTTTATTAGCAGGCATCATCAGTTCATTAACCAACTATTCTATGTAAGCACCAAGGCTACTTTCAAGCAGGTGATAAGCAATCAAAATCATTTTACCATCTTTCATATTCCTGTTCTTACTACGATGCCAGATTATAGTCATGTCGTACCACCAAGTTGATGGCGATTCGCGAATCAATGTGTCCAGCTGGGTGTCCTGAAAACACACGCCTTGCTTGTACCCCGAGCACAAGCAAGACCAACCCATTCCTCTCCAGTCAAGGGGTCCAGGTCCCCATCCAAGCTCAGACTCTAAGCCCCAACACTGCAGGCCCGACCTCAGTATGGTGCTTAGACCTCCTCAACCCATTATATATAACCACCCAAAAAACCGGTCTGGAAAGAGCCGGAACCCATGACAAGAGAGAAACAAGTCTTCCCGCTCCCATAAGCAAGTATATGCTCGGGACAAGTAGGTCTGTGACCTGACTATGGAATCCAATGCAACGAACGGTCCTTAATCGACACAGGCGAAACAAATGTAATTAGAGCCCCGCTCTGTTGCCCAACCATGTCCAAGTCCATCCAACTCGTTCTGCTCGGTCTCCAATTATCCATATATATTTATATTCCATGTGATAGTAATATGATAATAGTAACAATAATATATTTCCTATCTCTCATGAGTGACCGGCAATCACTCGACTTCTACCGGAATCCTATAGCATAGCACACTACACGATCCTATCATACTAGTAAGACTCATAGGAAATGATATATATATATATATATATATATATATATATATATATATATATATATATATATATATATATATATATATATATATATATATATATATATATGCAAGTGGGTTTCATTCAACTCCTTTAAACTTAATGCACAAGCATAATTTAAATTACAGAATAATAGGGGTTATGCACTGGGGCTTGCCTGGGTATGATTTAACCAAAGTTAGCATTCCACCAAGGTGACACACGATCATCAAGGCACCATCTTTTCTGCTACCTCCTGATGACTTTACGATCCATCATCGCTCCTATTATGACATTCGTGGATGCAATGTAGAGACGTAAATAGATAACGATAATTACAACTAGGAGAACACGATATGCTTTGCAAGCTCATGAGCTAACTCTATCGTACTAGACTACATACCCATGTGGTTGAATAAGATATGATTTACCCAACAAGTATTTTTGGTCATAAGAACCCAAAGTGTTGCTTTATTTATTTCATCAATTTAATATTTATACTCTAACTAGGGCTCATCAACTAATTAAGCAAACTAATTGTTCAGGAGCTACAACAATTGCAGTGAGCATGTAATAACATTATGAGGCTACCACAAGATTTTCAAAGCTAACACTATCGTCCTTTGGCCATAAAAATTACTATAAGCTCATATGTTAACAATATTAAGCTTCTCAAATTAATTAAAGAACTTCTGAAAACATTATGAGACCACGCGAACAAATTATACCAGTAGATAGATCCTGATTTTAGGAACTAAACAAACTTGGTTTCATAATTTTTGGACTTCTACACATTTAGATTTTGAATTTACAAGTTGAGCTTAGAACTAATTAGAAAAAGCATTTAGAAAAGGGAAAAGGCTGGCGGCCCCCAAACCGGCCCAGTAGCCTAACGCGCTACACAGCCGCGCGCGCATCAAGGTGGCCCACCACGGCCCAAGGCCAGGAAGCCCGCACGCGCTCGTGATTTTTGTGAAAAGGTACTCGCGCTTTTGGATAATCGAGTGACATAGTCAAACGCTATTCCAATAGACACAGGCTTTGCACTACGATCCTTGGAACAAATCACCTTCACAACGGGTAGTCCCCAACGCCCCTGCATACGCCGGTGTGGCTCCGGTCGGCGCTGCTCGGCCACGCCGGCCAACCAGGGGCCGAAACGGCGCACTAAGCGGGCTGACGAGCAACGCGGAGCCAGGGCGAACCACAAAGCGGAGATTGGAAGCCAAATGGTGACCTCTATCGCGCTGCCCATGGCGGCAGACCAACTACCATGGCGGTGCGCCCGTTTCGTCGATGCTACGGCCTTTCAGACGAGTAAAAATAACTAAGAAGCACCAGCGGCTCACCGTGGTGCTCGCCAAGGCGAGGGCTGAGGCGGAGAGGTGCCGAGGTGGCTCGGCCACGTGCACGCAGTTAGGGCGGCAGCACTCCGAGGCAGACATCGAAGTGTCACCTCGCCGACGACGAACGCCCTGGCCAAAATAGGGTGAGCACCCGATAGAGGGGATCAAGGCGAGACTATTGGTGCCAAGAATTGAACTGCTACCGGCCATGAGAGCCTTACCCCAAAACGCCAGTGCATGACGGCGAACTCGACCGACGGCGGGCAAACTCCAAATTGGTCGATGGCAGAGCCTGACCGTGCCTGGGTGCAGGTCGAGTTGCAAGGAGACTTCATAGCAAAACTGCAGACGCGATGACTTGAGCTTTAATGGATTGAGGTGAGAGAGTTGTGAACCCGGCGCGCGTGGGGAGCAACGTTGGCCGGTCACCCATGATCACAGCGAGGACGCACGTCGAGTCCAATCAACTCGGTGACCTTCATAAATGAGCGCGCAGGGAGGGCGGAGCGGGTCCGGAAGTGCTAGATGGGATGACTCGGTCTGGGCAGTGAACGACACGGCAGTGGCCCACGCAGTGGCGTCGGCTAGCACTGCCAGGCAGTAGAGCCGAGGCAGTAGCGACCACGGCGCATTAAGATAGCGACGAGGCACACGGGACCGGCTTAGCGTGGCGGCAACCGCGCGGTGCATAGCCTAGCGCAGATGGCTGTCACGGAACCGCCCAAATTATAAGAACAAAAGTACAAAAAGAATCACCGGAGCAATTAAATTCCCGTACTTAAGCTCCTATAACCCCGGTAGTCCAATGAAATCACGAGGGATTTCAAACCAACCAACATACAAGCCAAGATCGTAGTGGTCCAACATAACAGGTCATATGTTACATCCATTTCACACGTAATTCAACATACATCGGAGTTCAGTAGAGTTATTACTACTCAAGTTCAAAAGTAGCGGAAGCAAAGTAGTTTGAAACTAATATAAACTTAATTCAAATACATGTCAGTACCAAGGTCAATTTCCAACAAAAGCATGAGAGACAAGATAGCTCAGAAGGATCATGCCTATGATCACACTCTGCCACTACAGTCGGAGCCATCCAATTCTTGCAGTAGCCATGATACATCACAACCTGCAACAAGTGGGAATAAACCCTGAGTACGAGAAGGTACTCAGCTAGACTTACCCGTCATAAACCAGAAATAATATGACACCAAGGAGTATGCAAGGCTTTCTTTCAGTGGGATAGCTTGACTCATTTGCGAAAAGCATAAGTGATCATGAATAAACTATTTTAAGCACTTTTACATCATCTTTGTTATAACCTATTAATCTAGGTAAGCACCTATGCTAAAGCAATCACTTGATTAATCATTACCCTCAAAGTTACCATCTCAAGTTTAGCATTTTCAACATAATCCACATAACCATCCGTGTTCCATCATCATTACTACAATGTCGTAACTCGAGTCAAGTGTTCACTATCCAGTGAACGATAGCGATTCGAATCGATAGTTAACTAGCTGGTAATTTATTCCCCACACAAACCTCACTCACCCGCTAAAGTGAGATATTGGTCACCGAGTCAATTATCCAGGTAAAGTCTCAAGTTTGCCAGGAACCACATGTACCCGGGGGCCGCCCGACTGCTCTTTGGTCTTATCATCGCGCCCCCGTGTCCTACCACACCTGCTCCAGTACAGTGCGCTGCGGGCAATCCACTCGGCCCGAATAATCTCCTAGTTTCACGGTCGAAAGGTACGTTATTCGGCCAGCTAAATGTGAGACATGTGTTCAACATGACCCGAGGCCCTACAACGGTCGGTCCTTAATCGACACAGACGGAAACTACAAGCACCCTAGAACCCTGTCTGGTTGCCCAATACTTATTCCGTCTGGTCTCCAATTATCCATCAACACTTGGTTATTTCCAGGATATCATCCATTCCATAGCTAAAATATTCCAGTAACCACCTATAATTGCAGGTGACCGGAAATCACCGATCGCTACCGGTCTAAGCAGGGCTAAGCAGTAATTCGATCCTAAACCTAACAGGGCAAGAAGGTAATCGGGTAGGCAAGGATAGTAATAAATGCATCAACGGTTTCACTCAACTCCTACAACTTAATGTAATAATATATGTAACATATAAATTTAATTGCTTTTATAAAGTAGGAGACTTATGATGCTCTAGGGATTGCCTGAGAGCGAACACTTAGGTTAGTGTTGGACAGATGACACTCGCCTGGCAAGCATCTCCCATCCTGACAGTTGCTTAGTCCTTCCATCTTCGGGATAGGTCCACCAAACGCCGTCTTCGGGTTTGGCTCCAATAACTCGTCCTTCACGTGGTGCTTCTAGCGAACCTAAATGAGATGCAAGATGCATGTGTATGAATATGATGAATGGTAACACAAGATGCATCACATAATCATTGAAGTAAACACACGATTAAGACATAGACACCAAAAGCTATTTAACTAACATCACACAACCAATTAAAGAGGGAAAAGCACGTCAAGCATAACACAATTTTAACAAGATCATAAGTATCTTAACTTGACCATCATCAAGGCCATAAGCCACACTTAGCAACACATGGAGTAAACAATCACAACTAGCATCTGTCCATTTTTGGACTGCAAACAACAACTGCATGTTTGGATCATAACTAGAGTTATACAAATCCAATAGCCATGCAACAAGACATTCTGAAAGCTCATGAAATTGTATACAATTCATCTTTAATTATTTTAGCATTATTCTCAAGTTAACCAAGTCAAACATGCATATTTACAGAATCTGGTCAAGAGATTCCAGAGAATAACTATTTCTGGAACCCAACTTGGAGCAGTCATAACTCACAAACTACAAGGCAAAATGTCACCAAAATTTATCACAAGATAGATTAATGAGTCATCTACAACTTTTTTATAAGCATGTTTCTCAGCAAACATCATTTTCATGGTGCAATTACCAAAGTCTCGAAAACTGTCCAGGAAAGCATCAATTGCAAGAATAAATATTAACTTATATTCCAAACATACATTTGGCCACAACCAATATAACCATCATAAAGTACATGTTAAATGATCACCAAAAAGCATAGTGCTCATCACTAAATAAATTCTTTTAATGCATTTCTTAAATTATTTAGATGTCTAGGTGATTTAATAAACATATACCAAAATTATACCATAAATTCTACAAAAATTACAATAGCTAGAATATCATCACAATAGTCTACTATACAAATTTCAAGTCATTTGGATATGTATGTCAACCTCTATGAAAAAGACAAGTTGCTATTGCAAGAATTCATGGGAGAGCAAGATACACTAATAACTCACACATATAGCAACCAAAATTCATGAAAATTTTACCACACCTCAAACATCACATGAATATCATGCCACAAAAAATTCACCTCATTTGAAGCCCTAGATCTTCAGTTATAAAAAAGACAAAACACAACTAGCCTTAAAACCTAACTGCATAAATCTATTTTTACAGAGAAGACTTTAAACTAAAACGTGTCATATTATAGATCTACTACATAGAGAATTTCACAAGGATTCCAAAAAGTCCTCATTTGCTATTTTATGATTTTTCTATGATTTACTATGAATTTCCAAAGTTCCTGCAAAATAAATACAAATCAGTCCCGAGAGCACTATTCATCTGAGTCTATGACAGTGCAGATAGGCCGTGGCTGAGGGGTGGGGAAGCACACGGAGGTCCTCGCACACTCGCTGGCACCTATGGATGGCCAGGAGAGGTCCTGTGGCGGGCCGGCCATGCATGCCGGCGGCATGCAGCGGCGGCGGTAGGTGGCAGCGGCGTTCCGGCGACCGTCGAGGCCGAGGAAAAGGCGCCCGAGGACAAGGAGAGGGCGGCGGAGGTGGTGGTGCATGCGGCTGAGCGTGGGAAGGGACGGAGTGACGAAAACGCAGCGGCCATGTGTAAGGTCCTAACTGGCTAGAGGGGGGTGAATAGCCTATTAAAAAATCTACAAGAACCACTAAGCAAACTTGTTAGAATAACAAACGGCGTAAAGCGAGTTTTGCTTAGCCAAAGGTTGTGATGCAAGCCTCCTATCCACAAGTCTAGTAGATTAAGATCTCTAGTTCACACAAGAGCTATGTCACTAAGGCTACACTAGAGAACAAGCTAACACTACTAGCAAAGCTACTACTAGAGCTACACAAGATAAACTAGTGAATGTAAAAGCAAGAGAGAGGATTGTGATTATTATACCGACGGTGAAGTGAAGATGTTGCCAATCACCAAGATGATATACAATCAATCAATATTGACAACAACACAATATGAAGACCAATCACCGGGAGACTAGAGACACAATATTTGTTCACCCGGTGTTCACTTGTGCACCGACAAGCTACGTCACCGGTTGTGTCGACCAACACTTAGATGGTTCCTCGGTGTGACCCTCAAGTCACTTGCCCCTCAAGGCACGCCCCGCAAGGCACCGCAAGACACCACTCTCAAGTGAGGTAACTCAATGACACGTGGATTCCACTAGAGTTGCTTTTGGCGTCCCGCCGAGGAAAGCACAAGAACCTCTCACAAACAACCGGAGGTGGCCAAGAACAATCACCTTCTCTTGCCAACGCCTCCAACAATCTCCAAGCCGGCTAGGAGCGGTACTCTCCAAGAGTAACAAGAAATCCACCGGCTAAACCACCCACAAGTGCCACTAGATGCTCTCAAGCTATGCAATGCACTTTGGGATCACTCAATCTCACTTTTGATTTGCAATCAAGCAAGAGAGATGAGTGGGAGGAGTAGTTCTAGCTCAAAGGATGCACAAGAGTGTTAGAAATTCCAAGAGACCTCCCCAAGGGCCGGCCGACAAGTATTTATAAGCATCCCAAACAAATAGAGCCGTTACAACTCCACTGACCGTTTTTCGCGGGACGACCGGACGCGCCGGTCGTAACTGACCGGACGCGCTCAACTGCGTCCGGTCGCCCTGCGACGTCCACGTGTCCTCCGATTTCAAACGCGACCGTTAGATCCTCCAACAGTTACTGCGCGCCAACGGTCAAACGAGCGACCGGACGCGCTGCTGCAAACGACCGGACGCACCGGTGTGCACAGTACCCGCGCGCGCGAAGACATGACCGGACGCGCTCCTCGCAACGACCGGACGCGACAGTGACCGCGTCCGGTCGGAGTCCAGTAAGCTCCCTTGACGACCGGACGCGTCCGATCGTGTGTGACCGGACGCGCACCGCGTCCGATCGTCCTTGTGAAACGCTGTTCTTCTGACCGGACGCGCCGGTCCCGCGAGTCACCGGACGCGCCGGTGACAAACCCTAGCTCGCGCACCTGACCCCGACGCTGTACTGACCGGACGCGCCGGTCGCACAGTGACCGCGTCCGGTGCAGCGTCCGGTGCAGCGTCCGATCACCTCTGTGACCGCGTTCGCCTCCGTTTCTTTTCCGACTTCCGGCGCAATGGAAAATAGGCATTTCATTTCCCCGAAATCGCCTGAATCCCGCGCTCGCACGCTCGGCGGGAGGGAGAGAGGAACCCAAACCCCTCTCTACCCGCAAACGACAGCGTGACCAACGCCACCTTTGCAAATGTGCCAACACCATCAAGTGTACATCTCCATGTGCTTGTGTGTTAGCTTTTTCTCAATCATTTTCAAAGGTTTTCCAGTTAGCTCACTAGGCCCTACATGCAATGCATTTCATGAATTTACCTAGTGGCACCCATGCGTCGAATAACCGATAAGACTTCCCCTCTTAATAGTTCGGCTATCGACCCTAAACCACTCACACCCTCTATGGTGTCTTGAGTGTAAAACAAAATGGCCCTATGGTTATACCTTTGCCTTGAGCCCATTTTATTTCTCAAATGATATGATCCACTTCATATCATCACATGACCATCTCGATCCATCGACCTTGATTTCACTTGCTCTTCACCGTTGCATCGGTCCGTCGGCGCCAAGTCTTGCTCAAGCTTCACCATCGCATGGTCCTTCGCTTTGAAGCCTCGACTTGCCCTTCACCTTCACAACCGGTCCATCGAGCCAAGCCTCATCTTGGTCTTCACCATCTTGGTCACATGAGTCAATGTCATGTCTCATATTCAATGACCACCTTTATCTAAATCATCCACTTAGATACAAAGGTTAGTCCTAGGTTTCATCAATTAGCCAAAACCAAACTAGGGACTTTCAATCTCCCCCTTTTTGGTAATTGATGACAACCCTCACAAAGATGATTTTGATAATAAAAGTTTTGAACCTGTCATACTTGTCCAATCATTTTGCTCATAAGTAAAGTTTGGACAATTATCACAAGCTCGGTTTTGGTAGCATTAGCTCCCCCTACATATGTGCATAGAGTTTGGATTGAAAGCTTTGCACATATGCATGGATAGAGGTGTTGGGAGAGTAATTCTACCAAAAGGATGCTAAGGTGTAAGAAATGGACCTTTGAAGCGTGATACCAATCGGAGTTGCCTTTACACCATCCTTAGCATCATGAAGTAACTAGACAACCATCAAAACTCAAGAACCCCGTGAGATCAACATTATATGTAAAGGTTCTTGGACCACTTGTAACAGCTTTAGGCAAGTCTAGATACCACATGTAAAACTATTCCTATGCATGCTAGTAGATCATTTCATCATCCAAGTTCTATACTAGCATTGCACCACACAAGCATGTAAAGAGTTTAAATACATGTGCAATGAGCAAGTCATATGAAAATGCACAAACAAATGCAACAACTTTGTTTATGAGCTTGCTCCCCCTACTTGTGTGCATCAAAAATTTTATTTACCCCTTTATCATGTTGAATCATCTTTTTCTCTCCCCCTTTGTCAACAACTTACCCAAAAATGGGATCAAATTGTGGAGAGAAGAACAAAAAGTTTAATGGAGTAGGTTAAAATTCATCAATTTTGGTTCAACCTAGAACACTTGCCAAAGATATTTAATTCGATTTGAACCAAAGACAAGCTTCTTCACACCTCATAATAAGGGTTATCATGCCTATGTTGAATTAAACACTTATAGCAAATCTTCTAGATTCAACACTAGGTTTGCAAGCTCACAAACATGTCATATGCCACCACTAGATCAAATCAAACATAGAGGCAATAGTGGTAACATATATCCATCAAATTCATTTGATTTAACATGAATGCTCATGCATACCACTTATTATGTCTACATGCTCTAGCAAGTCCTTAGCATAGAATGAATGACATGTCAATCAACTTTTACCTTGCAATGTCGAAGGAGAGGCATGTCAATAAGTGAGTGGGGTGCATTCAACTCATGTTTGAGAAATCAAGAATGTTCAATTCATTCCTTAGCTTGTAGAACCTCTTTTCATCAAGTGGCTTAGTGAGAATATCGGCAAGTTGATCATCGGTGCCAACACTCTCAACGGCAATATCTCCCTTTTATTGATGATCTCTAATGAAATGATGCCTTATGTCAATGTGCTTTGTTCTTCCATGTTGAACCGGATTTTGTATCATCTTGATTGCACTTTCATTATCACATAGCAATGGCACATTCTTGAAATTGAGGCCATAATCCTTCAAAGTTGATTTCATCCATAGCAATTGTGCACAACAACTCCCCGCACTCACATATTCGGCTTTGGCGGTAGAGATTGCCACACTATTTTGTTTCTTTGAGGACCATGACACAAGTGATCTTCCAAGTAATTGACATGTGCCACTTGTGCTCTTTCTATTGATCTTGCAACCCCCATAGTCGGAGTCCGAATATCCAATCAATTCAAACTTTGACCCCTTTGGATACCATAGTCCAACATCTCTTGTTTGCTTCAAGTACCTCAATATTCTCTTTGCGGCTGTGAGATGACTCTCTCTAGGTGAGGCTTGATATCTAGCACACATGCAAACACTAAACATGACATCCGGCCTTGATGCGGTGACATAGAGTAGACTTCCAATCAAAGACCTATATTCCTTTTGATTCACCATATTGCCATCAAGATCACTATCCAAATTTCCATTTGTACCCATTGGAGTTGAAATTGGCTTTGCATCTTGCATTCCAAACTTCTTCAACATATCCCTTATGTATTTCCCTTGACTCACAAATGTCCCATTCTTCAATTGCTTTACTTGAAGACCAAGGAAGTAGCTAAGTTCACCAATCATAGACATTTCAAACTCTTTGGCCATCATAGCACCAAATTCTTCGTAATAAGCTTGATTGGTTGATCCAAAGATGATGTCATCAACATATATTTGCACTATGAATAGATCATTTCCAATCTTCTTGGTGAATAGAGTTGTATCAACCTTGCCCATCTTGAATCCCTTAGAGAGAAGGAAATCCCTTAGCCTCTCATACCATGCTCTAGGTGCTTGCTTTAAGCCATATAAAGCCTTCTTCAACTTGTACACATGGTTGGGTTTCTTGTCATCTTCAAATCCGGGCGGTTGCTCAACGAAGACTAACTCATTGATGATCCCATTGAGAAATGCACTTTTGACATCCATTTGATATAGTTTGATGTTGTGTGCACAAGCATAAGCCAATAGAATCCTTATTGCCTCCAATCTTGCCACGGGAGCATAAGTTTCATCATAGTCAAGACCTTCTACTTGAGTGTAACCTTGAGCAACTAGCCTTGCTTTGTTTCTCACTACAATGCCATCTTGATCTTGCTTGTTTTTAAACACCCACTTGGTTCCAATCACATTGTAGTCATTTGGCCTTTCTACCAACTCCCAAACATCATTTCTTGTGAAATTGTTAAGCTCTTCTTGCATAGCCATGATCCAATCGGCATCCCTCAAAGCTTCTTCTATCTTCTTTGGTTCTATGGTTGACACAAATGATGCATGCTCACAAAACATAGCCAATCTTGATCTTGTTTGCACACCACTTCTAATATCACCAATAACACTATCAATGGGGTGATCTCTTGCAATATGTTGTGGTTGGAGTACTTGCATTTGATTGCTTGAGCTTGGTTGATCACTTGATGTATCTTGATGAGAAGAACTAGGACCTTGATCTTGCACTTGAGAGTCACTAACTAGCTTGAATGGTGAATTGAGCACTTGATCTTTATCATCATCTTGAATATCAATTACTTGCTTTGCTCTAATGTCCCCAATGTCCATGTTCTTCATTGCTTCCACTAATAGAGTTCCACCAATATCATCTAGATTTTCTTCTTCATCTTGTGACCCATTGGTTTCATCAAATTGCACATCATGGACTTCTTCTAGAATGCCACTTGAATTGTTCCAAACTCTATAAGCTTTGCTTGTAGTTGAATAACCAAGTAGGAATCCCTCATCACATCTCTTGTCAAACTTTCCCAATCTAGTGCCTTTCTTCAAGATATAGCATTTGCAACCAAATACCCTAAAGTAAGAAATATTGGGCTTTCTTCCATGAAGTAGCTCATATGGAGTCTTCTCTAGCAATGGATGACAATATAGTCTATTGATGTAGTAGCAAGCGGTATTGATTGCTTCATCCCAAAATGATTGACTCACATTGTACTCATGAAGCATTGATCTAGCCATATCAAGCAATGTTCTATTCTTCCTCTCAACTAGGCCATTTGATTGTGGAGTGTATTTGGCCGAGAATTGATGTCCAATACCATAATGATCACAAAGTTCTTCAATTCTTGTATTCTTGAACTCACTTCCATTGTCACTTCTCACTTTCTTGATTCTAATCTCAAACTCATTGTGAACTCTAGTGAGGAATGTCTTGAAGGTGTCAAACACTTCACTTTTGTCACTAAGAAAGAATACCCATGTGAATCTTGTGAAGTCATTCACTATGACAAATCCATACTTGTTGCCGCCTATGCTTGTATATGTTGTTGGTCCAAATAGATCCATATGCATCAACTCAAATGCTTTGCATGTGCTCATTGTACTCTTCTTTGGATGTGAGCTTCCAACTTGCTTCCCGGCTTGACATGCACTACAAAGCTTATTCTTCTCAAATTCAACATCTTTCAAACCATTGACAAGATTGTGAGTTGTAAGCTTCTTCAATTGTTTCATGCCAACATGACCAAGCCTTCTATGCCAAAGCCAACCCATGCTTGATTTAGAGACTAAGCAAGTTGTCAAAGAAGTTTCTCTAGCATTGAAGTCAACTAGGTAGAGATTCTCATATCTAAAGCCCTTGAATACCACATTTGAACCATCCACACTAATAACTTCCACATCATCAACCCCAAAGATGCATTTGTAGCCTAGATCACATATTTGTGCCACGGATAGAAGATTGAAATCCAAGCTTTCAACTAGTAACACATTGGAGATACTCATGTCATTTGATATTGCAATCTTGCCCAAACCAATAACCTTGCCTTTATTATTACTGCCAAATGTGATAGAATCAACACCACTATCATTGTCATTGATTGAGTCAAACATTCTTGATGTACCGGTCATGTGTTGAGTGCACCCACTATCAATAATCCAATGCCTTCCTCCGGCTTTGTAATTGACCTACAAGCAAATCAATGAAGTTTAGGTACCCACTTTTGTTTGGGTCCTTGTAGGTTAGTAACTAAGCTCTTTGGTACCCAAATAGCCTTCTTCTTTGGGCCCACAATTGGTGTACCAACAAACTTAGCTTGCACACCCTTCACACCCTTGGTAAGCACATAGCAAGAATCAAAAGATATAGCATTAACAAGGTTCTTGCTTTGGTTCTTTTTATTGCAATTATGCTCTAGGTGCCCAACTTGCTTGCATCTATTGCAAAACCGACCATTGCCCTTCACAAAGCTAGGCTTTGAAGTTGCAAAGGCCGACTTGCCTTTCTTGGGGGTGTAGCCCAATCCCTCTTTGTTAAGAGAGAACCTTTGGCTACCCAAGCACTTAAGCAAGCGGGCCTCACCACCATAGGCCTTGCCTAGGGCGTGAGTGAGCTCATCCACCTCTTTCTTGAGAGTCTCATTCTCAACCATTAGTGAGGCATCACAAGTGAAACCATCACTAGTAGTGGAGATAGAGTTAGTGGTGGTGGATGAAGAGCTACAGGAAGGGTTAGTATTTGACATGATGATAGGTTCATTAAAGGATTCATCAATTATATCACATGTAACACCTATATCACATGATACAACAACCTCCTTCTTTGCTTGTTGCTCAAGTAGCAATGAGTGAGCTTTTTCAAGCTTGGAATGAGCCTTATCAAGATCCTCATGGTCTTCCACTAGACTCTCATGAGTGGTCTTAAGCTCACTAAGGACTTTCTCAAGTATTGCTACTTTCATTGAAAGCTTCTTACACTCTTTGTCCTTGGCAATAGCTATGTCTCTAGTTTGTTGCATCAAGTCATATAGTTGTTCTTTAGTTGGTTCATCATCATCATTTTCATTTTCATTATCATTATCATTATCACTATCATGAGCATATTCCATTTCACTTTCATCATCACTCTCATCATATAATACCTTAGCTTCTTTAGCCATGAAGCATGAAGAGGATGAATCAAATAGTGATGGCTTCTTGTTGATAGCAATGGAAGCAAAAGCCTTGTTGGATGATTCTTCTTCTTCTTCATTATCTTCACTTTCCCAAGTGATCACATAGGCACCATTTTTGCCTTTCTTGAATGTCATCTTGGCTTCTCTCTTTTTCTTCTCAAATTTGTCCTTCTTGTTCTTCTTTTTATCATAAGGACATTCCGCTTGAAGGTGCTCGGTGCTATCACAATTGAAGCACTTTCTTTGTTGCTCATTTCTTTTGAAGTTGTCATTTTCTTCTTAAAGCCTCTTCTCTTGATGAACATGTGACCCATCTTCTTGACTACAAGAGCAAGTGCCTCATCATCAATTTCAAATTCCCTATCTTCATTGTTGTCTTCTTCTTCTTCAATGATGGTAGCTTTGCCCTTGGAGGAGGTGGCTTTGAATGCCACGGTCTTCTTCCTCTTCTCATCTTCCACCTTCTCCTTGTCATCAACATCTTGATCATATTTGTCATAGGTCAATACTTCACCAAGCAAATCATTAGGCTTCATTGCTTCAAGCCCATCTCTTTGCAACATCATGATCAACATCTTGAATCTTCTAGGTAAGCTCAATAAGAACTTGTGACAAAAATCTTGATCTTGAGTCTTGTGCCCTAAGCTCTTGAGATCATTGACTATCACTTGCAATCTATGAAACATTTCAATGATTGTTTCATCATCCTTTTTCTTGAAGTTCTCAAACTCACTCTTGAGCCCATATAGCTTGGCACTCTTCACAACCTTAGTGCCCTCATATGTTTCACTCAACCTTGTCCACACTTCATTTGCCAAATCTAAATCCTTGATGCCCTCAAATACTTTTGTGTCAATACCATTGTAAAGTGTATTGAGAGCCATTCTATTGCATGTTCTATTTGCTCTATCTTCATCGGTGAGATGATCGGGATCAATGATAGCAAAATCATTCTCGGTGACTTGCAATACTCTCTCATGAATAGAACCAAGGTACATTGTCATCTTTCTCTTCCAATGAGCAAAAGAACTAACACCATCAAAGAACGGTGGCTTGCCCCCAACATGATTGAACACAATTTGAGCCATTTTTCACACCGAAGGATGTTAAGCCTTGATAAAAACGGTGACCACGACTCCGATACCACTTGTAAGGTCCTAACTGGCTAGAGGGGGGGTGAATAGCCTATTAAAAAATCTACAAGAACCACTAAGCAAACTTGTTAGAATAACAAACGGCGTAAAGCGAGTTTTGCTTAGCCAAAGGTTGTGATGCAAGCCTCCTATCCACAAGTCTAGTAGATTAAGATCTCTAGTTCACACAAGAGCTATGTCACTAAGGCTACACTAGAGAACAAGCTAACACTACTAGCAAAGCTACTACTAGAGCTACACAAGATAAACTAGTGAATGTAAAAGCAGGAGAGAGGATTGTGATTATTATACCGACGGTGAAGTGAAGATGTTGCCAATCACCAAGATGATATACAATCAATCAATATTGACAACAACACAATATGAAGACCAATCACCGGGAGACTAGAGACACAATATTTGTTCACCCGGTGTTCACTTGTGCACCGACAAGCTACGTCACCGGTTGTGTCGACCAACACTTAGATGGTTCCTCGGTGTGACCCTCAAGTCACTTGCCCCTCAAGGCACGCCCCGCAAGGCACCGCAAGACACCACTCTCAAGTGAGGTAACTCAATGACACGCGGATTCCACTAGAGTTGCTTTTGGCGTCCCGCCGAGGAAAGCACAAGAACCTCTCACAAACAACCGGAGGTGGCCAAGAACAATCACCTTCTCTTGCCAACGCCTCCAACAATCTCCAAGCCGGCTAGGAGCGGTACTCTCCAAGAGTAACAAGAAATCCACCGGCTAAACCACCCACAAGTGCCACTAGATGCTCTCAAGCTATGCAATGCACTTTGGGATCACTCAATCTCACTTTTGATTTGCAATCAAGCAAGAGAGATGAGTGGGAGGAGTAGTTCTAGCTCAAAGGATGCACAAGAGTGTTAGAAATTCCAAGAGACCTCCCCAAGGGCCGCCCGACAAGTATTTATAAGCATCCCAAACAAATAGAGCCGTTACAACTCCACTGACCGTTTTTCGCGGGACGACCGGACGCGCCGGTCGTAACTGACCGGACGCGCTCAACTGCGTCCGGTCGCCCTGCGACGTCCACGTGTCCTCCGATTTCAAACGCAACCGTTAGATCCTCCAACAGTTACTGCGCGCCAACGGTCAAACGAGCGACCGGACGCGCTGCTGCAAACGACCGGACGCACCGGTGTGCACAGTACCCGCGCGCGCGAAGACATGACCGGACGCGCTCCTCGCAACGACCGGACGCGACAGTGACCGCGTCCGGTCGGAGTCCAGTAAGCTCCCTTGACGACCGGACGCGTCCGATCGTGTGTGACCGGACGCGCACCGCGTCCGATCGTCCTTGTGAAACGCTGTTCTTCTGACCGGACGCGCCGGTCCCGCGAGTCACCGGACGCGCCGGTGACAAACCCTAGCTCGCGCGCCTGACCCCGACGCTGTACTGACCGGACGCGCCGGTCGCACAGTGACCGCGTCCGGTGCAGCGTCCGGTGCAGCGTCCGATCACCTCTGTGACCGCGTTCGCCTCCGTTTCTTTTCCGACTTCCGGCGCAATGGAAAATAGGCATTTCATTTCCCCGAAATCGCCTGAATCCATAGTAGCTCACTAGGCCCTACATGCAATGCACTTCATGAATTTACCTAGTGGCACCCATGCGTCGAATAACCGATAAGACTTCCCCTCTTAATAGTTCGGCTATCGACCCTAAACCACTCACACCCTCTATGGTGTCTTGAGTGTAAAACAAAATGGCCCTATGGTTATACCTTTGCCTTGAGCCCATTTTGTTTCTCAAATGATATGATCCACTTCATATCATCACATGACCATCTCGATCCATCGACCTTGATTTCACTTGCTCTTCACCGTTGCATCGGTCCGTCGGCGCCAAGTCTTGCTCAAGCTTCACCATCGCATGGTCCTTCGCTTTGAAGCCTCGACTTGCCCTTCACCTTCACAACCGGTCCATCGAGCCAAGCCTCATCTTGGTCTTCACCATCTTGGTCACATGAGTCAATGTCATGTCTCATATTCAATGACCACCTTTATCTAAATCATCCACTTAGATACAAAGGTTAGTCCTAGGTTTCATCAATTAGCCAAAACCAAACTAGGGACTTTCACCATGGAGCTTCACCGGCCATCCATGGTGGACACGGCCGTTCATCGACGCGGAGGCGAGGAAGAGGATGGGGAGGGCGAGGTGAGTGAGGAGGACAAAACTGGTATAGAACCTACAGTTATACTTTATCCAATGTAGCATCACGATAAAGCTGAAATTATCCTTTTTGATCCATTGGAGCATTTTCATGGCATTTGCTCAACACGAACCTTTCACGACTTTTGTTGTAGAGTCCATCTAGAGTCATTTGGGCAAGATTGTAAGGTTTGGTTGATGACCTACATTTTCATTCACTTGATAGTGCAATTCAAGTACTTAGTAAAGTCATTCCAACAATGATATAACTTATCATTTCATGTGACTTTTTGATTCCAAACGTCATGAAACTTTTCGAGTGACCAATATAGATAGGTACTAAGGTGAGACATATGAAGATATTGCAATAACACCACCCAAGCATATATCTTGAAAATGGCCTATATGTAAAGCAAGGGTGCAACATCCAAGTTTAGGTTAGGCTCATCTCCATAGGTTGACCTTGACATCGTCATCTCCACTTAATCTATCATGTTTGGGCTCAAACCCACTGCTTAACTGGTGGCAAACACCTGGGGTGTTACAATGGCAGCGGCCAGACATGGTTACGTGCGGTAGCAGCATACGGCAGCGGGCAGCAATGCGCAGCCCAGGGCGTGACTCGACTTGCTGTGATGCGTGGGCGCCAAGGCGGCTGCGTTACGGGACAGCGGAGATGGAAGCCTGGCAGAGGGATCGCCGTGGTCGGCTGGACCAGGCACACAGCCGGCAGTCGCAGAGGCCGACCAGCGGGGCAACGACCACAGCCCAGATCGAGCTTGGCCTAGCAGTGCACGCGCGCTCGGTGACCACGCCCAGAGCCCGAAAGGCTAAAACCAAAGCAAGCATGAATTCTAAAACGTGCCAAAGCTAATCAACAGCTCGATCTTGTTCTAGCTCAACACCCTTATCCGGAAGCCGATACTGCCAACTATCCAATGAAGCAAACCCCAGGGCCAACTAGTGACCCGAGAGGGAGAAACATGGATGCCAACCAGGGCTTGTCAGGCTGCGTTCCAGAGCGCAAACCGGGCTGGACAGAGGTGGTCTTAACTACCTTTACTAATTTAATTAGTGGCCCAGCAGACTCTAATAAGGACAACCAATATACTCTTACAAAGTACTCACTAAGACGCGACTACAAAGTAAAAACATGGCATTAGTGCTTGAGTTTCTTGTTTGAAATTTAAATGCCAAAGTGGCATTGCCATCACTAATACAGACCAGAATTCATGAGTGCGGTTAGGACTAACGTGTGTTAGTACTTTAAGCACAATTTTTAAAAGGTCTAAACCTTATTAATTTCAACTAACAAATATCCCATGTGATAATCCATGCTTTATACTAACTCGTAAAGGCAAAACATTCAAGCTCTATTTGATTATTTTGCTCAATGTAATTCACCCAAAAATGACACTTCTTAGTCATAAGCTATATTACACCTTTGTTTAGGAATTGCTTTTCATGCCAACCATTACAGCAACGTATTCCATTTTTCTTATTAAGATCTCCTAGCATATTTTCACATAACATAGACTAACTTTCAATGCTCGTTTAGTTTTTATCCACCACAAAAGTGAATCATGTAGGATTTGCATTTATCATTTTGTGTGAGTTTAACATTTAAAATCCGAGGAACTTGTTTTAATAATTTCTCCCAGGCCTTAACCGCAGTGCTAAGCAAGCTCGTAATGCCAGAGGTGTTACAACCAACCCCCTTAGAAGAATCTTGTGCCGAGATTCGGAGCGAGAATCCGAAAAGGAAAAAACATGGTTTTCACTTCTTAGAGCAGAGATTACAATAGGAGATTACACGACTACGAAAACTAAACCTCTCAGGGATCAAGAGACAACACGACCAAGAACAAATCTGATACAACTCAAAGCCTCTCTAGAAACCGACTAAGACGGGGACTGTCGAAGAGCAAAAGGAAAATGATTATCCAGAACATAGCGTATGCCCAACAGATCTAGAAACAAGAGACTAATAAATAGATCATCGTGAACCAGCAACCTAAACTAACCAACGGCGAACTTGAACTCCTTCGACGAAAACCAGATCCCTTCTTCTTCTTCTCAATTTACACCATCACCTCCGATCGGTGACCCTAGACCTACGAGCAACGGCCGGATCTCGTAGCCCTGCCCCCCAACTACTCCTTCTTGACTGCTTCCCAAGCTTCTCCCACCTGAGCACAGACGAAGGGGAATGATTCTACGAGCTCCACTTCATATCTGGGGGTGGAATGGAGGAGAGGCAAGCAAGGTGGCATTTATAGCCTGGTGGACGGAGAGAAGGGTGCAATGCACCGGAAGTGGAGGCGGCGTGGAGGGAATCACTAGTGGGTCGTGAGGTGGGGAAAAACTTCGGCCATGGTGTGCTCCCTGTGCGAGCTTGAGTGGGGAAAAGGAGAAAGGAGGGGACAGGGTTCGCTCCGCAAGGTGGCGTGCGAACGATGTGCCCACAAGAAAAGAAAAGAGGGGGTGTAACAGAACTGACCAAATTATAAGAGCACAAGTACAAAAACAAGCGCCCGAAACGTCCAAATTTTTGAACTTGGGCCCATATAATCCCGGTAGTCAATCGAAACCACGAAGGATTTCAAACCAACTCGCTTACAACCAAGATCGCATCATTCAACATAACACATCACACATTACATTTCACAGGTACTTAATAAAAAGTTTTACAACACCACGAAGTCGCAATTATTACAAACCAAGTTTATAAAGTAGCGAAAGCATAAATACACACACTTAGCTTAAGTACAATTGCTAGTCTTACCGATCATGATCCCACAAAAGCATTAAGGAAAGTGAACTAAAAGACAATCACGCCCCAGTGATCTAATCCTCATCACCCGCCGGGTGGAGACAATTCTTGCAGAAGCCTTGATACAACATGTCATCTGCAATAGGAGGGAATAAACCCTGAGTACGAGAATGTACTCAGCTAGACTTACCCGTCGAAACGGAAAATAAAAGACACCAAGGATCATGCAAGGCTTTCTCAAAGTGGAGCTGGCTGACATCATATTTTGCGGAAAAGCATAAGTAGTAGCAACTCTTTTAACATGTACTAGCAGTTATTTTTAGCATTAACCTGTCAGCTATCTTAGCACCTATACTAAACATTCACTTGATTATTAAGCAAACATTAATAACCATAGCAGGTATAAATTGAGGCAACATTAAATCATCATCCAATTAACCATCCGTTCAATTAATGGAATCTACGTTGCCACTGCTCAAGTCAAGTGCTCACTAACCGGGAGCGACGGCGATTCGAATCGAATTCCTATCTAGCTGGAGGGGTACTTCTAACACTCACCGCACAGGCCCTTGCCAGGGTCGCACAAGTCATCTTTGGTACAATTTAGGAGTCACGGGTTCGACTGATGCCGCATCCCCAAGGGCAACACTCTGCCAGGTGATAGGGACTCTAACCCCCCTTGGTCTTACGCCAATGTCCTCAAGCACATCCTTACTTCCTCCAAGATGCACACTTTACCCTTCGATTCCCGGCCTGAACTGTATTACTCGGCTTCGCAATCGGAACGGCTTATCCGGCCAACTAAGTGTTAGACTGCATTCAACATGACTCAAGGACGTACAGTGAATCGGTCCTTAAACGACTCAGATGGACATAGCTTCGCACCCAAAACGTGAAGTGTCTTACGGCTACACTATCAAACTCTCACCCGGTCTCAATTCATTTTTCAGCATGGTTCTTTTCTATGATAGCAAATATAGCCAACCGTGACCCACTTCATCCTAAAGCTCGTGGATGACCGTAAATCACCCGACTTCTACCGCACTAAGCATGGTTAAGCATTAACACGTGCCTAAACTTTAATTAGGATTCAAGTTCTATATTTGGACAAGGGTAGATATAATGAAACAAGTGTTTTCACTCAACTCCTACAACATAATGCAGTAAACAAGTAAAAGTACTCAAAGGTATGTGTATACAAAAGTTGGGTCAGCATGCACCGGGGCTTGCCTTTCAGAAAGGAAGAAGGGCGGTGGTCTGGGCGCTCAGGTAGCTCGTCTTCGGGAACTCCTTCGCCGCCTGGCTCTTCGGGCTCCCCCGGCTGCCCCTGATCCTCCTCCGGAAGTGCTCCCTCGAATTTCAGAAGTGTCACCCCCTCCGGAACACCTATTGCATGAATGCACAAATGAATCTTATGGATGTATAAGAATGAATGCAACATGCTTAGTGAATGCAATGTGAACTACAGCAACACTAGCGCTCTATTCAAATCAAAATGTGCAAATCTCTTCTCTGATAGAGAAGTACTTACCCAATCTACTCAATCTAATGTATAATTGCTCTTCCTCAGTTAAATACCTAACACCTAAACAATCAACAAGAACAACATTACTTAAGCTTATCACAATTCTAACCCAATCTAGCAACACATAAATTTGGACAATAGTTTGGTTTTTCAACCATAACTGGAGATTTATAAATCCAAATGATATGATACAAGACAATATAGAAAGCTTATAAAATTCTCTACAATTAATTTTCAGACCTCAAGACTTGATTTCAAAGTTTACCTAGTCGAATTCCTAAAGTTCCAGAACTCTGTTCTCTCCAAACAGAGAGCAGTCATTTCTGGACAGCAACTTCAAACAGCTATAACTCCTAGACTACTAAGCCAAATGGCACCAAATTTTGATACAAGTTAGTTCAACAAGTTTAATACCACTTTAGTATTCACAAGATTCCCAGCAAACACATTTATCAAGGTCTAAACCCAGAAATACTACCAGCTGTCCAGAGAACCTAAAAATATGAAAAATAATTATTTACTTAAGTGCCAAATTAACTTTTTGACCAAACCAAAGGCACTACTAGTTCACACATGAGCTAAAACCACCAGAAAGTAAAGTACACCAAATCAACTCATTTATTTCAATCCTTTTCTTAATTTAATTGATTAATTAAGTGAGAAAATAAACTTATATACAAACTGATCAGAAACTTCTACAACAATTACAGGCAACTCTGTGCCCTCCTAGGAGGCTACTGTAAAAATTTGATTTAAAGTTATCCAAAGGAACTCTCTACACAAAATTCACAAACCATAAAGACTAATTTTTTCATAATTAAGAAATCATACTGAAAAGTATCAAACAACAGAAACAATATTTTCTTAGCAATCTTAAGGTACCAGGACACTCTCCACAAAATTTCATGAGCATTGCACATACAAAAAAATTATGAAAATTCATTCAAGTATCTCCTAATATAAAATGACAAAAGCATAACTTGAAAACTACTCAAGAAATAGCATCCAAATTTTTACCAGAACTAGCATAGACATGAAATAACACACCCACCGAATTTCATAATTTTTGGAGCACCAAAACTCAAGTTATCAATTTAACAAGTTTGCATCTAATTTAAAACACATTTCAAAGGTCTATTTAATTCTTCCAGAATTGAAATAACACATATTAATTTTATATTTTTTTTCTAAATACTACACTTCACACAGATCCTAACAAACTTGGAATCACCTCAATTGCATCTACCAAATGTGAGATATGGAATTTACAATATAGCATACAAATCTATGAAATTAATAAAGAAAAATACAAAATCACAACCCTATCAAGCTACCGGGCCGGCTCACACACGCGCGGCCCGCTAACTCGCGCGTAGTTCACCAAGCTGCCACGGCCCACCAACCCGCATGGCCCGCGACGGCCATCCCACCCGCGCGCACGCCTGACAAGCTAGGCTCGCTAGACAGAGAAAGAGGAGGCAGGAGAGGAACGGCAACGGCGGGAGCTCGCCATCGGTAGCAACTCCAGTGAGGCTGAGGGCACCCCAAGGTTCACCTCAATCCCCCGCATCGAGTGAACCCTCAAACCTTAGACTCTATCGGCTTGGGGAGGGGCTGATCGCAGCGGTGGCGGACGGCGGTAAGCGGGCGGTGCTGCGCCGGCCAACTCCGGCCATCTCCGGCCAATCCAAGCTCGGTACGAGCTTCACCGACCTTAAGCAAGCCTAACTAGCCTAGCGCACGGATCAGAGACGGACCAGCGGAGGCTGGCCACGGTGGCGCTCAACTCCGCCGAGGTCCAACCTCGGTAGCGGCTGCGGGAATGGCGTTTTCGCCCATATCGATGAGCGGCATGGTCAGCTCGGTGGTGCACGAGGTAGTGGGGAGGGTGGAGCAGCTACGCCCGAGGTGGTAGAGGCAATGCCGTGGCGGCGCAGGCACACGAGACCACCGAGGTCTGCGACAATGGCGAGGGCGGCGTTTTTCCACCTCTGGCTCGCGCGAGAGAGGAAGGAAATGGGTGCGTGTGGACTGGGCGGCAGCGGGGATGCTCCTCTTCGCGTTAGGAAGCTGACCGTGACGCTAGGTCACGCGCGGCACGTGGAGGACACGCGGCGGCACTGCCCTATGGCCGGTCAGCCACTGAAGTTTCTGAATGAAGGCCAAAGTCGACGACTGACAGGGGAACTTTTGAGGCCTCATTAATCCTAATCTGGCTCGAATTAGCGGTAGGTGGTAACATCAAGTTTGTAGAGCTACAGTAGTGCTACAACTTTGTCAATTGGAGCTTGGACTGATTCGGCATGGTTTACGAGTTATATGGCTTCAAAGTAGGCTACATCAAAACTGCATTTCGATTAAGACTTAGCCAAAAATGCTAAGTCACAAAACAGCCCCCAAGGCTGACTTATGGGCTACTTTTGAGCATGTTCTAGCCATTTTTATGAGATGGCCATATTGAGACTTTTGTTCCCTATAAAATTCTCTACAACTTTGATTAAGGGTGCACCTCCATGCAAGATCTCTAAGCTAGACTTTTTAAACAATCAAACTAAAGCATTCTAGAGGTCAAAACTTGGTCAACAGCACTTAGGAGGACAATTTGGTCATTTTGGTCAACATGAGCATTGTTCCACTAATGATCCTAAGTGTGATTAAGGTATTATAGGACATAATTGACCACTGTACATATTGGTTACACACAATCCCAAATATCACATGAGTTGAAACAGGCAAAACAAACATTTCAACTAAATGTTGCACTACCATATTGCATATGTTTCAAGCTCTTGTTGCAACAATTAATCTTATCATGTTATACTACCAACATTGCCATGTTTCAAAGTATGAGACACCCATGTTGCATCTACATGTTGCACCACTCACATTTCATAAGCTAATAATTTTGAAACAAACTTAATAGAGCATGTTGCACACTCATGTTGCAAGCAAAACAAATGCATAAATGAGATGAATGATGTTCATGCTTATGAAATGCAAGTGCAAATATGGGATCCAAACACCTAGGGTGTTACTGGGGGGTCTGGTACGGGGACGAGGCGAGTGCGGCGCCATGCCGCGGACACGCGAGCGTGGCACATGCGGGCCCCGCCACTAATGGCTTCCGCAGGGCATGCGGCGACAACAACCCGACATGTGCAGCGTGGTCCAACCAGTCACAGGGACGATGTCACGTCGGGTGTTCCAAATAATCCAGACCACTAGTGGCTAACTTTTCTTTGTCGCCATGGTGGTTGGCCGCCTACGTGAGCAGTGCACTAGGGTCAGTGTTTGGCTTTAAAATCGCCGCCTAGGTTTTGTCTTGGCTTCGCATTGCTCATCGGCCCGCTTTGTGCATCGATTCAGCCCCTAGGTGGCCGACGTGGCTACGCAGCGCCGGCCGGAGCCGCGTTGCCATGGGCAGGGCGTCGGGGACCGCCCCGTTGTCAAGAAAGTACAGTTCGAGGTCGTGAATGAAAAACGTAAGTCTGTGGGAATAGTAAACTATGGTTCGGTTGATTACCTAAGAACCCGAGCCCTCTTCTGCAAAAAGGCACGAGCGCGCGGGCTCCCCGCCACGGGCTGCTTGTGGGCCGGCCTGCTGCGCGCGGCCACTCCCGCGCGTACCATTGCGGCCTGCTAGGCGCCTGGGCCGGAATGGCTACCGCTGGCCCTTTTTCAATTTCTAAGTGCTTTTCTAATTTGTTTGGACAGCAAACTTGTAAATCCAATATAAAACATGTAGGAGTCCAAAAATTATGAAACAAGTTTGGTTGGGTTCCTAAAATCAGGATCTATCTACTGGTATAAATTGTTCGCATAGTCTCATATTGTTTTTAGAAGTTTTTAATTAAATTGAGAAGTTTAATATCATTAACATATGAACTTGTTGTAATTTTTATGGCAAAACGATGGTGGTGTTAGCTTTGAAAATTTTTCAGTAGCTTCATAGTAGCATTAGGTGCTCCATGTAAAAAATTTTGTAGCCTCGGATTAATCGGTTGGCTCGGATAGCTAAACAACCCTAGTTCGGATATATATTAAATTTTGTAGCCTCAGATTAATCGGTTGGCTCGGATAGTTAAACAGCCCTAGTTTGGATATATATTAAACCAATAAAATGATTAAAGCAACACCTTGGATTGTTGGGAAATAACGCTTTAATTGGTAATATAGATACGAAGCCTAGTACGGTAGCCGTAAAGTTAGATCGTTAGCTTGAGAGGTGAAACCGTTTGATACGAGGTTGCGATTGTCATCGATTATTTACATCTCCACGTTGCATTCACGTATATTATAATAGGAACCATGACGGATCGCGGAGTCATCTGGAGTAGCAGAAAAGATGGAACCTTGATGATCGTGTCATCGTGATGGAATGCTAACTTTGGTTATATTCTACCTAGGCAAGCCCTGGTGTATAACCCCTATTATTCTGTACTTTAATTTATACTTGTGCATTAAGTTTAAAGGAGTTGAATGAAACCCACTTGCATATATATATATATATATATATATATCATTTCCTATGAGTCTTACTAGTATGATAGGATCGTGTAGCGTGCTATGCTATAGATTCTGGTAGAAGTCGAGTGATTACTGGTCACTCACGAGAGATAGGAAATATATTATTGTTACTATTATCATGTTACTATCACATGGAATATAAATATATATGGATAATTGGAGACCAAGCGGAACGGGTTGGATGGACTTGGACTTGGTTGGGCAACAGAGCGGGGCTCTGATTGCATTTGTTCCGCCTGTGTCGATTAAGGACCGTTCGTTGTATTGGATTCTATAGTCAGGTCACAGACCTACTTGTCCCAAGCATATACTTGCTTATGGGAGCGGGAAGACTTATTTCTCTCTTGTCATGGGTTCTGGCTCTTTCTGGACCGGCTTTTCGGGTGGTTATATATATTGGGTTGAGGAGGTCTAAGCACCATACTGAGGTCGGGCCTGCAGTGTTGGGGGCTTAGAGACCGAGCTTGGATGGGGACATGGACCCCTTGATAGGAGAGGAACGGGTTGGTATTGCTTGTGCCCGGGCTACAAGCAAGGCGTGTGTTTTCGGGGCACCCAACTGGGCACATTGATTCATGAATTTCCGTCAATTTGACGTCTGACATGACTATAATCTGGCATCGTAGCAAGAACTGTGGAAGATGGTAAAATGATTCTAATTGCTTACCGCCTGCTTGAAAGTAGCCTTGGTGCTTACATAGAATGGCTAGTTAATGAAGAAATCACAACTGCTAAATAATTTGAATATAAGGATGCACAGTTAATTAGTAATGCTCCTTGCAAATGCAATAAACCCATAAGCCAGAAAGCCTTCCATAATCCTTGGAGTCCTTTTCTTTCCTCCTGACGGGTAAGTCTTGCGGAGTACGATTGAGTACTCAAGGTTTGTTCTACCCTGTTGCAGGTGGCAGGTGCTGATAAACTGACACTTGCGTGTGGAAACCCCTGGTGGGCTCAGCGAGGATTTCCTTTACGATACGGGTAGAATTTATTTAACAAAAATCCCACCAAAAGTTTTCCAAAGAAAATACTTGCAACTTGTTACTATTTCATGCTTATAAAAGCTCATCATGTTAATGTTTAACTTATCATTAAATGGTTTTATTTTCACTGAACTCTGATAACATTTTATATTCCGCTATTATAATCAAATAATGAATTACTCGGATGTTGTACTAAAAGTGATGTAAGAAATGGCAAGGATGTTGTAAGCTTTACTCTCTCATTTGTGATTCTGATGTAAAAATGTGGATCTTCGAGTTCTCCCTTGCGGTCTGCTCGACGAAATCGCATAGTTTAGTGTTCTTCCTTGGGTACTTAGGGTCTAATGAAAGACGAGTACTCTTGGGAGGGCATTAGATTAGACGGTTCTGCCACAGGTGAAGTTGTTGCAAACTTACAAAAAGAAAAAGGAGGAGACAACAGCGATCGGACGCTGGCTGGCCGCGCGCAGTGTGGCTCAGTTGGCCAAGAGTGCGAAGTCGTGACCGGACGCTGTCCTAGCTTGACCGGCGCGTCTAGTCACATGTTGGACGGTGGCAAAATCATGCGATCGGATGCGCAGGAGGAGCGTCAAGTGATCGTTGACGTACGGTGACGTCAGCCTTGCCTTCGCGCGCAGTGAAAAGGAGCAAGGACCGGGCACTGGGCCCGTCCAGTCACTGTTTTACGCTAAGAATCATCTCTGGAAACGATCTGACTCCACGCGGCGTGGCGTCAGGTCGACAGAGGGGCGCGTCCGATCGATCTTTGACTGAGGCGCTGACCATTATGTGACTGTTGAGATCGAATGAATGATATTCAAAGCAGGGACACGTGGACGCATCCCTGCGACTGGACGCAGGGGGGACGAGCGTCCGGTTCTTGCGCAGTGAGCCCAATGTTGAGCCTAACGGCTCTATTCATTTGGGGACGTCTATAAATAGTGTTTGGCCGGCTTCAAAGTATCCTCTTGGACTTTTGACATTCTTGACATCCTTGTGAGCTAAGCAAACTCCCTCCCACTCATCTATCTTGCTTGATTGTGAATTCAAAGTGAGATTGAGTGATTCCAAGTGCATTTGCTTGAGTGATTACATCTAGTGGCACTTGGGGATCGTTGTGGCTGCAGATTTCTTGTTAGTCTTGGTGATTGCCACCACCTAGATGGCTTGGAGCAGCGGTGGAGGTCTAGCACGTGTTGATGATTGTCGTGGCCGGCTCCGGTGATCTTGTGAAGGGTATTGCACCTTTTCCGACGAAGCGCTGCAAGGTAGCTCTAGTAAATTACTCGTGTCATTGAGTTACCTCACTTGTGGGTCGGTTCTTGCGGTGTCCAATGTGTGGACGAGGTTTGTGCAACACCTCTTAGCCGCCGAACCACCAAGTGTTGATCGACACAACGAGGACTAGCGTGCCGGCAAGCACGTGAACCTCGGGAGAAAAATCACTTGTCTCCTGCCATTGGAATGCTCTTAGTATTCATATTGTGTTGATTGATTGATTGGTTCATCACTTCTACGTAGCGGTATAATCACCTTTCTCACTCATTTACATTCTCGTAAACTAGTTGTAACAAGCTCTTTAGTGTAACTAGTTTTGAGAGCTTGTCTTTCCTTTGCTAGTATAGCTTCTCACCTAGTTGAGCTCTTTAATGTAGCTAGCTTTGAGAGCTCTTAGTGATTTAGCCATTGTTTGTCTTAGAGATTATAGCAACTAGAATTGTTGGGATAGGAGGATTGTAGCACTTGTTAGAGCTAGTGCAAAAAGCTTTATAGCCAATTAGTTATCTAACAAGTTTGTTTAGTGGTTTATAGTTTTTAAATTAGGCTATTCACCCCCCTCTAGCCAATTAGGACCTTTCATGGTGGAAGGTGAGTGCGAGAGAGAAGGTGGGGGGGTTGATGAGGACATCACTCCTTCAAATACACCGCTGGTCCTCCAACCGCTATGCAAGGTTCAATGACTAGAGCTCGAATGCGACAACTAAATCTAGAGGTGAGCTGGTTCTTAAGTGATCCTTATCACAATTTTAAGAACAGATTACAGCCTAATTATGTTATCATGCTTAGGAACATTGAAGAGGATCATGAAGTACTTGGAGGGAGGTGTGGAGGCGAAGAAGACCAGCAAGGACATCCAAGTCAAGCAAGAGGCTCAATCCAACTCAAGTTCGAGTCTGACTCAGCCTCCAGGACTAGCCTACAGTAAAAGGACGCCTAGGACAAATACAAACTCTATTTTTGACAGTCCACATATGCATGGAAAAATAATTTCATAAGCTAGCTAATGGCTTTGGTTTGACATCAAAATTCCACCAGAGTCAATGGGATCATCGAAACAAGTCAGCGTCCAGAATCTGTCAGGGTACTACATCATCGTCTTTTGGTCCGTTGGGCTGTGTATAATCGTAGAGCCCATTAGGAGGGCGCGTCTAGGGGGTATCACACCCTCAAACACTTTATATCGAGTCATCATCGACCAAGTTAGGTTCTGGGTTTTGCTTTATATCAATCTATCTTTGATAGTCGTCGTCATCGGTTTTGAAGCACCAACTTCGACTGCTTGATAATAGATCTACAATTGATCACTTCAATTGAGTTGCTTCTTTCGAGTTCTTGCTTGTGTTCTTCATTTTATAAGCAGGGATTAACCTTCTCGGTGAGGTCAACCGGTTTGTGACGTGGTTGATAACCAGAGGAGTTGTGGTGCTAAGGTTGTAGAGTTCAAGTCTTTCTAAAACAAGAGTCGTTATCTTCACCTGGTGGAAGATCGAAAACCCCATCCCCATAAGAGGTGGTGGAACTAAACAACACCCTCACAAAGACGAGGTGATTCTATCAAGACTATATAGGAAACCAAACAAGATTTTTATTTGCCAGAATTAGGTACTATAGAAAAAACACATTTTGCATTGCCTTATGCTGGCTTAGACTGACCAGGCTTATTTTTGTAGCTAGACTTAGTGAAAAAACACAACCAACCAGATCCTATAAGTAGTAGTCCTTGTGATCATTGGCGATAAATTTATTTATTTACTGTGACATAAGGACTCATGACAATGGTAAAAGTCATGCTTACAGGACCATTGAATTTCATGAGAATCATTATAAAAGAGAATCTATATCCTGTTATAAAGCTAAACCCTACTAGATGATTTCTCTCTTTATGTAAGGTGCCCACATCATTCCCCACTAAGTGACCCTATTAGATGTTCTATCTCTTCATGCAAGGTGTCCACATCATTCTTCACTATGTCCATGTCATCCCTTATTAATTACAAAAAATGTCCATGTCATCTCTATCATGTAAAATACTTTAAAATTTTAATCTATTAATATACAAGTCATCTACATACGCTATTTTTTTACCAGATCTAATACAATAAAATAACATGCAAGTCAAATTCATATATATATATATATATATAATAGATTTATTTTTAAGAAAGTTATGCGGCAACGCGCTGGGTATACTTCTAGTTATAAGAAAATTCAATTATACATGGTACTCTCTCCGTCCTGAAAAAAATGCAATTCTAGATCAATGGGTGTGTTGTGGATTTTCGCAACCTACTATACTATTTTGATGGGGAGTGCATTGGTGGATGTACTCATTATCGATAACAATTCTTGGTTGTTTGAATCTTGTCCCATAATGGAATGGAGAGTCTGACTCAGCACTCAATAGCAAAAGTGATATGTGTCCGGACGCAGATTATTTGCCCTTAAGGGTATATACCCCTATGTGCATGCACCGTTAGACGCACATGAGGATATGTGTTAACACTTTTGAACATCACTAGCAAGTTTTTTTCTAAAATGAGGAGGCCTAATAAACAAACTGAAACATCCTTAAAAGGCTGATATTCTGGAAAATTATTATGAATGAACTTTCACATTTCTTCAATGAACTTCCATAGTTTCTAGTTTACAGCTTCTCTTTCCACCCTTGTTTATGTAATAATATTAACAGTAGATGAGACGTCTTGCCTTTCTGCATACATAAGAGAAGACACCATTTGCATGCTAGCAGTAATCATGACAATTTTTCTATTTGAAGCTACATGCCAACGGACCTTTGAGGCAAATAACCTCATGTGGTGGATGTGTTGTGGATTTTCGCAGCCTACCATTTTGATCAAAATGGGGAGTGCATTGGTGGAGGAATTCATTAATTCTTGATTGTTTGAATCTTGTCCCATAATGGAATTGAGTATTTTGATACCAAGTAACTTATTATGGGGAGATATAGAGTCTGACTCTAAGCACTCAATAGCAAAAGTGATAAGTGGTCAGACGCAGAAAAATTGCTCTAAGGGGCATATTCCCCTATGCATGCACCGTTAGATGCACATGGGATGTGTGTTGGCCATTTTAAACATCACCAGCACATTTTTGTAAAATGAGAAGGCCTAATTAAGAAGTGAATCATCCTTAGAAGGCTGATATTCTGCAATTTTTATATTTGGAGGTAAGACGCCAGCCGTGAGAAGGTGGTGACAGCGGTGAACGTCGCTCAGGAGAACATCATTCCTCAAGAGTTGTGTGGATGAAGGTGCACTCCTCGGGAGTTGCGAGGACGGAGGCGAGGTCATGTTGCTGCTAAGAACGTCACTCCTAGGGAGTTGTGGGGACGGGTCGCTCCTCGGGAGTTGTGGGGACGGAGGCAGCTTCTCGCCGGCTAGCACGGCGAGTGCCAACATGGCCACTAGTAGTGCCAATGCTCCCATGCTATATGCCCGTCGGTCGAGCTTATGGGGGAGATATGGAGTCTAACTCTAAGCATTCAATAGCAAAAGTGACAAGTGTCCGGGTGCAGAAAATTTGCCGTCAAGGGCATATGCCCCCTTGTGCATGCATGGTTAGATGCACATGTGGATATGTGCTGGCAGTTTTGAACATCACCATCAATTTTTTTGTAAAATGAGAAGGCCTAATAAAGGAAGTGAATTATCCTAAGAGGTCTGACATTCTGCGAAATTATTATAAATGAACTTTCATATTTTTTAATGATAGGAATCGTGACAATTTTGCATGCTGCCAAGAATCATGACATTTTTATAGGAATTTTCATTCCATTACTCAACCATGTCGGCTAAATCACCTGATACCAAAACCATGATACAATTTGGCACACCGGCCAACACTGAGGGCGCTAAATCATGACTCCTACTCCCTATAGAAGCAAGCTCATGTTCTACTCTATTACAGTCACGTGGAGCATATTTGACAAGGAAAGATGCAAAATTTTCTACCACCAATTCTTTGAGCTCATGGACTAAGCCACCCACCACTGCAAGTCTGAAATCATCACCCTGTATTGCCCACACCACGTGTTGTGCATCGGTCTCCGAGATGATATTATTGACGCCGAGGGATATCGCTGCCTTCACTCCAATGCTTGCAATAAGCTCCATTTATATCGGATTGATTTGCAAACGGCGCCCTTCCATACCCTAATTGAATCACTTCGCCACGTTCATCGCGGATGACATAGCCCCATCCACCGTTCTTATCACTCTGTTCACATTCAGTTTCAACATGCCATGTGGGGTGTCTCCCATCTCGTTTTATAATTAATTTAATGATACTTATTCAGTATCGTATCGTAGATCTAATGATACTTATTCAGTATCATATCGTAGACGTTAATATTTTTATATAAATGTAAAAAAACTTAATTTTTTTTCATTTTTTCTAAAAAAAATAGAATTGTGTCTTTTTATTCGGGGACAGTAAAGAATTTCTTTGCTGCCTTGAATTGCCTGGCGAAGTGAGAGCTAGCGCGGCAAAGAAACTGTCCGACCAGGGCAGATTTATTTCTGTGCGTGCTTCAGACAGGCGCCATCATGGCCGTCCTCTGCATCGGACAGGGCCCTGAATCATGGCCATGCCATGCGCAACTCAATAAATCCTTGCTCTCGAAGAAATGACGGTGCGTGTGCAGTGGGCATGGTGGGCCGTGGCCGCGGTGTTCCATTGGATTTGGCTTCGATCCACATCGTCTAAAGGAGGTCTAGTATATCTTTTGCAATGTGTCTACTCGACGCTGGCTCGGTATAGGAATCGTGTCAGCATGCGTGGCAACCTTTAATTTTCAGCGCCGGTCTTTGAAGTGAGTAAAATGGCGTTGCTACGGGTGATCTTTGGACATTGGACTTGCTCTGAATGCATGTCTTGTTGTGTCTCGCGATGAAGCTGAAACTATATGCTCTACGGCAGGTTGGATGAGGGTCGGCCGGAAGGGGTGATCGCGTGATGATGATGCCGTGGGTACCCCCATACCCCCCACCCCGTCCCCGATGTGCTCCTCCTAGCAATTACTCCTGCGTATACATTCAGAGGGGTGTTTAGTTTCTCTTCAAAAAATTTTCATCCCATCACATCGGATCTTTGGATACGTGCATAGAGTATTAAATATAAATAAAAAATAATTAATTACATAGATTGCGATAAATTTACGAGATGAATTTTTTTAGCCTAATTAATCCATGATTTGACAATGTCGTGCTACAGTAAACATGTGCTAATGATGAATTAATTAGGCTTAATAAATTCGTCTCGCGGTTTCCAGACGAATTATGTAATTAGTTTTTTTAATTAGTATCCGAACACCCTTTCCGACGTCCTCGAAACATCTGATGTGACATCTTAAAAAAATTTCGGCCCGGACAACACCCCCTGATATGGAGATATTGGTCATTGGACGCGGCAGTTTCCGGTAGGTAATATGGTTATTAACCCCGGCCCGTTCTTCCAGCCTAGGGCGCGTGTTCCGGTTTTCTATTGCCTTTTCTCTCGGTCACCAGCTGGAAATTCCAGGCAGGGCGTTGTTAGAGTTGATCTCCTCCAGCCCGGCCCAACGGCCGAGCTGGGCCTTGATCCAACGCCCTGATCGGGGGCGTCCAGCCTTTTAAGGTTGGTGGGGCCCCCGTCGCACTGCGCAGTATAAAGAGGAGGTGGGGTCTGGAGCACAAGTCATGAGGTTCATCGCGGCTACAGTACCCACCAACAGAACCCTAAGCCGATCTAAGGAAGCGCAGCCAGCGGCGGGAAGCGCCGCCATTCCACTACGTCCCACTACTTCACCGCGGCCGGACTCCACTACGGCGACTCCATGACAGACTCCTACTCTCAGGCCGACGGCCGGTAACGCCTCCCCGTTCCCATCCTCTCTCTCTCTCTATTCCACTCTCTCCCTTTCTCCAGTGAGTGTACTATAATTCTATTGGTTCTATCTCAAATGCAAAGTCTAGTTCCCACTAGATCCACTGCTAGACGATTCTATGTTTACAACAATGGTACCGGAGCTTTAGGTTTCTACTAGTGTGTGGATCTAGAGTTTTGGGAAGAAAGAAATCATAGAAAAGAAGAGAAAAGCCGAATTCGATCCGGAAAGAAATTACCAAAAAGCTAACCCTAATCACCTAACACTAACCGGGAAAAGAAAAGAAAAAGAGGGATCCGATTTTGAATCGGGTCAAAGAGATTTAGCCAAACCCTAACCAAAAGAGAAAGGACCGGCGGACTTATTCTTGACCGCACCGCCGGTCGCCACCGCCACTGTTTTTTGGACACCGCGGGAAGACGCCCGGCTGCGCGCACAAGCTCACCACCGGCACAGAAAGTAGTGGCGTCGTCGCACATCTCCGTGCGCGAGCGGACTTCGCCCTAAGGGCACCGCCGCCCAGACCGCTCGACGGCGGCGCGCTCCGCCTAGGGCGAGCGCGCGCGTCGGCGAGGGGACCGGCTGCGGCGCCATCACCTCTCCTCCGGCCGCCATGGACAGCGGCATCGGCTGTGCTGCTGCTATGCGGTGAGAGCAGAAAGAGAAGGGGAGGGGTAGAGAAAGAAGAGGAGGAAGGCAGCCGGGCTTGCCCCGGTATCGGTCACGGCCAAGGTGGCCGCTGCGGCTCTCTCGCTCGGGCACGTCACTGAAGGAGAAAGCAAAGAACAGAAATGGATGTTAGGGTTTCTGGGGTGGAGGCGGATGGCGGTTTTTGATCCAGCGAGATCAGCGCTCCACCGTCGGATGCCGCGATCGGCAGATGGACGGCTGTGAGCGAGTTGGGCCAAAAGAGGCCCAAGCGGGTGAGTGGGGAAGCTGGCTTTCCCGGCCCAGGCCCAGGTTGCGGCCTGGGCGCGGGGGAGTGCTGCTGTGCGCGGCTGGGCCGGTGCAAAGAGATCGAAAGGAATCCCCGTTGGGCCAGGCTTGCATGGAGGCCTTCGGGCCAGAACAGTAAAGAAAAAGGAATTGTTCTTTCCTTTTCAGAAGCAGTTTTTTTTTATGTTTTATGCTTAAATCTCTGTCAATTTTTGAACCAACGGGATAAAATTGTCAGAGAGTAAATGAGTACAGAGAAATGCTTCTGAAAAGTAGATGAATCTTATTTCAAGAATGTTAAAAGTTTCTGCTGCAAAGAAAAAGTTTTGTCTTCTTATTAAATCCGAACCAACGGGAGGATTTAATTTGAAGAGCAGTTATAATTATCCAGTAAATGATAATGAAAAGTTAACTCCCTGGTTAAAGTTGGAACCAACGAAATTTTTTAGTTGGAGGCATAGTTGGTTTATAGTTAAAATAAATTATAATATTGTTATTTTCTGACCAACGTTGATGATAACAATATTATAAGTTTATTTAAGAGTTTATGTTTAAAGAAAATTATGATATTGTTATTTTCTGACCAACGTTGATGATAACAATATTATAATTATATGAGTTTTATGTTTAAAGTTTAAATCTCTCATGAATTTTGCATCAAAGTGACCAATTTTCAGAGAATAGATAAGAGACAATAGATGCTCCAGAGCGAGCAGAATATAATGTATTTTCATGTTTCCGCTGCAATGATGATGATGATCTTCAAAATTAAATTCGAACAAACGGGAGAATTTAGTTTTGAAAAGGGTTATAAGATAATTGAGTTTTCATATGTTAATTTCATTTCTGCCCAACGGTGATGTGGAATTAATGTAGAAGAATATTGTTTTATTCTATTTCTGTCCAACGGTGATATAGAATAGAACATAAAGTTTTAAAAGTTTAATGAGCATTATTATTGATTATTGATTAATGTTTTCCGACAAAGAACTTCATGCCTTTATTCTTGAAGGGTGAAAAGGAAATGAGCTGGGTACTTGTGACTCAGAAGATAAAAGTGCAATTTTTTGCAGAAAGAAGACCATTGTGTAAGGGACTACGGTCTCTTTAAAGAATGACTTCAGAAGAAAAGAATTCTAGGATATTGATCCAAGCAAAGAAACAGAACACTAAGATCTTAGTTTAAAAGATGTCTTTGATGTACTCTTTAAAATAATAATAATAAGTAATATAATTTTAGTCTTAATCATCATGATATGAAATGTAATAAGTGACATGCATGTTTAATTTGACCAACGTCAGATTAAGCATGTGTGTTAAAGAGTATTTGGATTTATTTCTAAACTTGATGATTGAATATGAGCTATTGTTGACATTTATGTCCCTTCAAGAAAATTATCTCGCATGACGGGAAAAAGTTTGTGATAGTACCCGTATGACGGGAAAAGTTTGAGAAAATACCCGCATGGCGGGGTAAAGTTGGCATAGTACTTATGTTGATCAATCCTGCATGCCGGGAGAAATTTGACATAGTATTTATCCTGCATGGTGGGAGAAAGTTGTGATGACTCATATGCTTTGAGTGTATCCCGTACAGGGAGAAAGATTAGGGTAGCTCTTATGCTATCCTAGTATAAGTTTAAGGAGAACAGAGAGTAACAGACGAACCTCAAGATATGAATGATATGCAAGCGTGACTTGCGAAAGTATTAATAATAAAATACTCTGTTGAGTTTTTGAAGTGAAATGAGGAAAAAAGTACTCCCAACGAATTAAGAAATAATTTTATTTGCATGATGTAATCATGTGGATGAAGAAAGTAATCAAAGTTTCTCATTCACAAGAGTTCTGAATAGTTTTCGAAATTGTGATAGAAAAGTTAGTACCACATTTCGAGGGGGAGAAAGGTGAGATCAATTAAGAAAGACAATTAAGAAAGATACTTCTCCATAATTCAGACAATGCGATGCATACTAAAGTGATCTATAAAAGATGAATGTGATCGTCGGGGGAGTAAGACGGTCATAATATCGATACCCCTAAAGTAAAGAAATAGCTAAATCCATGGACCTTTGACAGTTTCAATAGAAAGATAGCATAGTTAGCCAGTATTCATACTGGACGTGTTCATAGTTTTAAAGGCGGTGCTAAATGCACCATATGAGTTTTAGCAGATTGAACCCAAAATAAGAAAATTAAAGATGGGACAATCTGGGGGAGCATGGTACAAAGAAACCTGACTCCGCAAGGAGGATGAATAATGTAAACAAGGATCTTGTTACACAGGACCTTATAGAATCAATTGTCTTTTGGCAATAAAGGTCAAGAAATGCTAGTAGCTAAGGCCCCAGAAAGTCTCAAAGAATAAGAAAATCAGATACTTCTGACGATTATAAAGTCTATATTAGTGAAATTCAAATGGAGGGTAATCCCACCTAATTTGAAGAAGCCATGAGAGACGTTCACTCGTCCAAGTGGCAAGAAGCAAAGAAAGATGAAATGAAATCGATAATACCAATAATATTTTGGGATCTAGAATAAATTCCTAAGGAGCCAAAACAGCAGGCTGTGATGGGTCTACAAGACAAAATGTGACTCCAAAGGGAATATGTAAAGATGTGGAGCACGACTTGAATCAAAGGTTTTTGCGCGAAGCGAGTGAATAGATTACAATGAGTGCTAGTGGCACATCATGATCTGATTTACATCAGATGAAAGTAAAGACAACATTTCCCAATGAGATTTGTATGAAAATAATTACGTGGCACAACTCAGAGGTTTTTGTCATGAAAAGAAAAGAATGTAAGGGATGTCACCTATAGAAATCTCTTATGGACTGAAGCAAATCTCTAGACAGTGGCATTTAAAGTTGAAGAGTCAATTAGAAATTTTGGGTTAAAGAGAATGAGAGGACAATTGTGTTTGTACAAAGTTACAGAAGGGGAAATTCATTTCCTAATCTTGAGTGGTTGACACTTTAATTGTTAATAGTGATGTCAATCTACTGCATGAGAAGAAGTTTTTGTCCTCAAGGTTCAATAAGAAAACTCTCGGTGAAATGTATCTCGTTAAAAGAATTGAAATTCACCGAGATAGAAGAAAAGGGGTATTATGACTATCGTATAGGCATGCTAAGAAAAGTTTCTAAAGAAATAAAGTACCTATGCGGGTAAACCTACGCCTGTTCTCATGGTCAGGGTAATAGTTTTGAGAACTTTGATGTTCCAAAAGTAATGTAAGATTGTTATAGATGGATGTCCTATATGCTTCAGCTGTTGAAAGCTTAATGAGTACAAAGATAAGACCTTACCCTGACACAATTTACGTATCCGGGTTGTTTTGGTAAAAGTCTAGTCCAGATATAGATCACTGGAATGGAGTTAAAAAAAGTCGGCCTCATGCTAAAAGGGAAAGAACAAGTACTCTCAAGTAGTTGTGGGTACAAATGTTAAAATTTTGGCGAGATGTATAGTGAAACCCACATAGTAGCTAACACTCGCAGTTGGAGTTTTATTGTGGAAAAGCTCCAAAAGAAACAGTTCTAGTATCATCAGTGATGTAAAGTTGTAATATAGCATGATATGAGGCTGAGGGACAGGCAAAATGATTAAGGATCTTGTACCCGGAATTGATAATGGTTGTCAACAGCAATAACCATTTAAGTAGTTTTGCTCCTATGACAACGAGTCAAGTGTGCTGCCAAACACATTGACATTAAAGTTATACGTTGTTGAGGAGAAAGTCCGGAATCATACCAAAAGGGTATTGAACATATAAGTGACAAGAAAGTACTTGCGGATCCGCTTACCAAAGGCTTACCACCCAGTGTGTTCAGAGAACACACAGTCGACATGGGTTTATGGTATAGCCTATGATTTCCAGACAATAAAGGGCCCAAAAGTTGAATAATCTGTTTCAGATTAGAGATGTGTATTATAGCTGTTAAATCTATCGGCAATTGACCGTGACGATGAAGCACGCTCTATGCACTGATCTGTGATGAAGTGATAAAAGAAATGAATGTAAAGTTAAGTCTAAAGTTCAAAGTATAAGATGAGATCAAGGGGGAGAATGTTAGAGTTGATCTCCTCCAGCCAGGCCCAACGGCCGAGCTGGGCCTTGATCCAACGCCCTGATCGGGGGCGTCCAGCCTTTTAAGGTTGGTGGGGCCCCCGTCACACTGCGCAGTATAAAGAGGAGGTGGGGGTATGGAGCACAAGTCATGAGGTTCATCGCGGCTACAGTACCCACCAACAGAACCCTAAGCCGATCTAAGGAAGCGCAGCCAGCGGCGGGAAGCGCCGCCATTCCACTACGTCCCACTACTTCACCGCGGCCGGACTCCACTACGGCGACTCCATGACAGACTCCTACTCTCAGGCCGACGGCCGGTAACGCCTCCCCGTTCCCATCCTCTCTCTCTATTCCACTCTCTCCCTTTCTCCAGTGAGTGTACTATAATTCTATTGGTTCTATCTCAAATGCAAAGTCTAGTTCCCACTAGATCTACTGCTAGACGATTGTATGTTTACAACAGGCGTCACTATCTAGAATCTGCTGCGTTGTGCTTTGCAACAAGCACTATTCTCCTGGTGAAGCAACCGTAGTGCTAGCACGCCAACCAAAAAAAAAAAGGACTCATGCGTTGAATACCGCGGAGTAAGATGTGCGTTAATTAGTTTATCGTGAGCGTGGTCATAAGTTTATCCTAAACTATTTGCAGAAAAAGTTTATTCTAACAAACACGGAGTACGCGGTGCACGCCAACAAATAAACAGCCGCGCGTGCTGCATGCTCAAGGACACGGGGGCGCATGGAGAGAATTGAACATGACCCTTGAGTCCTTGACCCGGGTGGGTGAGCGAACGCGGGGGCACCGCATCAATTGCGTCGCGGCGTGCCCGGTCGAAGGCGACCGTGCATGCATGGCAGCGCCACTCTCCTTTTGATGAAACGAAACGTGCCTATGCTTTGGTGAGAACACATCTGGATCTAGAGACGTACATGCCCAATTGTCAGGTCAGTCCTAGCTCAAAAAATATGCCAAATCATGTATTCCCTCTCTCTACCAAAATAAGTGCACATTTCGCGTTTCGATCAGTCAACTAATTCTAGATTAGGCTAGGTATGTAAAAATTTATATTAATATATGTATATTCAAATAAGTTTACTACAAAAATATGTGGCTTGATTAATCTAACGATAATTATATGGTATCATGAAAGTTAATATTATATTTTTTAATATATCTGATCAAATAAGATTGATTGACTCATCAAAACTAGGTGTATGTACACTTATTTTGGAAGATGGATATGATGATTTTTTCTCGGATCTCGGAACCAGATACTGATCATGTCATATATTGATATATATCCCATATACATAACATAAATCTAATTTTGAGTATTCAAATTTAGATATTATACGATTATTAAATGTTCGAACTCAAATACGGACTATCCACATGTAGTCCCGTTTACATCCTTGGAGAGGGAGTAGGCACTACACATAAGACCTATATATTTAATATATAGTTTCTTTAAAATGATTTTTTGTCCAATTACATGCCTTTTTCTCTTCATCGTCTATATATCCCATCTCTTTATATTTTCGTTCTTGTATAGACATAGTTTTTTTATTTATCTAAGAAACAATTTTCTCCTCTCTTCTTTAATTCCGATAGTATGTCACCACTTTACTTAGTTGCATCCTAATTAATAAAATAGAAACCATTTTAGTTTCTGGTTAGCCATCTTAGCTTCGTGGTTATGACTTATGACTGCACTCAGGCAACTACAGTGCTGCCTCAAAAAGGCACGATACATATTTGGGCCTCACAGCTTTGCCTGCTCTTGCTTGATGTAATTACTCCAGCTTGGCTCGGCCTGCAAGGCTGCAACCTGTTCTTCCTTGCTCAATCGCTCAAATGCGAAACATGTATCCCTGCTGGCTGCACAAAAACCAGTGTCCACGATAAAACTAGAACTGTTCTTCGTTCAGAAAACAAAGAAAATAACCAAACTGAAATTGTCTCCGGCAGATGCTACAAAACTGAAGGGTACAGACGACGACTGTTATATGGTTTAAATACTGTCTACGAAATACTATACAGCAGGACGCCATCGCATTAGACACTACAAGATTGTAACTGAAGGGTACACATGATTGTGATCGTCTAGATGAGGATCTTGCGAACCCATCATCTGCTGCGGATGGGAATGATCCGCGGTGCAGGGATGATCCAGGTCAACTAATTCAGTTGCACAGTCCAGCCCATCCAGTCCTCGGTTTGACCCATCTGAAGACTCGTCAGTGAAGTGTATAGCTGCTGGGACACAACACCGACACCTTGGTGGCCGTATTCCACTCTGCAAAGTGACCTCCCTTACATGTAATGATATCATTGCTAAATAATTCTCCGAAAATAATAACATTTGATTAAAAGAATAAGTTGCAAGACCCATATGTACAAATGTTCAAGTGATTCCATCTTGCATAATGACACCAGTCTTCATTTATTGGAGAGTTGACATGTGCGGGGACTTAAAAAAAGGTTTTGTTGTTTTTCAAGGATTTGTTGAATTGAGGGCATTCACAGCCTGTTCGTTTCGCTGGTTTATTGTGGCTGAAAGTACTGTTCACTGGTTTGTTGTGAGAGAAAAACACTGCCGGATGGCTGCTGATTCCGCTCATAAGCTCAAACGAACAAGGTGTCAGTCATTCACTCATAATATAATCGGGATGCGAATATCTGCATATTATTTCGCCTAGACATCCAGGCATGTCCACAGTCCACGACACCATATGACTGACCTGAGGTCCTAGCTGCACCTTGTTTCCTAAGGCATGCCCCCCACACTGTACACCACAGTGCCTCCAAAACCATGTTTAGCAGTCATCGAGGACAATGCTGATGAAAGAAACTGACATTTTGCAATGAAGGCAGAAAGTGCACAGCAAAACAAGGGCGACAAATGCCAGTATACCAAACACTAACACACATGATCAAGAGAGTGAGAAATTAAGCAAGTAGCCTTCAAATGGTTCACGGCTTGCCTCATGTATTCAAGGGACAATGCATGATAATGACTGTTAGTTACCTTACGCAACAAACAAAATTAAGTTGATTTAATTGCATGTTTATTTCAATTAAAAACTGAGTTCTCAAGCAAAGATAATGTTTCACCTTTTCCCTTGATATGTAATACTCCCAACAGGAGACACGACAACAGCGGTTCCTGTGCAGAATACTTCATCAGCATCAAGCAGTTCATCCACTGAAACAAGCCGCTCCTCAACCTTGCAACAGAAACAAAACATTAATTAATATTACAACAAAAGTTTTATCTTATGCATTGACTTTTCGTCATGATTTCAGAAGAATGTCTTGCCACCTCCAACTGGGTCAACATCACCACCAAGGTCTAATTTCATTCACTGAATGATACAGCCCACATAAGTAAAAGGGGAAGAACAGTGAAAGGGGAAGAACAGTGAGATGCACTAACAAAATGAATATAGAAAGGGAAAAAAGACTAGGTGCTCAGCTAGTCAGCCTCCTGCCATAAGAAATGGCATCTGTGCAAACCAGGAATCCAACCATGGTTGCTAGCTCCAACTCCAAAATGAGCTAGCCAACATGGTTAGCCCACTTGCAAAACATGGATAGATGGACCTAGGCTCACTATTTCCTGTCCCAAAACCACTGCTAACTTATATAAGCAAAGGCATTGAAACTAATATAAGAAGCAACAAACCTCCTAGATGATTTCTCAGTTCATGGGAATGACAAGTAATTACCTGGAAGCCCTTACTCAAAGCAACATCAATTATACTTTTCCTTGTGATACCAGGTAATATTGTTCCTTTTATTGCTGGTGTAGAAATAACATTGCCCTGGTGCATAAGACAATAAATGGAATAAACACGTCTAAGTAACAGATAACAAGCATAAGCTAGCCCATTAATTTGCTGAACTAAATGACCTTAAGCAAAATTAGGAACAGCATGTTCTATAAGCTATACAAATGCAAAGCAGCAGGAAAATATAGAGAATTCAACAACAGGTCGTCCTTCAGTAGATGATATAGTTCTGCAAGGTTTAGATGATATAGTTCTGCAAGGTTCTAAGCTGCGAAAGTGTGGCTCAACCTCTTAGGTGAAAATAGAGGTTGACCAGGTGGCAATGGCACTATAGCCTATTGAACAGCCATGCAACAATCTGGCAAAGAACTTTTTATCTGTGTATAAAATGGTCCTGACCTGTAGACCAACCCACAAATCAATGTGTTACAGACATGCTTCTGGTTTCCATTAGGTGACTAGCCACAAAAAGTTTATGCATGATAGGAGGTTAAAATTTTCAGTCACAAAGATTTACTCTACATAGAAGGCCTGACATGAAAAATCTCTTATCCTACTTCACTGGAAGAGCACACTTGAGAGTTGGGATACTAATGTGGTTATCAATTAACTACTCATAGAAGACAGGCCTCATGACAGGCTTATCGTTTCAAGACAGATGTAATTCACCTAGCATTGCAGGCATGAATTAGAGCGAAATGAGAAAAAATTGAATTAAATAGGTTAATAAGCTTGGCTGATTACTAGCTTTCAGAACTTAAAATCATTGGACCTGCTAAAACCAAGATTCAAGCCAAAATAAAAAGGTGTTAGCAGTTTTACCTTGACAACAAAAATATTGCATGAAGAAACTTCTTCAAGGTACTTCTTGTGAACAGCGTCCAAGTAAAGGACATCAGAATAGCCCTTTTCCTTTGCAATTTTCTGTGCCATCAACACCTATGCAATGACAAGAACACATGATGACAATCAAAAAGACTTTACTGCTGAAATATTTGTGTATACAATATCAAATTTCTGCCACAGAATATAGCAAAAAGTAATAGTTAATAATAGATAACGACCAATCATGACTCATGAGACTGACTGGAATGTCAGGACATACATCATCACATCTATGATATTTATCTAAATGACAGAAAGCACAAAAACTATAGAATTTTATGGCGAAAAATCTGATGTTCCAGTATAATTAACGGAAAAAAAAGAATGCTCCTTGAATGTTTGATAACAAAATACTGCAAAGGAAATACTTGGTTTTAAAACCGCTTATACAACACTAAATTTTTAGGAAATCTCATGACACTGTTCCATTCCATTTTTACTACATGCTTAGCTTCAAGTTTTGTCGTTTTATAGCAAGGTACAGATGATGTATTCTTAAGAATTGTATGCCACATTATATTCAATCACCTTTTTCGTGTTTTTTTTTTTTGCAATTTGAATATTTGAAGCTAAAAAGTAACTACATTAGTATGTAATAGGCAACAGCAGTATCAGGGAGCAAGGTTGCAGAAATGACAGTGGTGTAGCTTCAATAACTTGTGCAGCAAAGTAGAATAGATAAATTACCGAAGCATAATTTCCTATGGTCTTCACACCTCCAGTACCACCAGGAGTAGCACGATGGAACTTGTCTTCAACTATCAAATTTATCGGTGCTAAACCTTCCTGCAGACACCAGTGAATATATTCAACAAATAATCTTTAGCTTGACGCATCAACATTCAACAATTCCATAGGTTGATTTATCATAACCAATAACAGTACAATAATAACCATAATTCTAGTTGCAGGCTTGCAGCATAACTTTAATTCCACAGCACAATGCCATGGGGCACATAGCACATGGTTTATAAAAATACATCAGTATCTAATCTAATGATTATTTATTTAAACAAGTATTTTACAGAAATAGTGGGAGCAGAATTTTAAACAAAAAATACCAACCTTAAAGTAGTTCCCAACAGGAGAGACAAATATAACGAATGTATACTCAGGAGCAGGTGCAAGACCAAGAACAGTCCCACTTCCCATAAGTAAGGGCCTAATATACAAAGAACCTTTACCAGTAGGAGGAATCTGGAAGCATAAGATATTTGATAACCAATTAAATCATGATTCGTAAGTAATGGGTATAGCACTACAAAAGTACCCTAACTTTGTATCCAGTGAACTTACCCATCTCTTATTTGCTAGAACGGTTTGTTTTACTGCATCAATAAACTGCTCAACAGAAGGTGCAGGCATGCACATCCTCTCAGCACCTGTTTGCATCCTCTGAGCATTTTCCTCTGGGCGAAATAATAGGATGGATCCATCAGCTTTCCTATACGCCTTTAGGCCCTCAAACAATCCCTATAAATCAGACTCCACATCATTTTACCGCAAACAATATAGTATTTATGCCTTCAAAAGTATTCTGTTTTCAACTAATCTGATCTACCACAGAATATATGAAGCAAAGAGATCTATATATCCTACTGACCTGTCCATAATTCAGGACTCCAGAAGATGGACTCAGTGCTATAGGTCCAAAAGGCACCATTTCACCCTCAGAAAAATTCCCATCTGTCCCGCACTTAGCAATATACATATAATCAGTCTGCACAATCCCAAAACCCAGGTTCTCCCAGTCCAAATCAACTGTTTCAGATGTTTGCCTGCTAAGCAGTAAGTGCCATGACATCAGAAGATCATAACTACATTGAGGACATGAACACAATCGTGCACAATTTGGTGCAAGAAAATATCAATGACGGGTACATGCCAACCAGGCATGCTATAACTATGGAAATGCCATACGTGTAGCTGCTGGCTAAAGAAGCTCTGCATGCCCTCACAGGTCCAGCCTTTAGTGGGAGTGACGAGATCGAATAAAGACGATTCTGAATCTGCACGAGCAAAAAAGCACTGCCGCTTAGATTATTAAACGCATAGGCATAAAAAAAATACTGACCACTTCGTTGATTTTAACACCACGGATTCCCCTCGTACCAAAATTCCCCACCTCCCGCTCCCGATCCCGATCAATCACCTCACACCAAACAGGTAAACACAACGCTAACAGCAGTACAGCAGGACCTGAATAGACGACGCCGATGGCGGCGGCGAGAGAAGGAGCCAGGTCGGCCGTGCGACGAGCGGCGCGGCGGCGAGGACGGCGCCGTATTCCATTTTCCGCAAAGCTACGCCGTGCAGGCCGTGGGGGGTTGCTCAGCGGGGTCTAGGGTTCCCTGCGGCGGCGGCGGCAGAAGTGCAGAACAAGTGGGCAGTGGAGGAAGGAGACGATGGCCTTGTTTAGATGAGAGAATTGGGAAGAAAAACACTGTATCAGAATTCCTGTAGCATTTCGTTTGTATTTGGTAAAAATTATCCAAATTTTGACTAACTAGGCTTAAAATGTTCGTCTCGCAAAGTACAACAAAACTGTGCAATTAGTTTTTGATTTCATCAACATTTAGTATTCCATGCATTTGCCGACATTTTGATGTGACGGGGAATCTTCTTTTTGCATAGTGAAATTTGGGGAGAGAATTGGGGAACTGAACAAGGGGATGTCCAAATCGGACTGGAATTTGCAAGGGAAAAATGGGTGGTTGCGCGGATAATGATTGGTACGATGACGTGTAGCTTTTTTTTCTGACGTGTAGCTGTGTACAGTAGGTTGCCGAACCATGGGGCCCATAATTGCTCGGACCGAGATGTCAGTGGATGAGAGGCGCCAAACCGCCAAGTGATCCAGCAGGCCAAAAGGTTTTCTGGCAAATGGGCCCACCGGCCTTGCAGTTTCCCGTTCGTCAGTTCGTGGCTGCGGTGGCTTGGGACTGAACCATCCAACCTTTAACCATGGTTCATGGAAGTCGTAGTTAGTTTGTTAATTGTTACACATGGACACCGGCCTCCGGCGGCTCCACCTCCACTCGTAGTGCTCTTGCTATCCTCACGTTGGAATTGCAAAAAGGAAAAAAAAACATGAATGTCATTGTTAGTTTGTTAATTGTTACACATGGACATCGGCCACCGGCGGCTCCACTCCTAGTGCTCTTGCTATTGTCACGTTGGAATTGCAATAGCTAGTTTAGGGTTTATATAACCCAGAACACTTAAATAATTTATAAGAAAGTCTTAGCTATAATCAAGGAAGCTAAATATGTGTTTGGTTTAAGGACAAGTAAGATATGATAGATCTGTCCATAATTTTATCGTAGAACTAACCCACTTCGTGTTTAGTTGAAGGGATAAGTTTATCTTAAATTTTTGTTTTGGCACTGTTAGTAGGCGCCATCCCTGAGCTTTATTTTTTTTCTTGATCGAGCCTCATCTTCTTCATTTGCATTGGAAGAAGCAGGGCACACCTCCCAATCGCTCCACCGTGCCTCCTCTCCCCCGACGGCCTACACCACATCCACTACTCGAGGCGCCCGACCCACACCAATGGTACATCCCTTCATGTATCGATTAGCCACAAATCGCGTCGCCTGCGCCATTGGTCCACAATTGGCCCTACCTGTCCACACTGGCCTAAAAGCGTTGCCCATCCATCCGTCACAACCCTTGGCGCCACCCGTTCATTCGATAGAGGAAATAGGGCCTATTTGGTGTGGCTCCCGCACTCCAGCAGCGGAGCCACACCAAACGATGCAGGGCGGAGGAGCGCTTTAGCGTGAAATGGGTGGGGAGGAGCCATTTTCTTGTACGGTAGGCGAAGCCATGATTTCGGGCTTCGGTAGAAGGACTATGGCTCCGATATGGGAGCACGCGGAGCGGAGCCCGCCAAACAGCCCCATAATTTGGGCACCCCAAAAATAAAGAGTGCACGCATATGTCACATCCAACCCAAACTGCAAGAAGCTTGGATTGGAAGGTATATGAACACAGCAAAGAAGAATGATTCTTATATTAATAGTGTATGGAACCTTAAACTCGAGCATCCAAAATCCAACACGATAAAAGAAATGACTCCAGTCATAACACAAATAAGCGGACTAAAATGTACCTTACTCCGGATCCACGAGAGGAACAGAGTCTAGAAGTATCATCACCGGGGAAGAACAAGAGGGAGCAATACCATGCCAAAGTTTTGGCATGAAACAAACTAGACTAAGCTAAATACTACGGTAGCTCCTCAGGCCTCAGCTGCCTGCGCCTATGAGGCGGCCGGAGGTAAAGGGGGCCGACGGAATCGACGTGGAGATGACGCCCGGTCGCAACGGCACAGGCACGTTTACTGGTCAGAAAAACCAGCCCACTAACCAGTCCCCTTCTTCAGCTTTCGAGAGTTGGACACATATGTTTGGTGCCCCGGCCCATATGTTTTGTGAAACCGCTCGGTCCATAAATTCAAAAACCAGCCCACTAACCCAGTCCCCACCACCTCATCCCCTTCTCCCCAATCCAAAACCTCCCACCAACAGCGGCTGCAGCGCTAATTCCCACACCTTCCCAGGCCACGGCGCGCCTCCCATGGCCACGGCGCCCCTCGCCTCCCGCCTCCCCTTCCCATTCCCCTCCGCCTCCCGCCCTCCACCTTCCAGAATCCTAGCCCCTCCCAACCCCCGCCGCCTCCCCCTACGCCTCTCCGCCGCTGCCGCACGACGGTTCCGCCCGCCCACCGCCGACGACGAACCTCCTGAGGCCGCGGAGGACTCTTCCCATGGCCTCACCCGCTACGACCAGCTTGCGCGCAGCGTGGAGCGCGCCAGGAGCCGCCAGCCGGAGATCACCCCCGACAACCCGCTCTTCTCGTCCCCCTCCTCGGCCGGAGGCGGCGGCGGAGGCAGCTACGACCCTGACGACGAGTTCTTCGACGAAATTGACCGCGCCATCGCCGAGAAGCGAGAGGAGTTCACTCGGCGCGGACTCATCAAGCCGTCCCCTGCTTCGCCGCCGCCGTCGTCGTCGCAATCGCAGCCGGAGGACGAGGACCTCGCCGACGAGCTCTCCCCTGAGGAGGTGATCGATCTCGATGAGATTCGGAAGCTTCAGGGACTCAGTGTTGTATCCGTGGCGGACGAGGAGGATGAGGAGGTGGAGGGGGGCGAGGACGAGGACGGAGACGATGGATTGCCGCTCGACGAGGACGGGGAAGGCTTTGATGTGGCCGAGGAGCTCGGCCTCGAGGGGGGCAGGATGCGGCAACCGGCCTTCCGGATGACGCTGGCTGAGCTCCTTGACGAGAGCAAGCTCGTCCCGGTGGCCGTGACGGGCGACCAGGACGTCGCGCTCGCAGGCGTGCAGCGCGACGCCAGCCTGGTGGCGGCGGGCGACCTCTTTGTGTGCGTGGGAGAGGACGGGCTCGCGGGGCTCACCGAGGCCGACAAGCGTGGGGCCGTTGCCGTCGTAGCCGATCAGGACCTCAACATCGAGGGCACACTGGCCTGCCGCGCGGTGGTCATTGTGGACGACATTTTGGCTGCATTGCGCGTGCTCCCTGCCTGCCTCTACAGGCGGCCGTCGACGGACATGGCTGTCATAGGCGTCACTGGCACAGACGGCGTAACTACCACAACTCACCTCGTCAAAGCAATGTACGAGGCCATGGGGGTGAGGACTGGCTTGGTGGGCGTTCTTGGCGCCTATGCCTTTGGCAGCAACAAGCTTGATGCACGCCCTGATGCATCTAGTGACCCCATTGCTGCGCAGAAGCTGATGGCGACAATGTTACACAATGGCACTGAGGCAGTTGTGTTGGAGACAGCCACTGATGGGATGCCTCCATCTGGTGTGGACAGTGAGATAGATTATGACATTGCCGTTTTGACTAATGTTAAGCACACTGATGGGGAGCATGGCATGACCTATGAGCAGTATATGAGCAGCATGGCCTCTCTGTTCTCCAGAATGGTAGACCCTGAGCGCCATCGTAAGGTGGTCAATATTGATGATCCATGCGCTCCATTCTTCGCAGCACAAGGAGGGCATGATGTCCCTGTGGTGACATATTCGTTTGAGAACAAGAAAGCTGATGTGCACACTCTCAAATACCAGCTTTCCCTGTTTGAGACGGAGGTTCTAGTTCAGACGCCACATGGGATCCTCGAGATCTCCTCTGGGCTGCTTGGAAGAGATAACATCTACAACATCCTTGCAACTGTGGCAGTTGGCATTGCAGTGGGTGTGCCACTGGAGGACATAGTCAGGGGCATAGAAGAGGTGGATGCGATCCCAGGCCGGTGTGAGCTAATCGATGAGGAGCAAGCCTTTGGGGTAATCGTTGATCATGCGAGGACACCAGAAGCTCTGTCGAGGCTTCTGGATGGTGTAAGGGAGTTGGGACCACGCCGGATCGTCACTGGTAAGATAATTTTACCTGTAGCTTTTGTTAACAACACACACTGCCTACAGAGCTGTATGAAATGTTGATTATTTGTACATGCTGCTATATTTTCTCTATTCTGGTTATAACATGGGAACTGAACCTCCTGCTATGCTGTTTAATTTAGTTGTTGGATGTTGCGGAGAGAAAGAAAGAGGGAAGAGGCCGGTGATGACAAAGATCGCGGCTGATAAAAGTGATGTTGTCATGTTGACATCAGACAATCCAGCAAATGAAGATCCGTGTATGATTCTTAATTAATATCTAATATGTAGACCAGATCTCAGGTTAATGCATAATTGCCCTGAATTTTTACACAAATTTGTTGTTCTATTCTGCAGTAGATATCCTAGATGATATGTTGGCAGGAGTAGGGTGGACCATGGAAGAATACTTGAAATATGGTGCTAATGATTATTACCCACCCCTTCCAAATGGGAATAGGCTATTCCTACATGATATTAGAAGAGTTGCAGTGCGAGCTGCTGTTGCAATGGGCGAACAAGGGGATTTGGTGGTAAGTTTTCTCCAAGGTCTATGTTATCAGGAAGCCAAGCATGCAAACTATGTTACTGTTGTTGTATCACCATCTAGAAAGCGGTAGCTGTTCTACATTAGTGTTGTGATGAGAAAGTGGTCTTGATTCTTTAAACCACACAGTTAATGCAGTAGTGTTCACCTGTCTCACTTCTTGGGTTCATCATGATCCTGACATCTATGCTTCTACCTTCAGGTTATCACTGGCAAAGGGAACGATACTTATCAGATTGAAGGCGATAAAAGTGAGTTTTTTGATGACAGAGAAGAGTGCCGAGAAGCATTACAATACGTCGATCAATTGCATCGAGCTGGAATAGACACCTCAGAGTTCCCTTGGCGGTATGTTTCCTCTAAATCAGTAGTTACTAGGTCATCTTTCGTGAGTTTGGGCCTACTGCCAGATTGCTGAGCCCTTTCAAAAAAAAAAATTTCCAAGCATTACAAAAAAAAAAATCCCTGACACTACTGGGGAAAAAAAACCAAAGAAATCATAACCTGTTAATCTTTAGAACTTGAGTTCCTGACACTGTCCTCGCAACTCATGATTCCACATGCAATTTCTATGAGAGCTTCAGCTATACTGATTTTGTTGCTTGAAACTTTCATCTCACATGAAAATTGCCAATTTATTGTCTTGTTCTATTTGTTGTCACAGGTTACCGGAAAGCCACTGATTTTGATTTAGTCAAGATAGCCGAGTTTATCAACTCAAGGAGCAACATCAGATTCCCAATTTAAAGAATGTGTGCTTTTCGAGGATAGGATATCCAAGTCCTGCAACAAAATTACTCGTTAAGTGCTGAGTTTTCTATCCAAAGTGCTAACAGCTAACAAACTTCTAGCTTATCAGCTATTCAGTTACACTGCCATACTAGTTACTTCCTCTGTCCCAAATTATAAGACGCTTTGGCATTCTGAGGTTCATAGTTTTACTTTGTATCTAGACATAACATATATCTAGGTGCGTAGCAAAAGCTATGAATCTAGAAAAGCCAAAACGTCTTATAATTTGGAACGGAGGGAGTAGTAAATAACCAGATGGTCCAGTAAATGTTGTACTAGTTCACTCAAGTAAATGAGGTGTAGCGGTTGAAAGTAGATTGATGAAGGTTCCTGATGCAAAAAGTCAAAACACAATGTAAGGGCTTCTGGTGCCACAAATTTCAAAAGATTTTGTCCCATGGCAGTGATTGTAAGATCTTTTGGAAGTTATGCCTTCTGTTATTCTGCCATCTAGATTGTGTTTCACAGAATGCCTTTTTCGTTGACAATTTACATGGTTTCTTTCCTATTTTAGTTGATTATTCATCTGAATTCTTCATAGCTAACAACAACATCCTCTTTACGGTATCCAACTTTAATAGGGATCTATTCTGATCTTAGACAGAGCTTTCAGCTCCTGAACCTCCAGATAGCTTTTATTCTGTGCCTACTTCTGCATGCTTAAATAATCTAATGAAATAAGTTTTTTTTTTTTTGAACGGGAACATGAAATAAGTTCTAGTGACGGTGTACCTTCTATGCTGCATATTAAGTGAGCTGCAAGCCTGTATGCTTAATATAAGCTCAAGAATGGATTGTTGGGTTCTAGTGCATGGCTGTATGTTTAATCCACACCTGCCATGTGTCCTATTGCACCCTAACACTATGTTTTTTCTTCTGGTTATAACAAAACTAGTTTTATGCTACATCTAAAAGAACAAAACCACACAGTATCTGGACTACTGCTATCCCAGTACAACACCACCACCTTTGAATTGGTTAAATATTCTGTATTGAAATTTGAGTGACATTATATTGCTCATTATCTGCATGATTGCTACTTATCAGTGTTGCTGGGAGCCTGGGACTCTGCTTTTGTTATCAGGCATATGTAGCCAAATCTTCCCCAGAGGTTAAACACTATACAAGATGGAAATTATGATATTCTAATTTAATATGTGTAATTCAATATTTTAATACTAGATATTCCAACATGTTCGTCTTGTACCAGTATCTGCTTTCAGTTTTCTTCGGTGATGTTATTATATATAGTACATACAGCTTCATGCCGTGTGCTTTGCTCCCAATCAGTTGAAACTTGAACCAGCAAAATATTGCATAGATGACTGATGAGTCAGTCAACTTTACAAGGCATTATGAAACAAGCAGAAATTTTGTCTGATGTGACAAGTGTTCACACTGAGTTAAGAACTGCAGGTAGCCTGGGAACTTCCTCCTTGTCTCTGTATGTCTCTGTCGCGTGCCATTGGCTTCCTCCTCGCACGGTGTCACTGTCCCGCGTCCAAAGTCTCTTGTATGTTATACTAAGTCCAACGTCTGCGTGTTTCTTATGCCACTTGCCACCAGACAAGGGGCTCCTTTAAACCTAGGCTTCACGGCGAACTCTGCGAAGAAGTTGGTGGCAGCGATGGAGAAGGTGTTCGTCGTGCTGCCGGCGGAGTTCAAGGCGGGGCAGTCCACGCTGTCGTGGGTTCTCGATCATTTCGGCGGCAGCAGAACCACGGTTGTGATCACACATGTGCATGTCCCGCCACAGATGATTCCAGTGAGTACGTGTTTCTTGATCTTATAATATGCTTTTACCTCTCGTTCTGTTGCTCTTGCAAACGGTAGTTCGATGATTCTGGCCACGGGAATTCGAGGCCACCGGCCACATGATTCTGGCCACGAGAATTCTCCTGGCTAACGTTTCCTGTAGTTTGCTTGTTTCTTGTGTTTCAAACTTTCAATAAGGCGATTGTCCAACCGGACTAATACTTTATATGTGTATATATCAGATTAAATAGGATATCTACTAACTGTGGTGAAATATTGGATTGTTACTTCATGTGACTGTAAAATGAATGTTAGCCTAACCATAATCCACTCTCTTCCTGTGGGCTGCGAACAATAATATTACCTTGCCTTGAGGAGAAGAAAACTACTCTGTGATTTCTTTTCCAGGACATGCAAATTCTACCCGTGCCTGCTGTGGATAGGAGATATTAGTTTTGCTTGTGCCTGCTGTGGTTAGATAATTTTATTAATTCTATCTTTCTATGCAGTGGGAGTTAAATTCCACTCTAGTAAACTGAGTCCGGAGCAAGTGAAACTGTTCAGAAGGATCGAGCATGAGAAAGTGGATAAACAGCTAGACGGATATGTTCATCAATGCTTAAAAATGAAGGTGCTATTTTGGTCCTTCCTCATGTTTCATGACCACTGTGTTGGTGTGTCATACACTCGTATATTTTACATTTACCTTCTTTATATCGTTTTGGCATGCAGTTAACAATTTAAAAGTTAGCATCAAGTTTCAAACTGAACAGGATGACTGATAGGTCCCCATGTTTTGCAAATTCAGGTCAAATGTGAGAAACTAATTTTTGAGAAGGAAGACGTTGTAGCTGGTCTGGTTGAACTTATTGTCTTGCATAAAGTCACTAAGCTAATTATTTCAGGTGCTGCAGACAGGCAATATTCAAGGTGAATCTGACATAAGTAAATCCTTTTTTTTTTAAATTTGTATCTGGTAAACTTGGAAAATTATAAATCCATCATGTATCAAAAGTACATTCGTCAACTTTGGTTTCAGAAAAATGGGCAAACCTAAATGTAAGACAGCAACAGAAATTATGCAGAGAGCTGATCCATCATGCAAGATTTGGTGTGTTTGCAAGGGACAACTAATCTGTACCAGGTACAGCCTGAGTTGTAACTTTTGGATTTCTGGTAGCTAATGACAATGGGGGTCACAAATTTCTGATCGACTTTTCTATGATAGGGGTGAGGAAGAGGAGATTGCACCATCAGCCACACCTTTTCTCCCTGATTTTGATCACCAAGCTCTGCAGTTAGTACCTTACCAGAAAGAGGTGTGACAGAGTATTTAATGAGGTCTCCTGATTCTAATGATTCTGGCAAGCTTAAATTTCTGTTTTTTTTTCCATTATACTGGTGTGTAGGACGATGTCAAGTCGGAGTTGGGGTTGTACGATGAGCTCAAAGAGGCATGCATAGCAGCTGAGAACTTGATGAAGAGAGCCCTAAACGAATCTTCCAGGCGCCAAAAGGCAGATGGAGAAGTGGCCTCTGCTCTTCAGAAAGTACGATTCCTTGCCCCTTGAGAAGTAAAATCTTACAAACTTATTAATGGAGTTGCTATATTTCAGGCAGCGCCTGAATTTTCAGGCAACAATCTCGTACAGTCAATCAGTACAATTCAATAACAAAATTACCTGTTGCCTGAATAACAACAAAAAATCAGACACATGACGTATATAATAAATGGCTTATTAGACCACTGAAACATTCTACTAGTTGCATACATTTTTTAGATTTTAATGAGAACTCTGAACCTTGCAGGCAAAGGAATACCAGGAGTTGTACTTAGAGGAGACGAGAAAGCGTGAAGAGCTTGAAGGAGCTCTTGCTAGAGCACACCGAGAGATCGCTCGGTTAAGGAAAACAAACCAGGTGCCCGTGGACGAGCAAAACACGGCAACAGACGAACTCCAGGAGGCAATGTCAGAGCGATCGTCCCTGGAAGGCCACGTCGTCGACGTGGATGCCGTTTTCGGAACAGCCGGTCAAGTAACTGAGGCACAGAAGGAGCATGTCCAGATACAAATCGATCTGGGCACCGGTGAAAGGGACCTGGAACTGGAAATTCAAGCGCTGCTCAAGCTCAACCAGAGCAAGCTGGCCGCGTTCTCGCCGTCGTCCGTCATTGAGTCGCCCTACGACGAAGATCGCGTCCCGTCCTACTTCCTCTGCCCGATCCTTCAGGTGGGTGCCTGCATCCTCCTCTGAGTAGTGAGTACAGTGCGTGGCGCTCTGCAAGACAGACAGTTAAGTTTGTGAGCATGTTTTCCGCGAGTCGATTTTTGCAGGAGCCCATGAGGGATCCCCACGTCGCGGCAGACGGGTTCACGTACGAGGGCGACGCCATCAGAGGCTGGCTGGACGCAGGGAACGATGCGTCCCCCGTGACCGGGCAGCCGCTCGCGCACCGGGAGCTGGCACCGAATCTCGCGCTTGGTGCCGTGATCCAAGATTACACGGCGATGAAGCAGCGGCAGTACCAATTCGGCGATTCGCGTGACACCGTTGCTGCACTTCAGTTTTTTTCCTCTCCTGTGGGCAGTGAGCGGTGAGCTGCGCTTGGCAGGCCCAGATCACGCCGCGCCCATTTGCAGGCTCGTGTCGTGTACAGTTTGTGCGTACAAGCCGACAAGGTGAGGTATATTGGTGATGGAATAAGAGGAAGAACAGCTGCTGTCTTCGATTTTGCCTGTGTCGTGCGAGCTTTTTGATGAATACTGGAAGTGGAAGACATCCCAATGACCCAAACCCATCTGAGAATAGGATCCCCAAAGAGGCAAAGAGCCAAGATCCTCGCTTGCTTGGTTCGCTCCCAAATATTACCGCATCTAAAACTTAGGTAAACTATAACTGTCACGGGAAAAATGGCCACCGAAATCTTACACACTTATGGTAAAATTTGGTAAGTAATGAGTCTATGGTATTAGGGACCGCTCAACCATCCTCTAGGCCCGTGGTGTCAGTGACAGGAGTAGGAAGAAAGGGGATTAAGAAAAATAGTAAACGATTTCCTTCGTTTTTGGGATTAAGGTGGGATTATGGATTTTAGAGAAAGGAGATTGAAAAGATGATCAGCTGATCACGTTTTTATTTAATCCCCCTATATTAGGGGTTATAGGGAAAAAAATTAGTTTGCAATCTGGTGGTGATACTCTAACGTTCCGCGGGTGAGAGCGGATCACCAGCTTAAGCTTTGCCACCCGCAATCCGCATGCCAAGCTCTGGGGTGAGACGTCAAACAATAATTTGGTTTAATGATTTTTTCGATTATAAACTTCAAGTGCTACTATTTTTTAATGATTCCAAATCTGTTTTCACCATCCTATTTGTTATGATTTTATCTACAAAACAATGACACCTAAAGCAACATCCCATTAAAGAAAAAAATAATTATACATGGGCTCTACATGTCATATTCATCATTGTAGCAATTTTGGGCATGGTCATTTTGTGTGAGAAACAAGTGAGTCACAGGTAAGCTAACTACTGTATAAATGAGTTGACAGGTAGGTGGTAAGTGTACATATAACCAATAGTATATTGGCAAAATTTGACAGGGGCACTGAAAGTGAGGTCGCTTTGCCAGTGGACACTGAAAAAAAATCGATTTGCTAGTGGACACTACTTTGTGCCAAATTTGCTGAAGGACACCAAACATATTAAATGTCATTTTGGGCTCCAACGCTGAGGCGAGCCGCGTGTTTTGCGGCGCACATGGAGGCTCGGGGCGCGCGCCCGTGCTCCACGTGGACAGCCGCGTGTCGCCATACCTCTGGTTGGACGTGTGCATCCACCTCGTCCATGGCCATGGTAAAGGAACAATAAAAAGGGAGAGGGGAAGAAGAAAGTGTCCAGGGAAAAAACATCATTTCACAGCTGTTCTTTCACCTCCTTAGCCCGAAATGAATATTTTAATGTGTTCAGTGTCTTCCAGCAAATTTGGCATAAAGTAGAGTTTTCATCAACAAATCGATTTCTTTTTTGTCCGCTAGTAAATTTTACCTAGTATATTGTATTATTTGTCTAACTCTAAAGACACATTTGGAACACGTGAATGCGTAAACTCTTAGCAGTAGACTCCGTATCATATGCTTCCTCTGCCTCAGAATAGGCACACATCTAACTTATCCATGGGCCAAAATTTTTAGAATTTGATCAAATATATATACTATTGTACTAGTATTCATGATGAATAATAGGTATCGTAGATTAAGCATTAAATTAAACATAGATTTAAAGAAATAAATATTGATATTATTTTTTATATGAGTAACTAAACTAAAAATGCTTTTAAGTGAGATAAAAATTCATTTTAGTACAGAGGGAGTAGCAGTTCTCTCTTTTTTTTTTTTTGATCAAGTAGCAGTTCTCTTGATGGCACTGACAGTGCGCACTTCAATGCTCGCCTAGCCACCTTATCTCTGATAAACTTTGTCTTTCTTCGTTTGCTTCTCCATTTTGTCTTTGTCCTATTTTTGTTTTTGACGGCTGCTACTTTTTCTCTCGTCCTTTTTTTTATTTTTTTAGGTCAGTCGAGTTTCAAGTGGCACATCAATAAAAATGATGAAGTGATATGAAAAGAGGAGTTGAGTTTCATCTCACAAAACCTAATTGGCACTGTTTTCCGATAAATGAAATTTTCTGAAACCTATACATTGAGAGCTGTCAATTTCACCTCCACGTGACTCACATCCTTGCTGTGTACCGCATGTCTAAAGTTTATCATATGTTACATGTAATTTATTTTACATATGCAACTCTCTCTATATTTTTATATCACTAGCAAAATATGCAAGTGCGTTGCAATGGGAGAAAACAATCAAACTTTTATGAAAACGACATGCGCTCTGAAGGTCATCCCGGCAACGGCGCGCCGCCTCAGACCTCGCCAGTGGTATGGGCGCAACTAGTTTCACATGTGGGGGTAGTCGATGGTGAAAGCATCTAGGCCCCGAGAGTTGGTTTCGGCAATTGATGACAACGCTTTATTACCATGACTAACGTGTGTTTTGCAGAAACATTGGTAAGTTAGGTCATGGAGGTGATAACTGCTTTGGGCACTATGGTATTCATGCCCCTTGATGGAAATCGTTTCGGTTTTCAAAGGATTGACGTCAAGATTAAGGACGGTTAGTTCCGGATGTCAAGGTGTTGAGTTACATTCGGAATAGTCGTTAGAATCTTCGCTTTTTCCTTTGGCCGTACTATAAAGGGGGTATGAGCGAGTAGCTTGACCTAGGTGAGTCTTATGTTTAGGTGTGGTGCACACTTGTCAAACTTAGCACTAGGAAGCTCTAGAATAGCTCAAAATCCAGTTGGAAGCAACTTGGTTCAAGTTGCGTCGCGTTTCGAAGTGTTTAGAGGCGTTTTCCCTTGACCGAACGCGGTGCCTGGCTTGACCGGACGCGTCCGGTCAGTTCTAACTGCTAACTGTGTTTCAGCGCTGACGACCGGACGCGGCCCTTGCGAGGACCGGACGCGGTGTTCAGGCTGACACGTGTCACTTGAGGGAAACCACCTAATCGGACGCGACTGGAGTGTGATCGGCGCGTCCGGTCACGTTCCAGTAAGGTACTCTGACGACCGGACGCGTCCGGTCATCACCGATCGGATGCGGTCGCGCGTCAGGTCATAGTACAGTAAGCTCCCTGCACGATCGGACGCGTCCGGTCACCCCTGATCGGCGCGTCCGGTCACTCAGCCGTTATTTTAGGTTTTGACCGTTACGAGCGACCGGCGCGTCCGGTCAACTCGTATTTTGCTGAGTTGGCAGGTAACGGTTGGATTTGACTATGGGGTGTATAAATACATCCCCACCACCTTTTTTAGAAGTCTCTTGCTCATTTGTTCAGATGAGAAACACCTTTGGAGTGCAAGGGAGTGCAAAAGCTCTAGTGAGGATTGTGATTTGAGAATCAAAGCTTGAGAGTCCTACACTAGTGAATAGAGAGTAGCAAGTGTGCATCCACCTTCTCATTAGGCTCGTTGTGGTCAAGTGAGAGTTCTAGCTTGTTACTCTTGGTGATCGCCATCACCTAGACGGCTTGGTGGTGATTGGGAGTTTGGTGATCATCCGGCGGAGCTTGTGGATGACCCAACTCATCTTGTGAGCGGTTTTGGACGATTCACCGCGACGGAGTGTCGAAGAATCAGCCCGTAGAGAGCACTTGATCCTTGCGCGGATCAAGGGGGAGCTACACCCTTGCGCGGGTGCTCCAACGAGGACTAGTGGGGAGTGGCGACTCTCCGATACCTCGGGAAAACATCGCCGTGTTCCTTGCCCTTACTTTCAAGCATTTACGTTCTCGTATTTACATTCATTGCTTGATTTACTTTCCTAGAATTGCCATGCTAGACTAGGATTGGAAACTAGGGTGCAAAACTTTTACCGGTAGAATCTCTAGGAACACAAGTAGGCACTAGGGGTGAATTCCGGCTCGTAGGATTTAATTCTTGCAATTAATTTTTAGAAAAGCCCAATTCACCTCCCTCTTGGGCATCTTGATCCTTTCAGATAGCGCGGGCACCCTAGCCGGCATCGCAGATGTAGCGGCGTGGGCGCCTCGGGCGGCCTAGAGGCGCGACCCCATCTAATGTCCTCCTTGATTCTTTCTCTGATTTCCTCGGTTCAATTCTTTCTCTGATTTCCTCTTTGGTCGTTCGTGTATCGATGGAGAAGGAATTGATTTTTGTTGATTTTTTATAATTGTTGTGGTCGTCGGTAGAAGAAACAACAAATTTATTGATTTGATTTTATAAGCTGTTGTCTTTCTAGAGTTAGTATGATTTTGGTTTGGATTTGGATCGATGTGATGTTTTTGGTTTAGTCTCAGTTTGGTCCTTTGCACCTTGCTTGCCGATTTGGAAAATCCTTACTATCGATTTGGGGGACCAGAGGAAATATATTGATTTTCAGATCGAGGATGGTTAGAGATGAAATACACACAACAAATTGCTCAAGATTTCAGCTTCCTTTTAATTTAATTTGATTAGTGGCATTGAACCAAGTTATAATAAAATATATTTTATTTCTAATCAAAATTACGACAAAAACTTGATGGTGAGAACCTCTACTTCTTAAGAAATGAGTCAAAGGCTCAAAGATCCATATTTATTATGTTTATCATTATCATTTATTATGATATTTATATTTATGGAAAAATAGAAGTATTTAAGAAGGAAAGTGATTTACGTGGAGGGCAAAAACCGAAACGGACGCTAACACCATCACCTATCCATGGTCCATGTACGGCCAGGGCATTGTTGTTTGTCGGCACAAGGAATTGAAACTGGAGAAACCAGAGAAATATATTTGAGGATTGTGAACGGAGACAGTTTTCTTATTCACGTAGTCAGTTAGAGGAGGGTCGGACAAAAAAATGGGTGGAGAGAAATTTTGCCTCTTTAATATTAGGTATAGATATAGATACGGATATCAAAGTAGATTAAAATGTTTTTATTGATATTTTTATGATGGTACTTAACTTAAGTAGTATTGTAAGTGGCTATATTGTTCATATGGTGCATTTGATTACAACATCGTGTTAGAATTAAATGCTACATGTAACTTATGGAATACTGAAACGAAGCGAAACTATGGACTGAGATCATGATCTAGTTTCTAAGACCTCCACGTCTTAAAAAAGAGCATGAATCTGTGACGGAGCGTGTTATAAAATGAGGGGGGGATTATTCGTTGGGCTACAGTAACTTTCACCTCGGCATGTAAAAGCGGCTGCAGAGGCCTGACACGAGTGATGACACAAACTCGTCCCATCGGTTAGCGAGTAGGAGTACACGTATTAGTGCTGCATGTAAGCCTGTACACTGCACAGTCCTTTGTCTTTTTGCAGCCATGAGTTAGGCAGCGCGCGTCCAATGCAAGGCAAGTCGCGCTCCCCTTGCGTTGGCTTCCACGTACGCAGTACGCTGCTGGTGCCTGATGCTGAGTCCCTGTCTCCTGACGCGTGCATCGCACAGTAGCCTTTCGTTCGTGGTTGCCTTTGCAGTACACGTATTGCTGCCGCTGCTGCATTTAAGATTTTAAGTTTGCTTCACAAAACTTGTAAGCTTGCAGTGGTTCTTACCAACGTGTCAGCGGGCAAGCAGGGGCGGAGCCCAGTTTCGCCTCCACTGGCTCCATCCCTGACTGAGATCGACTTGTGTATTGTTGCATGCAATAGCCTTCATTTTCCATAGTGCTATTTATTTGTGTTTGGTTGCCTGAAGATGTTTTTATGCGGGCTTGCACAAAAATGATAGGGTCTAGATAATATACCACCTATATTAGAATATGAAGTTGGCTACATGCAACACAATTTAATTAGAGTCTTTTCCATGTATGCCATTATAAAAGTTAGCAGTTCTACACAAGCCACTAAAAAGTTGCGTCGGTCATATGTGCCATCGCTCAAAACTTTTTTACCACTCACGCCATTCCATCCACTTTCAGTTACATTTTCACCGTTTCACGCTCCTGACAGGTGGGCTTGGTCGATTAAGAAGTCAAAAATGCCCTTCTTCTTCCTTCCTCCTCTGGTCCTCCCAAATCCCCACGGCCCAGAACGACGACGCCGTGTCGATTCCGGCCAAGGCGCACGACAGCGCGCAGAGCAGCAGCCATGGCCGGCGGGGGAGCGGCGGCCACGCGCATGGAGAGGAGCGGCCTGGGGTGGTGCTCGGCCTGGGGGCGACGCGCTGGGGAGAGCCTTGGTGGCCGTGCGCGCTCCTGTGGCCGTGCGCGCTCCCGCTCCCGTTCGCGGTGGCGGCCGAGCGGAGCACGTGCTGCCACCGCGGAGGATGGGGCGGCTAGTGCGGAGCGGAGCGCCCACCGCTCCCGCCGCAGCTCCGCCGCCGCCCATTCATTGCCGCCGGCAAACTCCGCTGCGTGCGCCATGGCCGCCGGCCGAGCAAATAAGGGGTGCGGCGCGCTCGCCCTCTCACGCCCTCCTCTTCCATCATTGACCTCGCACCCACATCCCACGCGGTCGCGCGAAGCCGGTGCACGCCGCCGCGGTGGCCGGGGGAGCTCGCCCGCGCGCCGTCGCCGTCCCGGTGGCTAGGGCGAAGGCAGGTCACCCGCATGCCATCGCGAAGGCCGGCGGCTGTCGGGGCGGTGACCCACGCGCCCGCAGTGGACGGGACGGAGCGCCCGCACTGCCGGCCCCTAGAGAGCCCACCCCTGCCCGCCCGGAGCATCCCCTCTCTAGCGCGTGTGTACAATCGGCCGTGGCTGAAGCTTGAAGAAGGTATTTTTGCAGTTTAGCCCTATTCTTTCTATCTTATCAATTCTCTGTATTATGTGTCTTGTGAATATTTCAGATAACCCCCTGTAAACTCTGCACATTGCAGCTGGCTCTATTAGATGGCATTTGGTCGCTGAGTTGAGGGTATTTCAGACTTTTTTCACCATAATTTAACACCGTTAGTCATCGAAGCGGACGGAATGGCGTGTGTGGTAAAAAAGTTTTGAGCGATGGCACAAGTGACCGGTCCAACTTTTTAGTGGCTTTGTGTGGAACTGCTAACTTTTATAATAGCATACATGGAAAAGACTCATTTAATTATAGAAGACAACTTTACTTTGCGTTTGCACAACATATTGAATGTATTTATTTCGGTTAGTTTTTTTTTACAATTATTTATTTTGGTTAGGTTTTTTTGTGTGCTCCATATAAATTGTTTTTGCGATTCCAAATTTTGTTCAGTCGCTCTATGAGTTAATGGGGCCCAATTTCCTTAGCAAAAGCTGGGCCCGTAATTAGGCCACTGTAAACTGGTCCCGCAGAAAAGCAAATCTCCAGGGTTTTAGAAGAGCCCAGTAACAACGACGGAGGCATCCAATCCGGTTGCGACTCCCCTCTCTCGCCGCTGCCTGACTCTCTCCCTCCTTTTCCTGGGAGTCGCGACCGCGCCGCGCTCAGCGATCCCATTTCCCCACTTCGCCGTCGCCTCCCACCAGGTTGGTTTGGTAGCCGCCGCCTCCCTCCGGATCCGTCCACCGCAATCTTTTTGCAGTATTTTTGTTTACATAGATTGTTCCAGTCTCCGTCCGCTTGCAATTGAACGTGTGTACGTTTGTTTTTTTCACCTCCTGTTGCTGTCGTTTGATCCGTTCCGTTTTCTCTTGATGTCGGACTAGGGTTTCGCTCCTTCCGCCGTCGGGCGTGATCCATGGAGAACGGCGGCCTCGTCGGTGAAGGGCGGCCGGAGGATCGGGCGGGCGAGAACGGCGGAGTCGCCGAGGAGGAGGAATCCACCGTGAAGGCAGCCACTGCGGCGGATGAGGGCGATTGTGATGTGGTGGTTGAGGGCGGGGATGTGCCGCCCGGCGCGGTGACGGCGCAGGATGGTGGCGGGGATGAGGATGGGGAAGAAAACCGGGGCCGGGGAGGAGGTGCGGTGGAATCCGCGGGGGTGGCTGGCGATCACCAGCCAGTGGTGACGCCGAACACCAGAGTGGTGCTGGAAACCGGACAGCTTGCGGCAGATAAGTGGGGCGAGGACGATACGCCCCGCGTCGTTGATGTGGAGGAAAGCTTTGCCGATGATGTGAATCAAGAGCAGGTCGCTGCACAATCTGGGAGCGAGTATGAAGATGTAAAAGGTGGTACTTTGGTGTATCAAAGCAAAAATCAGCCTGGGAAGAGCACACAAGAGATTGCTTCCTCTCATAGCAGGCCAGGGTCAGTCACACATTCTGCAGCTGAGTCTGCTGTTGTCATTGAGGAATTGGATGACTCAAGCTCCTCAGACGATGAGAATACCGCCACCTCTGCTCCCCCTGCACAATCCTCAGCTGGTAGTTCTACACCTGCACAATCCAGCAGTGCTGCTTCTGCTCGTTCTACTAATGGTCCCTCTCTGCCATCTCGTCCTGCTGGCCTTGGATCATCGTCTTCCCTGTCGCAGCCTCCTGCCCGTTCTGTTCAACAGGTCCGTGCCAACAGGCCAGCTGCTGTGGATAGGGGAACCCAGGAGGCTACTGAGTCTGCTGAGGATGATAGAGATGAGAATGATGAAATCCATGAAAAGCTTCAAATGATCCGGGTTAAGTTTCTTCGCCTCGCTGACAGGTTTGGGCAAACGTCTCATAATATGGTTGTTTCACAGGTTCTGTACCGGCTTGGGCTGGCAGAACAACTTAGAAGAACTACTGCTAATGGGACATTTAGCATTGACCGTGCAAGAGAGATGGCAGAACGTCTTGAAGCTGCTGGAAATGAGCCACTTGATTTTTCATGCACCATCTTGGTTCTTGGTAAAACTGGGGTCGGTAAGAGTGCTACCATTAATTCAATTTTTGATGATACCAGGTTGGATACAAACGCTTTTGATTCTAGTACTAGGAAGGTTCAAGAAGTAGTTGGTACAGTTGAGGGAATCAAAGTAAAAGTGATTGATACACCTGGACTTTCCTGCTCATCTTTAGAACAACACCACAACCAGAAGGTTCTCAACTCTGTCAAGAGACTTATTAGCAAAAACCCTCCGGATATTGTTCTTTATTTTGATAGGTTGGATATGCAGAGCAGGGACAACGGTGATGTTCCTCTGCTGCAAACCATCACGAAAGTGTTCGGAGCATCAGTTTGGTTCAATGCCATTGTTGTGTTAACCCATGCTGCATCTGCACCACCAGATGGGCAGAATGGAATTCCTCTGAGCTATGAGATGTTTGTTACCCAGAGATCTCATGTAGTGCAACAAGCTATAAGGCAAGCTGCTGGGGATGTGCGTCTTATGAATCCAGTGTCCCTGGTGGAAAACCACTCAGCGTGCAGGACAAATAGGGCTGGCCAGAGGGTATTGCCGAATGGACAAGTTTGGAAGCCACAGCTACTGCTGCTTTGTTTTGCTTCAAAGGTGTTAGCAGAAGCCAATGTGCTCCTCAAGTTGCAGGATAGTCCCATTGCTAAACTTTCTCGTACAAGGATCCCTCCACTGCCTTTCCTGCTCTCTTCCCTTCTTCAGTCTCGTGCCCCACTGAAGTTACCAGAAGAGCAATTTGGTGGTGATGATGATGATGATCTTGAAGATGATTCGGCAGACGATTCTGATTCAGATGATGGTTCAGATTATGATGATTTACCTCCATTTAAGCGTCTCACAAAAGCTCAGCTTGCCAAGCTGAACAAAGAGCAGAGGAAGGCCTATCTTGAGGAGCTAGATTACAGGGAGAAGTTGTTCTACCGAAAACAACTGAAAGAGGAAAGCAAGCGCCGTAAATTGATGAAGAAAATGGCAGCAGAAGCCAATGCTCGAGCAAATGATTTCAGCAACAGCAACCTAGAAGATGATTCTAATACTCCAACTAATGTTTCAGTGCCTATGCCTGACATGGTACTGCCCTCATCTTTTGATTCTGACTATCCTAGCCATCGCTATCGTTTTCTGGATACACCAAGTGAATGGCTTGTCAGACCTGTATTGGAAACCCAGGGCTGGGACCATGATGTTGGTTATGAGGGACTTAATGTTGAAAGGTTGTTTGCTGTAAAAGGTAAAGTTCCTCTATCCGTGTCTGGCCAGCTTACAAAAGACAAGAAGGATTGCTCCCTGCAAATGGAGGTTGCAAGTTCAATTAAGCATGCTGAGGGTAAGACTACTTCACTTGGGCTTGATTTGCAGTCTGTCGGCAAGGATATGGCATACACAATTCGTGGTGAATCGAGATTTAAGAACTTCAGGCGCAACAATACAGCTGCTGGGATATCTGCCACACTCCTTGGGGATTCAGTATCAGCTGGTGTGAAGATTGAGGACAAACTGATAGTGAACAAGCAGCTCAGGGTCCTGGTTAGTGGTGGGGCCATGAGTGGGAGGGGTGACGTGGCCTATGGAGGCCGCCTCGAAGCAACAATGAGAGACAAAGATTACCCGATTGGGCGGATGCTTTCCACTATCGCGTTATCTGTTGTGGATTGGCACGGTGATCTGGCAATTGGCTGCAACATCCAGTCTCAGATCCCTGCTGGAAGAGCTAGCAACTTGGTTGGCCATGCGAATCTAAGCAACAAGGGGACCGGCCAAGTCGGGATTCGCCTGAACAGCTCGGAGCATCTTGAGATCGCACTTGTTGCCCTTGTGCCGATATTCCAAAACATCAGGAAGCTGTTACAGAATTACTCAGAATCTGGCTAGTATTTTCTTTTTCATGTAAGCCTGAGAAAACAGTGAGCAGAGCATCATAGGTTAAAATCTAGCATAAATTAGAACTTTATACTTTCAATTTATTTTGTTCTTTTGTTGCCAACTTTTGTAACTATGCTCTCCCCTGGGCTCTTTTTTTTTTTTTGGTGAAAGCTGGAGTAGTACTCATCTAATGTAATGCTTTTCCCTGAGCTCTTTCTGATGAAGCTGGATTGGAGAATTCATCGTGCCACTTCGTCAGATTTCTGGGCATACTATATTGCTATATTATATTAACATCTGAATCCTAGTGCATTTTTCCCAAAAGTTTGATAATTGTGATTTTCCAGCGATGCAAGGCAAGTCGAGAGCGAAACAAACGAACCAGTCAAGTTGTCAATTGTCAGTTGTGTCAGAGTGGGGCGCAACGTTTCAGCTCTCTGTCAATTGTCAAAAGTTCGATAATGACGTTTCACAGAAATTCCTCGTGAAAACGAGTCACCAAAGCCATGGTCTGCACTCTCTGCCTTACGTACACGTTAATCTAACCAGTAACTACGGATGCTGTCACATCTGATGGGCTTGCGCAGGAGATTTTTTTCGTTCCTTTTCAGACGGCCCCGGGGGGAGTGACGCTGACAAGCTGCGCGTAGCTGAGAAGGGACATCTCTGCCTGAGAAGATTCCCTGTTTCCAGTGGGCAGAAATTTCCATCTCCTTTTCCGCGCTTCCGCAGATGAGTCGCCGCCAAGGTAACGACTCCTACAAGCTTCTTTTTATTTATCTGTACCTTCTGATCCCATGCTCCTGTTCAGAAATACTCGCGCGCTTTCCTACAAGAATCTAGTGAGACTGCGCGAAATTCTTATGAGCTCTGCTCTTCTCGGTTCTTAATAAGTTCCTCTGAATATTAACTAAAGTCTATGGCTGCCTCTGGAATCTGGATACTCTTTTACTGCATGTATGAGCCTACCTGACGCCATGGCTCCAGAGTTTTTGCGGTGCGATAGTCTTGCTAACTGTTCTTCTTCCTGAATTTATGCCCCCCGGGATTATATCTTGTTTCGGTTTTGATTTTCGTGCTGTTGACCTTAGGGTGGAAGTAGATACCTTATTAAGACCGTCAGACATGGACATGCTAAGACCTTTTTCATGTAGTTATGTTCCTAGAATTAGATAAGAAGTAATCCTTATCCCTTGCTCTTAACTGCTTATTATGACATGATTGTTTTGTTTCAGGTGCTAGCTCAAGCTCTTACACTGTATCATCATTCGTGTCCGATGAATTGGACTACTCAGATTTGCTGTCCTTGCACGAGGACAGCAGTACCGAGCGCAGTGGCTCTAGGTCTGAACTTCTGTCGTCCCTCTCAGTTGATCTGAAGATGCCCCTCTCAACAGAACATGTTCAGAGTCCGGCACCTCATAGAGATCTGGTTTGCACCAAACTTAGCATCCTGGTTCTTTATTGAGCTGTACCCTGAACTGTTTCTTTTGGTGGATGTTCATCAATTGAAGCAAGTATCCTTTGTGATGCATCTGTAACTTATTGGCAGGAAGATATAAATTTTGATGCTGACTTGCAAGATAGACTTCAGAAGGCCTTTGATGAGATTGTCAAGTTGAAGAAAGAAAACTTTGAAGAGTCTTGCCAGCGCCAACAGGTTGAGAAGGAGCTACTACTCGTCCGCAAGAAAGTAAACTTCTTTTGCATTTTTTTGCTCTCACTTTCTTCACTAATGTATGTTTTTAATTAACACTCGAGTATGGACTGTCATGAGTAAATTATTGTTACACTATCAGTAAGCACATGTTCCATCCATTCTATGCACATAACATCTAGTTAATGCTATCTTTTCAGGCTAAGAAACTACAGGAGCACCTCTTAAAAGAGCTACAGCACTCGAAAGGATTTGAGCAAGCTCGTGCTGCAGATCAGCACTTGATACAAAAGCTTAAAAAGGATATTGAACTGCTAAAGATCCAGCGTGATGAATATCTTGAAAAGTTTTGTCAGGCAAGTGACCAGATCTTGCTTCAACCTTTAGGAGCAGCTAAGGAAGCTCATGAACAGGATAAACATGAGGTGGAAACACTGAGAGAAGAAATTAGTCAGCTTAAGATCCACCGAGACGAATACCTTGCAAAGTTTCAGGAGAAAAATAAGCCCAAGTTGGCGCCGGTGCAGTGTGTTTCTGATACTAGTGTTACAGAAAATGATTTGGAATCATACAGAACTTCCCTTGACAACCGGTTGTGGCCTTACAGGGACAGTGCAGTCAGATATTCTGAAGGACACACTCAGTTTACCCTCGATGAGCTGAAGCTGGCAACAGAAAATTTCAGTGAGTTACTAAAGATTGGAGAAGGTGGGTATGGGCGTGTCTACAAGGGCACTATCTGTGACACTGCCATGGCCATTAAGATTTTACGTCATAATGAGAACATCCAAGGCTTACTGCAGTTTCAACGCGAGGTAATTAAAGTAGGATTTTGCAATTTCATGTTACTAGTATTTATATAGAGGTTACGCAAAGTGATTCAGAATTTATGCTGTCATTCCAGGTTTTGATCCTGACCAAAGTGAGGCACCCGCATCTTGTCAATCTCTTAGGAGCCTGTGATGAAGTGTCAGCTCTTGTGTATGATTATTTACCTAATGGGAGCCTTGAAGACCGTCTTTCCTGCAAGGGTAACACCCCAGCGCTGACATGGCAGGTCCGAACAAGGATTATTGGAGAGATTTGTTCTGCGCTAATCTTCCTCCACAGTCATAAGCCCAAGCCTATTGTCCATGGTGACCTTAAGCCTTCCAACATCCTCCTTGATGTTGATTTAGTGAGCAAGCTTGGAGACTTTGGCATCGCTAGATTTCTTGTGCCATCTGACACCAGCACCATGGTCCATCTTACTGACCATCCAATTGGGACAATGTTTTACTCAGACCCAGAATACATGGCCCACGGTGAGCTGACCCAAGGATCAGACATCTACTCGTTTGGTATCATTATCCTACGCCTCTTAACAGGGAGACACCCAAGGGAGATAGTGAAAAGAGTGGAGGATGCCATGATCAATGACGAACTGCACACCATCATTGACAGATCCGCCGGTGAATGGCCCTTTGTGCAGGTGCAGCAGCTTGCGCGTATCGCAATGAGATGCGCAGCGGAGAAAAGGAGGCGACGTGCTGATCTTGTCACTGATGTGTGGCCAGTGGTTGAGACAATGATGAAGAATGCCTCCTTATCAGCGTGTCCCTCAACTTCTTCATCTATTCAGGATGAAAGCAGCGTGCCACATTACTTTTTGTGCCCGATTCTGCAGGTACTTGTGTTGCTTCACATTGAATCCTTTTATCTCCATGATAGTTACTTCCATTCGTCAGAAATTGTGCTGACATATTCATATGGATGCTGCTAATGAGCTCAGAAGATCATGAAGAACCCGCACATAGCAGCGGATGGATTCACCTATGAAGCTGAGGCCATAGAGGACTGGCTTGAAACCCATGACACATCACCCATGACCAATCTGCCACTTCGAAACTGCGTTACAATTCCAAACTCAGCGCTTCGCTTAGTCATCCAAGAACATCTTCAGCGTGGATCATGACCGATGCAGATCCCTCGCTGTAGGAGTTTATGCCTACAGGCTATATGATTCTCAATTCATTCCTGCTTGGATCCTGAAGGGGATGCAAGAAAGCTAGAGAGTTTTTTCCCCTTTAAATTCATAGTGTGTACAAAATTGGCCTTATGATTCTTTGTGTAGCATGTGCATAACTGGTTGTGACTATGAAAGAAAATAAATATGTAATTTGTCAAGTTCTGATTTCTCAAGATAGTTTTGTTAGTGAAATGTCTTTACCAGTTTACCTTATTCTTCAGACGACATCAGACATTTTAGAGAAGAGGGAATTGATGATCCAGTATGGCATCCACCCCACGTTGTTGCTTCTGTTTCTTACAAAAAAAAATTTACTTCACTGCCATTAAGGAAGATATGTCGTAAACAACGTCCCCTTCCATAACGTTGTCTATCTGAAGTTGTCGACAAGGTATTGCTTTATGCTTTTTGTTTCCTCTAAGCATTGTGTGCAGAGTCCATGAAAACCTACGTCTCATGTGTTGCTAACCAAAGCTTACACCAAAAGAGATAATCACCTCTATTCTATACCAGAGAGACAGGTGTATTTATCACTCGGCAACCTCTCCTAACCATTGCTATTATTACTCTCTCTGTCCCTAAATAAATCAATTCTTAGAGTTGTCTCAAGTCAAACTTTTTCAAATTTGACTAAATTTATAAAAAAGAACGTCAAGACTTGTGACACCAAATTAGTATCATTAGATACATCATAAACTATATTTTCATAATATATTTATTTGATATTATAAATACTTTTATTTTATTTCTATAAATTCAGCCAAACATAAGAAAAGTTTGACTTAGGACAACTCTAGAAATAGACTTGCTCAGGGATGGAGGGAGATTTTTTTTCTGCAAATAAGAATGAGGTAGTGATTTAGTTCGACACCACGGATTAGAGCCGTGTTTGACAATTCACCGGTTCTGAAATTATGCTGGATTTTGAGTTTGTTAAAAAAAAACAGAGTGCCGTAAACGCATTTAATTAATGCAAAATAAAAATAAAACTGCTAAACTAATATGTCAACCGCTCTAACTCCAAGAATTTATGGAGCTAGCGATGATCAACTCAACAAATATTGGAGCTCATAGGTTTGAACCGTCCATTAGATTTTTCGGTAGATTTTGCAAGTTTTAGCATGCACGAGCTCCACCAATTTTAATACAAGCGCTCCTTGCAAAACACACACAAACGTGAGAATTTATAAGTTGTTACTGTATTATCGCAGTGCCGTACTGAGTACTGCTGTGTGGCTGTGTCCTAGACTCGTACTGCTACAGTTGAAAGTTGTACGGAATACCTTACATTCTGCAAAAAAGAAAAATACGTAAAAAAAAATAAGGGTAATGGGTGATGCCAGTCACTCTCAGTCTCTCTCACTCGATGCCTCCCTATGGCGGTTGACTTGGCCTAATGGCCTCCCGTCAAGCCTTTTTGGCACCACATATCACGTAGGCCCCACCTGTTAGCGTCACAATGGGGTTGACACGTGGCAGTGCGACCAGTCCACAGTCCGAGCGAATTAACCTCAGTTCGTCAGTTAGTTAGTTACGGTCCTAGTTGCGATATGTATGAGTCTCGCGCTACCGATCGTAATTAACCTCGACTTGCCCGGCACGCGCGCGCCCGCCATTTCGCTGCGCCCATGGACGCGTGGGAGAACGGCGGCGGCGGCGCCGACTCTTACTCCTCCAGCACTACTGGCGTCGCGACGACGGCGGAAATATTCGAGGAGCAGGCGGCGGCCGGGGAGGAGGAGACGACGGAGAAGGTGTTCGTGGCGGTGCCGGAGCAGCACAAGAGCGGCAAGTCCCTTCTCGCGTGGACGCTCCGGCACGTCGGGGCCGTGGCCGGCGCTTCCGTGGTGGTGGCACACGTCCACGCGCCGGCGCAGATGATCCCGATGAGTACGTGTGCTCCCGCTTCGCTGCCTCGCTGCTCCGCAACGCCTCACCGTCGGATCGGGGTCGTGCGGCTCTCTGATTGAGAAGAACGTGGTCCCTGTCCCTGACTCGCTGTGGCATGTTTTGCGTTAGAGCCCTTTTGTCTCGTCGTATTGCGCATTTTGGTTCACCCTGCTGGTGCCGGAACCCCAAATGAAATGCGGTGCTTCCGTCGTCGTCGTCGTCGCTGCCGGCGGCGGAAAAGTTGGGGAGTGGAGGATCACGCCGGCGAGCACATCGGGATATTCATGTGCCGGCGCAGGGGGTTCCACCTCTCCGCTGGGTTTGTACTGAGATTTCTCTCTCGGCTTGGGTCGAGTAACCGGGTTACTGTTGGTTTGCAAAGGCCGCGCCGTTAGGATCTGTATTCGCTAATTTGCTTCGGCAGTTGGTTGGCAACTGGATTTCCGTTTTCATATTCTTTAGTAATAGTAGTATTCCCAACAGATTGTATCTGGAAATGCTTTCTCTTACCTGGAGAACTGTTAACATGCTCTGCACTGAATTCATAGTTTAAACTTCGAAAGTAATAACTGGAATTTGATCCAATGCGGGGTCCTAGTATGGATTTACTTAAACTTAGTCGCTGGTGGCTGATGAATTGGGATACCTAGTCCTATGTGTACGGTGTACCTATTGTTAGGTCCTGGTGAAATGTAGTATGAATGAGCTCGCAAAAAAATGTAGTATGAATGTGATAATTATTTCAAATTACATACTTTGTTCGCGTGGTGTAATTACGAACTTACATTATCATCACATTATTTATCAGTGGGGAGCAAGTTCCATGCAAGTAAACTGAGACCAGAGCAGGTCAGTGCTTATAGACAGTATGAGAGGGAGAAGGTTGAGAAACACTTGGATGAGTACATTCACCAGTGCTCAAAAATGAAGGTGCAACCAATAATCTTTCAATCTTTGTATTGTGACAAGCATTTGAGAATTGAACGAGGCATGAGTAGAACAGGGAAATTATTGAAGCACCACTCCCTTTTCAGGTCAAATGTGAGAAACTTGTGATTGAAAATGATGATGTTGCTAAAGGGATTGCAGAGATTGTTTCGCTGCATGGTGTGAGCAAACTCATCATGGGAGCAGCTGCTGACAAGCACTTCTCTAGGTATGCAGCAAAGGTTCACACTTCAGCATTTATATCCATTGCTTATAATTTAATAGGTTAGAATTTTTACATATTGATGCCCTACTTCCTAATTCCAGGAAAATGAAAATGCCTAAATCCAAGACGGCGCTTGCTGTCCTGCAGAAAGCTGATACTTCGTGCAAGATTTGGTTTGTTTGTAAGGAACATTTGATATGCACTAGGTAAGAATTTGACAGCTCATCATATTCTCCAGCGGTGTGTCATGGGTGTGTTAAAAAAAAACAAGATCCAACCTAGGAGTAACTATGCGGTTTTTCATTAAGAAGAAAAAATAGGAACCCAAATTCAAGTCAAGAGAGGACTTGAACCTGGATGGTTGGGTGCACAACCACACCTCCCACCCAACTAGTTAAGCTAGGCTCACTTCCTTGTGTCATGGGTGTGTTGTGTAGTATCTGTCCTGGGTGTGTGTGTAAGGGGCTGGGAGATTTATTTCTCTCTCCCGGTGTACTTTCCTCAATTCTTAATGAAATGATATGCAACCCTCCTGTGTATTCACAGGAAAAAAAAATCAGTTTTCTATTTAAGGAAAAAAAATCAGTCATATATTGTTAGCTAAGGTGAATTTGTCTATGAGCAGCATTTAAATCATACTGCTTCCTTTAATCTATCTTGGACCTCCTATTTGCATATCAATTTAAGATTATTCTTATGATCTCATTTCCTATCTGCACATCACATTTTAGTTGCTACCATTTTGTTGCTGCTCAGTCTTTTCCTATAAGCACTTTATTATTTTCCCTAAACTCAACTTTATGCAGGGAGGCTGGTGCTCCTGTGCACAGTGCAGCAACACCCTCAGCTACCTCAAGTTCAATGTCCACTTTATCTGAGTGGGGTGGACAACCAAATGGATATGCATGCAATGCGGTTGATGGTCACATACAAAGGTCGATGTCAGAAAAGGTTGTGCCTGCATCTGTTAGAACATCATTGCGACTACCTTCTCAGTTGTCTGTGCGGACAAGTCTTAGCAGGCGAAGCATAGAGGATACCTCTGTCAGTTCCTGGGATAGTGTTCCGAGAGGTAATTTTCCAAGTTCGCACCAAGCATCCTCTACTGTGACTGACGAGGGGTTCAGTGACTACAGCTCATTTTCAACGCCTAGGCGTGATGCCTCTGAAATCCTACCCTTAGTACATGTTGGGCATAATCTTCAGAACTCTTCATGCCATGAACAGGTTTGCCTTTTAAGACCCAAATTGAGTAGTACAGGGTTGAGTTGGGAATTGATCTGATCAGATGAAGGTGCATGACAGGATGCCATGAATTCAAATATTGACATATTTGATAAACTTGGAGAAGCCTCCACTAAGGCTGAGAAGCATCAGAAGCAAGCGTTTTATGAGTCTGTGAGGAGAGAAAAAGCAGAGGAAGAACTGGTTTTGTTTCGCCGAAAGGTAAAATCTTCACCACATTATCATGGAAACTATGTAGAATCTGACACAAATTTCTGATGATTATAGGCAAACAATTGTGAGGATATATCTTTGGATGAGGCAAAGAAGAGGAAAGAAGCCAAGGAAGCCCTAGCGAAGGCAAATGGCGTCATAGAACAGATGAAGCAAGAAATGGATGCACTTAAACGTGACAGAGATGACATCATTGATAAGCTTGTTAAGGTGAGCGAACAGAAGGAAACATTAGAGCAACAAGTCGATGACTATGGTGGCATTGTCAAGGATCTTGAGGATACGTTGGCAGCAAGTAAATCCCTTATTCATTCACAGAAGTTGGAGTATGAGAAATTGAAGCATGAAAGGGACAAAGCGCTCAAGGATGCAGATGAGCTGCGCAAAGAGAAAGCGAAGACCGAATTCTCTTTGTCATGGAACACCGAATTCTCTTTGTCAGAGCTGCAGCTGGCAACACAGAATTTCAGTGACACACTGAAGGTTGGTGAAGGTGGATTTGGGCGTGTCTATAGAGGTCTCCTGCGCAACACAACTGTGGCAATTAAGATGCTGCGCTCTCATAACTTGCAAGGGCAGTCGCAGTTTCGGCAAGAGGTAATAACTGCTGAATACTTGAATTATGCAACGTATGTTACTGTTTTAGGTTACTAAAGTAATTTTACTGTGCAGGTTGTGGTTCTCAGTAGGGTGCGGCATCCAAACCTTGTAACGCTTATGGGTTCTTGCTCAGAAGCTTCAGGTCTTGTGTATGAGTTCCTACCAAATGGAAGCCTTGAAGACCGTCTAGCCTGTGAAAACAACACGCTTCCACTAACATGGCAAGTCCGTACGAGGATCATTGGTGAGATATGTTCTGCACTCGTCTTCCTTCACTCTAACAAGCCTCACCCAGTAATCCATGGTGACCTGAAGCCTGCAAACATCCTCCTTGATGCCAATTTGGTCAGCAAGCTCAGTGATTTTGGCATCTCTTGCCTCCTAGTTAAGTCTAGCACAATGTCCACAAGCCTCTACCAAACGATGAACCCAAGAGGCACTTTTGCCTACATGGACCCTGAATTCCTTACCACCGGGGAGCTAACAGCACGGTCTGACATATACTCTTTGGGCATTGTCATACTCCAACTAGTAACTGGGAAGCCAGCTTTAGGCATTGGAAGGGCAGTGGAGGATGCACTTGAGAAAGATGAGTTGGAGCTTCTTGTTGACCAATCAGCTGGGGAGTGGCCATTTGTGCAAGCCAAGAAGCTGATGCTTCTGGGTCTGCAGTGTGCAGAGCTTAGCAGAAGAAGGCGACCGAGTCGTATGAGTGACGTGTGGTGTGTGATTGAGCCCCTGGTGAGATCAGCTTCGCTGTCAACCACATCACGGTCCTTTGGATACCAGTTTGTTGAGAGCCACACGCCTTCTTGCTTCGTATGTCCTATTTCTCAGGTATTTTTTATGTCCATTTATTGTGCTACAGAACCTTATTTATGCAGTTTGTTAGAACCGGAACTTCAGAAGAGCAAGGTAACTCCAAGACAATTAAGTAATTCAAATTACCGAACAAATCAAATGAAACAGCATTCCTAAACTATAAGCAATAAGTGTTTTTGTTCGAGTAGAAACCTTGTCTGAGTCTTGTGCCACTTGAGCTTCTTATGGCTTGAGTGTGCATGTGGTCGCTGAAACTCTCTTCCTCTTAAAAGAATATAAATATTCTAGCATGTTATAGAAAAAGTGTCATAGCAATCAACCCCATCCCAAGAGTCTCTTGTTTCCGGGACTGCTATTTTCCATCCTGAAACCATCAGAAAGTCATTTTGTGTTGGATCTTCTTGGAGCTCATTGTCGGACTAGATTTGCTAGCTTATTCAGTAGACCTCTGGTGTTCTTAGTCTAACAAAACTTGAAAACTAAGGTATGGTGGAAGAATGTTTTTGAGAACAGAAACCATTTAGTTTGGATCTTTTTGTTAGTATAGTGCTCGATTAAATAAGTGCCTACCTTCATGATTCCAAACTCTAGTAGGGTATTTCGTTTGAGGAACCACTCCTTTCTAGATGAATGGTGCATCATGAGTCCACGAGGAATCCTCATATTGCCATGAAATAAGTTTGATTTTAAAGTAGAAGATTGTTGTGCTTGCTTAAGTAAAAAAAACAAGTTCATATACTGATGTGAAGTGTGTTAATAACGTCGGGTTACTAACAACTGGTTCCTTTTTTTGTGAAATAAAACTGTAGGAGGTGATGAGGAATCCTCATATTGCCGCAGATGGGTACACTTACGAAGCAGAGGTCATAAAGGGCTGGCTCCACAGTGGGCGCAGCACGTCCCCAATGACAAAATTACCTCTGGCACACCATCATCTCATCCCGAATCATGCTCTTTATTCTGCCATACAGGAACATTTCAAGCAGCAGCAGCAGAAGCCACCATTGTAAAACTTTTTCGCGAATGTGCCTAAGCATGCGTTTTATTAGGAGGAAGAGAATTACACAACATAGCCACCATCACAATTGGTTGTTTCTATTTTCAAGAACTCGCGGGAGGTTGGTGAATCCACGCATTAAGAGAAGAAAAGATGAGGCAGACGAACCCGCTCCCAATTGGTCCATTCAACTTTAGTTTTGTTATCGTTCTGATTCGATAATCTATCATTAGTTCAGAAGCCTTCTCTTTGGGATGTAAGTTGCAACTCGCAGTGAATTGTACATTTGTACATAAGAGTATTGTGATTGGAACAAAAGTGTTTCAGGTTCAATCGACATTTTTTTCTTGGTCACGCAAAAGGTTTGCGCGTCTTTGTATTAAGGTAGAGAAAAAGTTTAATACAACACGCCTTAGCGGCGACCTAAGGGGTCAGAAGAATTGTACATAGACGCTCAGACCCACCCTAGTGTACTGAAATCTATGGTGTTACATTGGGAACTGATCAACCCGAAACGAGACACCGGCTAAGAGGCCTATGCCCGCACGAGCGGTGGCGGCGCCGCTTGCGTGCACCCACATTGCCATCCGTCGGGAACAGCTCATGAAGCGCCTCCATGTGATTGGGGTCACCGCCGTAGATTTCTTCGTACGCCTTTATGGCCGACGTGGACAGAGTAGGTTCAATCGACATTCATTGGCTTCCATGTTTAGTTTTGTTATTAAAATCTCAGGATGAACTGCAAGTATTCAGCAAGCGAATATATGTAATCAGAGCACCTTTTCTTTGAGATGAACCATTTCCTGGGATGTAGCAAATTTGTATCTAACTTTTTTTTTGTTATACATATGAATACAGAAACTCTGCACTCTCACATTCTGCTATATATCTGCATAGTTTGAAGTCTAGAACAATAGCACATTTCAAGTATCCATCAATGATATATATATTTAACCTTTTGCTTGTTTTACACTTTTTCGAATTCGATCATGAACCTGAACAACAACAGGAGTACGTACTAGAAGAATTCAGAAGTCTCAATATGGTTAGCGGCGCATGCCCTCTCATGCAAACATATATAAGCGGCCAACTTAATTAGCTTGCTGCAGGTCCGCAGGCTGCCGGACGAAGGGCATACAAAAAGTCTCTAGTAGAACTGGATGTTGGAGTTGTAGAGGGTGTCGGGCTTCCAGGACGCCGGGATGACGTCTTTGGCGATGAGCTTCTTGCCGGACTCGCTGGTGAGGCGGATGGAGAAGGGGCCCTTGAGCGGCTTGGGTGTGTCAAACCTCCAGATGGCGCCCCAGGAGAGCTTCATCGGCTTAAATAACCCCGGCGCCGACTTGTCCTCGAGTTCCATCAGCACGATGTTGCCGTCGTCCGCCACGTTCTTGACCAGCACGGCCAGGTAGTTGGGGTTGCTCCCCTTCTCAACGTGGAACAGGATCTTCGCCCCAGGCAACTTGCACCGCACCCTGCAGGACGACGGCCGGCGTGTAAGTTTTGCGCTGCTTGTTGCGTGTGCATGGCATATTGGACATGGACATGGAGAAGCTAGTTTTTCTGAGATCGTCGTCCAGCAATATATACCTCCTGAACTCCACGTCCATGATGCCGCAGTGGCGGAGCTTGTCGTTGAGGCCGGGCTTTGCCAGGGAGCCGAAGGCCTTGCCGCTGAAGTCGAAGTGGTAGGGAGCGATGGGCTCGTAGTTCATGTCGGTGATGAACACCGTGATCGGTTGGCCCGAGCACTCGGGTTTTTCCTTGCATCTCACCTGCATGAACAATGCCCAACATCATGTAAAGCAGTTAGCTGCTGCCCATGCATCCATCAAGCCAAACGAAGGCATGCATGCTTCGTCGACAAGCAGACAGCAGAGTGAGATGCTGACCTCGTAGCATGAGCCGCAGCCCTTGCCGTCCTTGAAGATGGGGATGTTACCGCAGGCCGTGAAGCCGTTGTAGGGTGGCAGGTTCACGTTCTTGATCCCGCACGCACCGCCTGCATCATATATATCACACATGCATGCATGAATCATGATCGATCGATCGGCTGACCGCCGGCCGAATTGAATTCATTCCCAATCTCAAGGCAACCTGCTAATACTATACATACCGTTGTCGTCAGGGCCGGCGCCGTTGGGCTGGCCGTACCAGGTGGCCCTTGCGGTGAGCCACTGGCCGTTGTAGTTGGTGGTGATGTTGGGGCCAGGCGGAAACTTCGGGGGCGCGCACGAGACGCCGGCGACGAGCGCCGCAAGGACGGCCGCCACGGCCACGATGCTATTGCCGAGGGATCCCATCGTCGTGTTATTCGAATGTTTCTCTCTGTGCGTGTGATTGATACACGACGGTGCGGGGGTGGCTACTTATAGGGAGGACGGGTGGATCAGCAGCGCCGGCGACGCATGCAGCAGGGGTCAGCGCTGCGCGCGGGCGGCCGTTGGCGTCGGACGGACGACGCGCGAGCGCCGCGCGTGTTTTACGTTAGCTACAGGCCGGTGCGTGGTCTGGGCTGACCGGTGGAGCGGTCGGCGTTGCGCTGTTCGCGCTGGTTCGAATTGAAGGGGCATGCATGAGGATAGATGCACAGATGATGCGATGTGATCAGTGCTGAGACTAAGAGTATCTACATGCGGCTTTTTTTTTTTTGCTTTGTTTTTTAGATTTATTATAAGGAACGACGTATGAACGAGTATAGCCGTATCTGTGTTTTTTTTGTTTCCATCTTGTTTTTTTAACCAAGGAGCTTTTTCTCTCCATTCCCGTGTACTATGCACGAAAATACCGCAGTCACCAGGTTTCGAACTTGGGGTGGCCGATTTTGGTTTCTAGCTTTTTCTCCCCATTCCCGTGTACTGTGCACGGAAATACCGCGGGCACCAGTTGAACCCGACGTGGCCGATTTTGGTTTTCATCTTGTACATGTCACTATGATCGCCAGCAAATCCCTGCTGCTGTAGCTACTCCATATACAACAGTGTATGGCTGCATTGTCATGCATATGTATGCTCTTCCATACTCTTGCAAATCAGATGATCGATAGTGTCGCACTATCGCTCGTCCATCTCATCCGACGTCGTTCGCGTGGTCCATAATTATTTAAATAAAAAAGAAAAAGAAAAAAAGGAGAAAGGAACTAGCCAGTTTTTCAATAAGAAAAAACAGCATCCAAATATTTCGAGTTAAAAAGAAGTCGAATATGAGTGGTTAAGTGCGCGATCATACCTCTCAACAAATCAATTGAGTTAAGCTCACTTTCTATGACCATCATCATTTCGTTAGCTAACCATAGCCAATGGCTTGGACGGCTATCATGCCACCCATTTGTATAAGATAACTATGTTATCGATATATTGGCGTTGTGGCCTTTTATATCTAATGATTATGTGATTGATGGTTTCCATTGCCTGATCACAGAGATAGAAGTGCTCCCTCGCTTCCAGTCCATGGCGTCTGCGGCGATCCCCAGTCCAGTGCCTTCGACGGAACGCCAACCAAAGGAAAATCTTTACTTTTAACGGTGCCCAAGTCTTTCAGATTAGCTTGTGTCCGCAAAATTGGGTAGCGCCTGCATGCATCATTCTGTATGCTGATTTGGCCATGTAGTCCCCGCTTTGTGTCTGTCGATGCAAGAGCCACAGGGCTCCGTATTGGCGTGATTACTGGCAAAGGGCCCTGGCCTGGCCCGCAAGCCGGACAAGAAGAGGCATGAAGAGAAGCGAAGCCGATTTCGAGTAGAATAGGCCGGACTAGCCGGACTCCTATGGAAAGTACCTTATGTAATTAGATCAGGACACTTTCTTTGGATCCGACTAGGATTGTAACCGCATTACGACCTTCTGTACTGATATAAAGAGAGGCTGTAGGCACCCTTGTAATAGAACAAGACAATATACCAATCAATCCAACGTAAAAGGCTAACGCCGACTAGACGTAAAGGCTATTACTCGATCACGGTCGAGGACCCGAACCAGTATAAATCGATTGTCTCTTGCATTCAACGTTGAGTTCCGCACCTGCCGAAACCCGAACAACTGTCCCGAGTACCCCCGTGATAGGCTATCTGTGGTAAAACATCGACAGCTGGCGCGCCAGGTAGGGACTTTCGGTGGATTTGCATCCAAGAGCTCGACGGACCTCGACAACATGATCTTCTCGACGGGATCAACCTTCATCTTCGTATCATGGATCTGCGAGGCGGACGACAAAGGCAAGCTCCAAGGACATCTCTTCGAGGATCAAGAAAACCAGGAAGACTTCACTCTTTCGACGAGATCGACAGAAGAACTCACCGAAAAGCTCTCACGTCTTGCGATGTCTGAATCGACTCAGGCTTCGCCGACGGTCGAATTCAACTCAGACTCTGGGTCGAAATCCATCTTGGATTCCAATCCAGGTTCTTTTCATGACAAACCGGGTTCTTTTCTGATGGGACTCCGGAACACGGCATCAATCCATCAAGAGATCAACTCAAGTTTTCTTCATGGTTCTTCCATGAAGTCGGGTCCCTTCCCGTTTGAGCTCGACAACATGGCTAAGTCCAATCAAGCACTACTTCAAGAAGAAGCCAGACCAGTACGAAGGGTACCACTCACAGGAGCCCAAGAAGGCCTCGTGTTGACCATAACACCTCGAAATTATATCATCCACTGGCCAGGTCTTAATTCTGAGAATAACGACACCCTTCCTATTGGCACAACAACTGTCCTACCTTACCAAGAGGGGAATACAATCTACGATACTGAAGCTTCCACCAAGATCCTCAGCAACTCTGATAACGCATGCACAATTCGTGCCCGAGAAGTATTCATGATTCGGCGACCACCATTGATCCCACCAAGAGCTCAGATCTTCAGACGAATCAGAATCCAACATATCACCCAATGCTCTAGAATACGATGGTGAGATTGAAAGCCAGAAGCGTGCCAGGGAAAGGAAGAATAAGTTGAAAGAAGGTCGCAGATGCCACGCAAGGCAACGAAAAGAAGCCTGGACAAGATACAAGTCTGACCTGGCTAAATATGATAAAAAGAAGTTAGAATAGGAAGTAGAAGAAAGATACGCAGCTGGGAAGACAAATAACTCTCCATACGACAGGATCAGAGAACTAGCCGAATAAGTGGAAGCTATTTCTCACCCCAATGAAGAACAAGAACATCTCCGAAAAATCCTCGGTCAATAGCTCTCCGGGTACAAGGTGGGAGAGCCAACTCAAGACAACCCGTAAGGTTAACCTCTCACAGAGCAGATAATCAAAGTCAACGAAGGTCTACTTTTGAAAGATTAGGTCCAAGCAGAAGCAACAACAAAGGAAGTCAGGAGGACCAAAATGGAAGCAACCGGGTCGAACAACCTAGGGAAAGCAGGAGCAGGCTTCCTCGGATTGAACAACCTAGGGGAAGCAGGAGCAGGCTACCTCCTCACACGGCCCCATGAAACTAGTCCCACCAAGCTAACAGTTGGCAAGGAGGGGCTGAATCTGAACTCAAGAGGATGGAAGTACCCGACAGGTTCCCTTGTTTTGCAAACCGACTACTTTCGGTATGACTACCTCACAAGTTCAAGCTGTCCAGCCACTCTAAATATGATGGCAAGACCGAGCCCAAGCAGTGGCTCAGAATCTACTCTCAGTCAATCGAACTAGCTAGTGGAGATGACGACATCAAAGCACTCTTCTTCCCTATGGTATTAGAGACTATGCCTCTCCAATGGTTTGACAAATTAAGGCTAGGATCAATCAGGGGGTGGGAAGATTTGCAAAGAGCCTTCTATAAAAACTTTGCAGGCATCATCACGCATCCTATCACATATGCAGAGCTAAAAGGGCTCAAGCAGAAAGGAGGTGAAAGCCTCAGAGATTATTATCATCGATTTGGTGAACTACGTGCTCAAGTATATGACATCACTGAACGAGAAGTAATCGAAGCTTTCTCCCATGGGATCATGGTCAAGTGGCAATTTCAGGACTTCTACAAAGAGAACCCGAGAAACAATAAAGAATTTAGATGCACAGTAGAGAAGATGATCACTGCAGAGGAGAAAACACGAGAAAGGTTCCCGGATAGAAACAACCGAGACAACTCGGACAGGCAAAATCATCGAAACAATGGGTATCAAGACAGAAAGCGTGGACCAAACAACACCGTAGCGATGACTGACAAATCAAAGAAATTTTCCAAATTCAGAAAGTTCAAAGACATTAAAAATATGCATTGTATCTGGCACCCTTAGGGAAATCACACAATGGGAGACTGCCGTATCTTCCTTAATCGATACACAAGAAAAGGTAATAAGGGGGATAAGAAAGAAGACGACCAAAAAAAGGAGAGGATAACATTGAAGACAAAGGATTTCAGCAATCAAAAGAAACAATAGTAGTCATCTTTGCTAGAATTCTAGGTTCTAGGAGCAAACACCAAGACAAGCTAGCTCTACAAACCATCATGGTGGCAGAACCAACTACTCCAGGTACCTCAATTGGTCGTAGTATCCAATGTAGTTTTCGAGAGGATCAATGGACTAGCTTGGGAAACGCTGGCCACTGCCCACTGGTTTTAGATCCAACAATCGCTAGTATGACTATCACAAAGGTGCTAATCGATGGGGGAGCCAGACTCAACATAATATTTTTAGAAACACTAAGAAAGATGGGACTAGAATTCACCGGGATGGTTACTCCAACAAGTGTTCCTTTCTACGGGATAGTACTTGGCAAGGCAGCCATGCCACTTGGACAAATCACTTTACCAGTTACTTTTGAGACTCCCTCAAACTACCGTACAGAGTTCATCGAATTTGAGGTTGCATACTTTGAATCTTCATATCACGCTATCCTTGGAAGACCAGCATTAGGCAAGTTCATGGTGATACTACACTACCCATACCTCCTACTCAAAATGCCAGGGACCAACGGGGTCCTCTCCCTTAGAGGTGACCTGAAGCGTGCCTTTGACTGTGACATACAAGCAGTCCAGATCATAGCTAAGGCACAAGCAGCTAGCGGAAGAGAAGAGATAACAACCGCAGCAGCTGAAATCAACCCAGAAGAACTAGAGATCCTAGCCAAGAAGCCTAGCATTCTCGCTCCTCCAAAAGAAGCCGACATGAAGCAAATCGACCTGAGTACTGGTGATCTCTCCAAAACGGCGACCATCAGTGCCCACCTCTTGGCAAAATAGGAACTCACGCTCACCAACTTTCTTCCAGAAAACAAAATATCTTCGCTTGGAAGCCGGCCGACATGCTAGGTGTCCCAAGAGAGTTGGCTGAGCACAGAATTGATGTTAATGAAGGCTGCAAGCCTGTGAAGCAATGATTACGATGATTCTCACCCGACAAAAAGGCGGCAATTAAAAAGGAGATTGCAAAGTTGATGGTAGCAGGGTTCATAAGAGAAATTCTTTATTCAGATTGGCTGGCCAACCCAGTTTTAGTACAGAAAAAGAACACAGCCGAGTGGCACATGTGCGTCGACTACACAGATCTCAACAAACATTGCCCGAAAGACCCGTTTGGACTACCATACATTGATCAGATAGTTGATTCAACAACAATATCTGCCCTATTATCTTTTCTTGATTGCTATTCAGGATATCATCAGATCGCATTAAAGAAAGAAGACCAGAGCAAGACATCTTTAATCACTCCGTTCGGCACCTACTGCTACAAATCCATGTCGTTTGGACTCAAGAACGCTAGTGCTACTTACCAGAGAGCTATCCAGACATGCCTTGGTGAGCAGATTGACAAGAATGAGGAAGCATATGTGGACGATGTAGTAGTAAAGATAAAGAACCCAGACACACTAATTGAAGACTTGAAATAAACTTTCGAGAATCTAAAGAAGTGGAAGTGGAAATTGAACCCAAACAAGTGTGTATTTGGAGTACCATTAGGACAACTACTCAGATTTTTGGTCAGTCATCATGGAATCGAGGCCAGCGCTAAGCAATTTCAAGCTATAATAGAGATGGGCCCTCCTTGATGTGTCAAAGATGTGCAGAAACTGACAGGTTTTATGGCAGCTGCCAATCGTTTCATATCACGACTCTTTGAAAAAGGGATACCTTTCTTCAAGTGACAAAAGAAGATGGGCAAGTTCGAGTGGACATAGGAAGCCAATGAGGCTTTAAAAGCCATAAGGCGTACCTCACCTCCTCGTCCGTTCTCACACCTCTAAAGAATCACGAAGACATGATGCTATACATTGAGGCAACTTTTATGGTGGTCAGCGCAGCGATCGTTGTGGAGAGAGAAGAAGGACGTGTGTATAAAGTACAGCGGCCAGTTTACTACATCAGTGAGGTACTATCAGATTCTAAAATCCGGTACCCACGTGTGCAAAAACTACTCTACGCCCTCCTGATCACCTCCCGCAAGCTTCACCACTATTTTGAAAGCCACAAGATTACTGTGGTAACAGATTTTCCACTCGGAGACATCCTATAATGGAACCGCCCAAATTATAAGAACACAAGTATAAAAACAATCACCGAAGCAATTAAATTCCCGTACTTAAGCTCCTATAACTCCGGTAGTCTAATAAAATCATGAGAGATTTTAAACCAACCAACATACAAGTCAAGATCGTAGTGATTCAACACAACAAGTCATATGTTACATCCATTTCGTAAGTAGTTCAACATACATTAGAGTTCAATATAGTTATTACAACTCGAGTTCAAAGGTAGCGGAAGCAAAGTAGTTTGAAACCAACATCACCCTTATTTCAAATACATGCCAATACCAAGGTCAACTTCGAACAAAAGCATTAGAGACAAGATGACTCAGAAGGATCATGCCCATGATCACACTCCGCCACTACAGCAGGAGCCATCCAATTCTTGCAGTAACCATGATACATCACAACCTGCAATAAGTGGAAATAAACCCTGAGTACGAGGGGTACTCAGCTAGACTTACCCGTCATAAACCAGAATAATATGACACCAAGGAGTATGCAAAGCTTTCTTTTAGTGGGCTAGCTTGACTCATTTACGAAAAGCATAAGTTATCATGAATAAACCAATTTAAGTACTTTTGCATCATCTTTGTTATCACCTGTTAATCTAGGTAAGCACCTATGCTAAAGCAATCACTTGATTAACCATTAACATCAAAGTTACCATCTCAGGTTTAGCATTTTCAACATAATCCACATAACTATCCGTGTTCCATCATCATTACTATGATGCCATAGCTCGAGTCAAGTGCTCACTATCCAGGAGCGATGATGAATCGAATCGATTCCTAACCAGCTAGTGATTTATTCCTCACACAAACCACACTCACCGATCAAGTGAGCTACAGGTCACTAATGACACTATTTCGGTAAACGTCGTGGGATAACAATCATGGACCGCACTACCCAGGGGCCTCCTGACTGCCAGGAATCAGGACCTAGCCTGCCCTTGGGCTCACTCTTCATGCCCCCGTCTTACTCCCTTCAGCACCAATCTGCCAGCCTGAGTTTATCCTAGCCCAAATAATGTCACGAGCTTCGCGGTCGAAAGGTACGTTATTCGGCTAGCTAAATGTGAGTCATGCGTTCAACATGACAAGAGGGATGAGCAATGATCGGTCCTTAACTGACACAGACGGAAAACTACAAGCACCCTAGAACCCTGTCTGGTTGTATAACAACTATTCCATCCAGTCTCCAATTATCCATCAACACTTGGTTATTTTCAGGATATCCTCCATTCCATAGCTAAAGTATTCCAGTAACCATCTATAGTTGTCAGTGATAGGAAATCATCGATCACTACCGGTCTAAGCAGGGCTAAGCATTTATTCGATCCTACACCTAACAGGGTATAAGGATATGACAAGGTAGACAAGGGTATAATATATGCATCAATGGTTTCAATCAACTCCTATAACTTAATGCAATAATATATATAACATATATATTTAATTTATTTTATAAAGTAGGAGGCTTAGAATGCTCTAGGGCTTGCCTGGGATCAAACACTTAGGTTAGTGTTTGACAGATGACACTCGCTTGGCGAGCATCTCCCATCCCGACACTTGCTTAGTCCTTCCATTTTCGGGATAGGTCCACCAAACACCGTCTTCGGGTTTGGCTCCAACATCTCATCCTTCACGTGGTGCATCTAGCATACCTAGATGAGATGCAAGATGCATGTATATGAATATGATGAATGGTAACACAAGATGCATCACATAAGCATTCAAACAACACACAAGATTATGCAAGACATAGACACCAATAGCTATTTAATGAGCATCGCACAACCAATTATAAATGGCAAGCACACCAAGAATAACACAAGTTTAACAAGATCACAAACATCTTAACTTGACCATCATCAAGGGCATATAAGTCACACTTAGCAACATAGGGGGTAAACAACCACAACTAGCATCTGTCCATTTCTAGACTGCAAACAACAGCTGCATGTTTAGATCATAACTAGAATTATACAAATCCAATAATCATAAAACAAGACATTATCGAAAGCTTATGAAATTATCTACAACTCTTTTATTTACATCCAGAGCTGATTCTAAAGCTAACCAAGCCAAAACATAGCAAGAAGCAAATCTGCCCAAGAGATGGACAGAAAACTGACATAAACTTCAGAGATACATAACTTGAGTTCTATTCATCCAATAAGGGTGGTTCTTAACTTTTTAGAAAACTTATGAAGTTAGCTACTAGTTTGTTATAATCATCTAAAGGTTATTCCATATGTAAGTAAGCCAACTAATGCAATCATTCAGATCTGTCCAGAGGACAAGCAAAACCTGACAGTAGACTTGCAAAATCTAAAACTCAAAAACCATCAGGCCTAAAATCATGAAACTTTAACACAAGCTATATCACAAAGTTTCCTACAACTCTTGTATTCACCACTTTCACAGAAAACATTATTTTCATGCTTAATTTAATCATAGCTCATATTAAAGCATTTATTAAGCACTCAAGCAAGGTGAATAAAAAACTAGACCATATTGCATCCAATGACCATAAAATTTTTTACCACACATCAAACATTACATAAGTAGCATTCCATAAAAATTTCACTTCATTTGGGGACCTAGATCTGCAGTTATGAAAAATAACAAATTCAACTAGCATTAAAACCCTACTGCAGAAATCTATTCTTGCAGCTAAAACTTTAAACTAAAACATGCCATATTATAGATCTACTACATATACAGTTTCACAAGGATTCCAAAAAGTCCACATTTTCTATTTTATGAATTTCGTATGATTTACTGTGCATTTTCAAAGTTTCAGCACATTTAAACAAATAGGTCCATATGGCACTATTCATTTGAGTCACAGACTTCGCAAAAAGGCCCCTTCCTTTCTTCAAATTTGAGCCCGAGGTCCTTGACGGGAAATAAGCAGAGGAGGGTCATCGGGGAGCTCGATTTCTGGCTAGGGGAGCGGCCGACGACGGCGGGGAAGAGGCGGGGGAGTACCCAGGGGTCCACGCGCCCTCGCTGGTGCCTCCAGCTCGGCTCGAGGTGGCCAGAGGCCGGCTGGCCATGAGAGCACGGCGGGTCGGGGGCTGCGGCCGCGCCGGCAACAGCAGACGGCTGCGGCTGGACGGCCGACGAGGCGCGCGGGGCAGTGGCGGACCCGGCTGCATGTGTGGGAAGCTATAGTTGGGCAGGGCGCGGCCGGTGGTGGCCCTACCACGCGTGTGGCAGGCATGATGTATGGCCGCGGCACGGCAGGCTGGCTCCGGTGACTGCGGGCTCCGATGAGCATGAGCGGGGCATAGAGGGGAGTGAGGAGGAAATGGGGGTGCCGGCAATCGAACATAGAGAGAGGTGGAGGGATGGAAGCGGCAGTGGTCGAGCTCACGCCGGCCATGGCCATGGCGATGGCGTCTGCGCTCAAGCGTGCGAGTGAGCGAAGAGGCGAGGAAGGGAGCAGAGAGTGAATGGGGACGCTCAGGTGCTCTCCATCGCGAGTGGAGAGGCAAGAGGGGCGCGCGGCAAGGAGGAGGACGCGCGGCCGTCCATTGAGGGCGCAAACTCGTGCATGTCAGCCACATTGGCATTTCTTTGGGCACCTGGCGTGCGTCTGGGTGGCTTCCTTGGGATCAAATTTTTAGCATCTTCCGGGCATATTCGTATCTGGGCGCCTATAGTAAAGTTGCGGCTCTCCTGATGATCTACAAGATTGCTTAAGGGGTCCTAGTTAAAAGGGATCTGAATCAGCGGGTAATTAAGCCCCAAATTGATAGTGTCAACAACTTAACAATGGTTAAGCCTTGTTCTACTTGAGCTCGCATTACATGGTCAAAATGTGGTCAAACTGATCCCAACCTTTTGTATGTCCTTCTCCATGATGCAAACTCTAACTTTTATAATTGGCTCAACTTGAGTTTCTTAACAAAAATCTGAGAACGAGAGACACCAATGCCGATGTCGATGAATTTCCCGACTTAGAATATTTGTAAGTGCTAAAAACTATAGCAGATTCAATCTTTGTGCCCCAATTAGACTCGCTTCTAGGCTGATCTAGCTCTTGGTCCAAAAACAAAGCTTCTTCTACATAACATGAACTACAACTCTCATTTAAGGTCCAACCTCAAAACTAGTATAGAACCTACTCTTATACTTTGACCAAAGTAGTATCACGATAAAGCTTGAACTATCCTTTTTGGATCCATGGAAGCAGTTTTTGGCCACTTGCTCAATATGAACCCTTAATAACTTTTGCTGTAGAGTTCAATTAGAGTCATTTGAGCAAGGTTGTAAGGTTTGGTTGATGACCTATATTTCTGTAGCACCTGGTTTTAAGGACAGAACCAGACATATACCATATGTGAAATAAAGAAGTCAAATCTCACATATAGCCGCAGATAAGTGTAATATCAAGAGACAAATGCTTAATAAACATAATGCAACAGTATAAGATATAACCTTAGAGAGAACACAGCGGAAAGGCAACTTCGAACACCGGGTGTAGACTTCACTCCAGGAACAAAACTAACTGGTTGATCACAAGCCTAACTCCTCCAAACTCTAGCAATCTGGTACTCATCCTGAGGTGTGGGGGAAATAGCAAGGGTGAGCACATGTCGTACTCAACAAATATACCATGGGGTTCATGAGGCTCAAAAGGTTTGACACAGGTTTACTGCGATAGCTTTTAGTGAGTCATCTTTTTAACATTAGAGTAGCAACAAGTTACCATAAGCCCAAATAACCTCATGATCATGTAAACGAGAATAATGTATAGCAAGAAACAATAATCATTAGTGAGCATCAATATCATCAGTATCGTTATCATCAGTGTTCATCATTTATTCTGTAAGGGTCCAAGGCCACTCGTGACCGTGAGCACGGCTGTTATAATAGTTTTACACTCTGCAGAGGTTGTACACTTTCACTGTGAGTCGTGATTTACCCTTTCGCCCGAGGTAGCTAATCTCTTGACCCACTTCCAAAGAAGGTCGGTAGGGTTCACTATGAAGTCTTTCAAATGTTCATCTAACAAGTTAGGGCCATTAGATTCACTCGGCAAACAGATGTAGAGCCCCCCTTCCAAATGGCACAATGACGCGCAGCCTATACACATAAGGACAGAGGCCGCACTATACCCGATTTGTCAAGCCATTCTTACGCCATGAAGGTTACCACTAACAAGCTAGAAAAGGTCCTCATACTTGACTAAAGCCAGAGCCATATAGCCCTCACAGTTATACTGTAAGTCCTGGATGTTCGCTTACAGATGAGTCCTTATGGAGAGAAACTAGAGCACCATAAAAATAGCCCAATGCTCTAGCCCCCTTGAGCCATGTTGCTATAAAGCATCTTTTAAACGTTTATTGCATATACCATTAGTCAAGTTACAGATCATGGTTATTTGTCTTGAGCACTAGCATAAATATTACCCAATGCAATGTTCCACCAGTGTCAAGATACAAGATACAAAAGCTAGGATATCCTTAGGGATTACAAGGTAGACACATGCACATGAATTAAATGTATTAAAGCTGAATAGGAAACAAGGATGATCCCATGCTATACTTGCCTTAAACTGAGATCCTTCTTCTGTAGATTTGTAACCTCCAAACAACCGCTTCTTGATCACCATGTAAATCTCACCAACTAGACAGGATTTATAAAGCACCACACAAGCATCCATGCAATCACACATGAAGCAAACAATAGAACTAAATTAGAACAATACACCAAACAATAAAGAGGTTTGAAAACTAATCTACGCATTGCTACGAACACACATACACGAAAAACATGCTAATCAGAGCTATGGTCATAAGGGTGTATGAACGACGGAGAATAGAGCTATCGTTTAAGAGGACACGTCTATCGGAGTTTATAACAAAACATAGAAAACGAACTATATGCTTAATCCATTTTAGTTATTGAGAGAAAGTGATGGATATTTGAGAGAAATACCCTAATAATTGAATTGGTTCAGATTATAATTTATTTAGAGAGAACGAGGTTAAACCTTACTCACATTTTATTTATAAATAATCCATATTATTAATTAATTAATTTAAACATTTATAATTCATATAAGACATAAAACATGTGGAAACAACTAATCGAACCATCTAATGTTTCATTTTTAGACTAAACAAATTATAATTAACAAAGAAACATTTAAGTTGTTATTTACCAAGTTAACATTTTATTATTTATAAAAGACTGGGGGTAAACCTAAATTAATTTTAATTCAAAGAGGCATTGAATACTTATCAATAAAAGTGCATCTAAATTGAATTTATATGAATCATGTTTAACTATGCAACTTATAATTAATAAATACATATCTAAGTTGAAAGGTAATTATAAAAGATCAATATTGTCCTATGTTGCTTTTATTTAGAAACAAGTTTGTATAATCATTAATCGAATTAATAGGATCAATTTCATAAACAAATGACATAGTAAATGTTGCCGCTAGCATGTAGCTTTGGTCGGCACGATCTCAAAATTACAAGAACGAGTTACTACACTAGGTGGCTTTTACTTATAAATGTATTAAATAAATGTTAATCAAATTGCATTTCAATTAATAAATTCGTAAATGAATGACTTGACAAAGGTTAGCACTAGTGCGTAGAACGCGACGACACAATTCTAACGCAACTTGAATGAAGCGAAACGGAGTTAAAACGAAAGAACCGTGAGAGATCAATTACCGATTATAGGTGGTGTATTTCTATGGTATTTATGGATTTATTTTCTAAAATGAAAATGGGCATAATGCATACGTGGCGTGGTGATGGCATCATCAAGCTAACAACAACAAAACTAGGAACGCACGGCTGGGCTGCTCTCCGCTAGCTCTGCTTGCACGCGGTGTCGCGTCGCGCGTGCGTGCGAGATGGGTGGCGGGATGCAGATCAGGGAGGAGAAACTAACATGAGGCGTGATGAAGTCCTCACCAATGTCGGACAAGGAACAGCGATGTCAGCATTGGAGCAGAGAGCGGCGATATCAGGTTTCACATGCGGGCTCCTCCAACTGTCGGCGACGCTGCATGGCTGTGGCAACGACAGTCAAGAGAATGGAGATCAGTAGATTGGCGTTGACAGATATTTAGCATGTAAATCACGTACGTGTACAGAGAGCTTACATGGTACGCAGGATCCATTGTTAGTGTACATGATTAGAAGCAATAACTTCAGCAACCGGAGAAGCTAATAGACAAGATAGGCAAGAGCGATGCGGGTGTTTCTTACCAAAGCACGACAACAATGGAGCAGGCCGGACGGCGTGGTGGAGCTCAGCCGGTCCGATCACGCGAGGTGACACGGCCACGTACAGGCGCTGGGAGGTGACGGTGCTGCGGACAAGTGAACGGACGAACGACTGCGGTAGCGACGATTTGCGGCGGCGGCGCGAGAGCTCCGAGCGCTGTGCTGTTACAAAGGATCAGGAAACGATGATGGAGTGCAGCGCATTGCATATATATGCTATAGAGGCTCCCAGGATAGAAAGCATGGAGATCATGAAGGATTCGGCAGCTCCAAAGAAGGAAGACAGAGACGTCCTTTCCATCGCAAGGAGGAGGACGGCAACGCTGTACAGCGGCCCTGCGTAGTAGCCAAACAGGTGACGTCTAGGCCAACAGCAACAGCCGAAACAACAAGCTACCAGGCCAAAAGGAAAACCAACGTCAATCAAGGAAGAAAATAAGGCAACGTTTCCTTGCTTCCTTCAAAAGATATTTTACATTATATTATATCATTATGTTAAGGAAACAAATACTTGGAGCAAAAGAGCCGAACTGATAAGAGATGGATACCCAGCAGGAGCTTGCCCGCGAACGTGTAACAAACTCCGTAAGAAAAAGGGGAGAAAAGGAGGGATCGATGAGCTCAGGCTTGTATATATATATATACAACAGATGGTCATATATGGCAAGCATCGTGATTGAGTTTGACATGAAATGCTTGATGATTAATGATATATATATATATATATATATATATATATATATATATATATATATATATATATATATATATATATATATATATATGAAACTGGGCAGCGTCGACTTGTCCGTCAAGTATTTTCTCTGATGATTTCCTTTTCCTTTTCTTTCACTCGTGAATCAAAGATCATGTACCTGACCAAAATAATCTTATTCCATAATTATCCACCCAAAATTAACATGCACGCATGCAAGCATGTATTTCTCCCTTACCAAAATTGATTCGGCTCAATTAACTTTGTTGACCTCCTGATTCCTTACTTCAAATCCACCATGCACACTCACACATAAATCTAAATTAAATAGCTGGCTTCCACTTGTTTCTCCGGTTAGACAACAGGACCATGTAGTAATCCTTCATCAATGCTGATAATCTGTTGTTGCCTCCATCCACGTGTCAGCACTTGACCAATAGAGCACCAGCCACTTTTCTTTATCTTAAAAATTCCTGGGAGGTTTGGAGCGGTAGGTTATGGATGATGATATTGATAGAGTGATTTGGATTACAAAGAAAAGAGTTTGGGAAGCCCCAAACAAAGTCTTAAGTTGAGGAACAAGAAATTTGATCTCAGAAAAAGACGAAGACATACCGGAGAAGGATGGTCGACCTACTAAATGCATTTTAAAGATTTTGCATCACATAAAACCATATGCACCAACATGCATTACACAACAATGTTGCTAAACCCTATGATAAATCTTAATTTATTAGAAGAAAAAATGATTTCTTATGTTTTCATGAGCACCAAAATTCAAAATTAAATCAATTTTCATCTATTTCGAAAGGAGCAAAATTAGGGTGTTACAATTTCCATTCACTTAATAGTGCATATTCAAGCACTTAGTAAAGCCATTCCAACAAGGATATAACTTATCATTTCATGTGACTTTTTGATTCCAAACTTCATGAAACTTTTTGAGTGACCAATATATATGGGTATTGATGTGAGACACATGAAGATATTCCAATAACACCACCCAAGCATATATCTTGAAAAGGCCTATATGTAAAGCAAGGGTGCAATATCCAAGTTTAGGTTGGGGCTCCTTTCCATAGGTTTGACCTTGATATCTTCATTACCACTTAATTTGTCATGTTTGAGCTCAAATCCACCGCTTAACTGGTGACAAACACCTAGGGTGTTACACATCCTACATAATAGAGACGCAATAGGGCGCATATCTAAGTGGACAGTTGAACTTGGCGCTCTCAACGTTGATTTCACCCCATGAAAAGCGATCAAATCTCAAGCCCTTGCTGATTTTGTTACTGAATGGACAAAAATTCAACAACCTACGCCAAATGCCATCCTCGACCATTGGAAGATGTACTTTGATGGGTCACTCAAACTAGGCAGGGCTTGCGCAGGCATTCTCTTCATCTCTCCAGACGAAAAGCAACTCAAATATGTCCGTCAGATATTATGGCAACCCACGAACAATGAAGCATAGTACGAAGCACTCATCCATGGGCTTCGGGTAGCTATCTCCCTTGGAATCAAGCGACTTCTCATCTACGTGACTCGGCAATAGTTGTCAATCAAGTCAACAAGAATTGAGATTGCACCAAAGACAACATGGACGCTTATTGTGCTGAAGTACACAAATTGGAGAAAAATTTTCAAGGACTAGAAATTTTACATTTCTTGCATGATTCAAATGTCGTGGCAAACATCCTCGCTAAGCTAGGGTCAGACAGGGCAAAGGTCCCACCCGGTGTGTTTGTGGAGGAGTTATCAGCACCCTCTATCAAACAACCTGGTGAGATAACCCCTAAACTCCCAGCACCAGCTACTCAGATTTTGGTAATCACCCAGTCATGGACTCAATACTTCATCGATTACATCAAAGAAAACAAGTTACCAACAAACAAAGAAGAAGCAAGAACTATATCCTTGTAGGAGACAACCTCTATAGAAGAGCTGCATCATCAGGAGTACTACTAAAGTGTGTCTCATCAGAAAAAGGCAAGGAGATCCTAGACAAAATCCACTTGGACAACTGTGGCAATCACGCGGCCTCAAGGACTCTAGTCGGTAAAGCTTTCCGCTCCGGATTCTACTGGTTGACTGCTTTGAAGGACGCAGAGGAACTCGTCAGAAAGTACAAAGGTTGCCAAATGTTTGCAAGATAGGCTTACGTCCCAGCACACAATCTTATCTATATCTCACCTGCTTGGCCATTCTCCTGCTGGGGGTTAGATCAGGTAGGACCTCTCAAGAAAGCCAAGGGCGGTTTTGAATGCATCTTTGTGGCCATTGATAAATTCACCAAGTGGATCAAGTACAAACCGCTCGTAAAATACAGCGCAGCCAAAGCAATCGAGTTCATCGAGGACATCATGCATCGCTTTGGTATGCCTAATCAGGTCATCACAGATCTGGGTTCTCCCTTCACGGCTATTGAATTCAAGAGTTGGACACAAGATTGCGGTATCAGCATTGATTATGCATCAGTCGCCCACCCAGAGGCCAATGGACAGGTAAAAAGAGCCAACGAACTTATACCCAGATTGTATGAGGATCTAGAAGACTATGGTTCCAAGTGGATTGAAGAGTTACCCAAAGTAGCATGGGGGCTATGAACTCAAATAAGCAAAGCCACCGGGTACTCACCTTTCTTCCTAGTCTACAGATCAGAAGCAGTATTAGCAGCCGACCTGATCTGGACATCGCCAAAGATTGAGCAATATGATGAAGGAGAAGCTAAACACACCCGAAGACTGGAACTAGACAACACAATATACTAATCAATCCAACGCAAAAGGCTAACGCCGATTGGATGGAAAGGCTATTACTTAATCATGGTCGAGGGCCTAAACTAGTATCAACACTACCATACAGTCAGCCCGCTATCTCCAAGGTTTGAGACGCCACTATAACAAAAGTACCCAACCTCGTTCCGTTCAAGTCGGGGATTTGGTACTTCGCCGAGTGCAAAAAGCAAATGGACATCACAAACTACTTAGCCCGTGGGAGGGACCCTTTATCATCGCTAAGGTCATCGGACTACGAACTTATGAGTTGATAACTGAGGACAGAGTATAAGTCAGAAATTCATGGCACATCAGCCAGCTACGAAGATTCTACGCCTAAGAACACAAGATTGATTTTTCTTTAGCACAAAACACTATGTAATCAAGATTCATGCTCAAAGTAGTAAAGATAATGTTCCTCATCAACACTTGCCTTATTGAGATCAACAAAACATATCCCGAGTTGTTTTCACAGCGCGGATGAGAGCTAGATAGCGTTCGCCCTATCCCAGAGTTATTCAACCCAGATAAGAGCAAAAGAGCTGATCAAGCTTGAGCTCGCCCTATCCCAAGTCTTTTCAGACTTGGATATGAGTAAGAAGGCTAACAAGCCAACACTCAACCTATCCTGAGTTGTTTCATAGCAGATGAGGGCTAGATAGCGCTCGCCCTATCCCAAAGTTATTCAACCCGGATGAGAGAAAAATAGCTGATCAAGCTTGAGCTCGTCCTATCCCAAGTCTTTTCAGGCTTGGATGAGAGTAAAAAGGTTGACAAGCCAACACTCGACCTATCCCAAGTTGTTTCATAGCGCAGATGAGAGCCAAATAGCACTCGCCCTATCTTGGAGTTATTCAACCCTGATTAGAGCAAAAGAGCTGATCAAGCTTGAGCTGGTCCTATCCCAAGTCTTTTTGGGCTTGGATAAGAGTAAGAAGGCTGACAAGCCAACACTCAATCTATCTCGAGTTGTTTTCACAGCGCGGATGAGAGCCAGATAGTGCTCGCCCTATCCCGGAGTTATTCAACCCGGATGAGAGCAAAAGAGCTGATCAAGCTTGAGCTCACCCTATCCCAAGTCTTTTCAGGCTTGGATAAGAGTAAGAAGGCTGACAAGCCAACACTCAACCTATCCTGAATTATTTTCATAGCGCGGATGAGAGCCAGATAGCGCTCACCCTATCCTAGAGTTATTCAACCTAGACGAGAGCAAAAGAGCTGATCAAGCTTGAGCTCATCCTATCTATTCCTAGCATGAATAAGAGCAAGATAAGCTACAGAAGCTAATACGCTCAAACTATCCTGATTTTAACTAATCAGATGAAAAAAGTCGAGTGATCCATCGTCGGCGCTCGCCAAGATTCATGAAGCCACAAAGACAAGAGTACGGCCAAAAGAAGGGACGAAGCTCTAAAGCACCTGGATACGCCTACAACGACTAAGGCTTGCGTCCAACACATAGCAGAAAATGCTAAGGAAAAACTCTACAATCGCAAGGAGAAACAACTCAGAAAGAGTAACACAAGAAACAACTACTCAAATAACAAAGAAGTTTTTTTACAAGATAGAATTTAAAAAGAGTATCTTTAAAGGAAGATATGGGGCATTTGAGCATCACAGAGCCTAGCTATTAGCTTCATCATCGGAAGGAAGGATCCGAATCTCAACCTTCTCGGCAATATGGCTGGCCAAAGCCTCAAACTCAGGCTCCGCTCTCTCAATGGATTCTAGGTAGTTTTCATCATCAGTTGGTTCTCCAAGCTTCTCCAAGGGGACGTTTGGATCAAGAACCTGGACATGCGTAAGGATGTTCTTAACACACGCCTGAACTCCCTCTTGACAAAGCCTTGGAGACGCTGAGCGATCAGTGGGATGAAGGCGCCCCAACTACTATCATCTTCAGGAGTCCAGAGAAGCTTGGTGGCGGACTTGAAAGATTTCTAGAAAGTTGAAAATCTTTGATCAGAGACCACCAGCTTGCCAGACAAGTCTTCAATGGACTTCTTGGCCTCCACAATATCCCTATTAGCTCCACATCTAATTAGCTTGGCAAGAGCAAGCTCTTCCTCAGCATGCGTAGTTACCTCATCCACCCGGTTGAACTCAACCTAGTGAGTCGTCTTCATCGTCTCTAGATCCTCTGAGAGCTTTTTGATGCTCTTCTGAAGGGCTGTTCACAAAGAACACGGATCAAGAAACCTACAAGAAAAGAAATGAATGAAGCACACAAAAAGTACTCAGAATACCTTCACACTCCCGCTTGTAATCATCATATTTTCCAAATGCCTCCTTTAAGGCAGCCAGGGAGTCCTCCTTCCTCTGCTCCGAGTCACCAATTTGATCACGGAGGGCCTCTTCGGATGTTCAGCATCCCTGGTGCTCTGATTCTAGCTCAACTTATTTGCAAGCCAGTTCTGCCTTCAGCTGATTCACTTCAAAGACCAATTTCCTCTTGACTTCACCTGAGCCAAAGAAGCTGGATTGGTCTTGAGAAAAGACCTTTACACAGAAGAGAGGAAAAATAAGAAAGAGAAGGAACAAAAAGAAGCCAGGCCACCAAAAAGAACAAGGAAAAAATGCCTACCTAAAGTAGCTCACCAAAAGAAGCCACCCCGGCGGAAAGGCCCACCCACGCCATGGTTAGCTTCGAGAGGCGGTGGGTGGCATCAAATTCCAGCACCACATCCTCGGCTAAATGTCGGGAGGGCGAGGAAGTCAACGCCAGGACCAAAGCCGTGTCCAACACAGCAGAAGCCCCAGCTGTATCCTCGGTCGGGCGCCCCACTGTAAGGTCCAAATGGCTAGAGGGGGGTGAATAGCCTATTTAAAATTCTACAAGCTTTACTAAACAACCACGTTAGTATAAAAGATGGCTAAGCTAATTCTAGCACTAGCTCAACTACACTATGCAAGCCACCTATACAATACTAGTGAGGCAAGGCTATGATCTCTAATACACACCAACAAGATTAAGTCACTAAGCTACTTACTCCTATGTGATAAAAGCTACACTAGGACTAATACAAGAAAGTAAAGAGCAAGTGACTTGATTCTTATACCAACAATGTAGAGAAGTAATGCACTTGAAGAATTAATCACAATGATGAACCACAAGAGAAATCCTCGGCAAAGAGATGACACAATATTTTTTACCGAGGTTCACTTGCTTCCCGGCAAGCTACTCCTCGTTGTGGCGATGCACCCACTTGTCGGTTCGCGAGCTAATCGACTATCAAGAGTCGAGCCCTCGGCGGGCGCCGCACAACCGCACACAAGATGGGGATCCTCTAAGCCACGAGCTCCACTAGAGTAACCAATTTGTGAACTCCCGCGGGGAAGGATCAAGATCCCCTTACAACACTTGGTGAGGGCTCCAACAATCTCTAATTGCGAGCTCAATCACCTCCACTACTCCAAGCCGTCTACCGTGTCGGGAAACACGGAAGAGTAACAAGAAATCCGCAGCAACTCGAAGATCAAGTGCCTCTAGAATGCAACTCTCAAGCAATGCACTTGAATTTCACTCAATCTCACTTAAGATGTGCAACCAAGCAAAGAGATGAGTGGAGGGGTTGTTCTCTAGCTCAAAGGATGTTTCTAGGTCTCAAAATGTGCAAGATTACCCTCAAACCCCGGACAACGTCTATTTATAACGAAGGGATACGCAGCTAGCCGTTACCGGACGACGCAGTTCAAAACGCGCTGACCGGACGCTCCGGTCAGGGTGACCGGACGCGTCCGGTCACTACAGGACAAGTGTGAACAATATGCGTCAGAGGTTACCGTTGTCGTGACCGGACGCGCTCAACCGTTTGACCGGACGCGACAGTGCCAGCGTCCGGTCGCGTTCCAGTAAGCTCCCGTCGAGACCGGACGCGTCCGATCGCACGTGACCGGACGCGCCGCGCGTCCGATCGGCACTCCGCTGCGCTCTGCCCCTCTGGACGTCTGACCGGACGCTCCGGTTCCGTGAGGGACCGGACGCGCCGGTCGCGCGCTCTCCCTCTGCGCACAAGAGAACTGACCGGACGCGCTGGTCAGGCCAGACCAGCGTCCGGTCAGAAACCCTAGCGAGCAGCACTGTGATGAACTGACCGGACGCGTCCGGTCAAATCGAGACCGCGTCCGGTGCAGCGTCCGGTCATCACAGTGACCACCGTTCGCCTCCGTTTCTTTTCGGACTTCCGGCGCAGTAGAAAATAGGCATTTCACTTCTCCAAAAAGCGCCGAATCCTGCCTCGCAAGCTCGGCGGGAGGGAGAGAGGAACCCAAACCCCTCTCTACCGCTTAAACTCCACTGCCTTCGCAAATGTGCTAACACCACCAAGTGAACACCACAATGTGCATGTGTGTTAGCATTTCACAAACATTTTCCAAGGCATTATGATAGCTCTCAACTAGATCCTAATGCATATGCTCAAGACATTGATCTAGTGGCACTTGATTCCCGAGCTAACCGTGATTGCCCCTCTTGATAGTCGGCTAAGTATCCTAAACCCGGTCAATCACTTCTCTACTCATCTTAGACCGGCAAAAGGAAAACCCTATGGTTATACCTTTGCCTTGCGCTCCTAGATCCTTCTCTTCCACTTGATCATCATGTCCATCATTTTATGTGCATTCCATCATGATCAACATTTCATGTCCATGCACCATCTCTTTGTGATCTTGTGGCCACCACTCCTTGCCACGTACACCTTCATCACATGTGTTGCTTATGCCTAACTCAAAACACTTAACACATGCCATTAGCAACTTGGTGTCATTAATTACCAAAACCAAACTTGGACTTTCACCCACCACGGTCATGACCTCTGTTGGATGCGCAGACTCAACGGCAGGTTGCTCAGCAGGGATCGCCATTTCTCCCGCCCCTGCCTCACTAACCGTCGCTCCGAGTCTTCCGACACAATAAGTGAAACGGGCCCAGTCAACTAAGAAGAAGCCAATAGGGGATTGGGGGAGGAAGTCAATGAGGATCTTCAAAGCATAAAAGAAGTCATCAAAGAAGGATCAGGGTCAAAAGGCAAAAGAATGGCAAACAAGTCAGAAAAAGCTTACTTGGTGCTCCTTCTCTTCATGCCAATATTCCCAAGCCAACTAGAAGACCTAGGTGGGGGCATGGGGGCTAAAAAATATCAGTACCAGCCTGCTCCAGGGCTGACAAGACTGGCACTTGAGTTCCTGTAGAACTCTGACTCGACCCCCGCTTACTGCCAAAGACAAAAAGAAGATGAGTCATCAAAAGAACTCGGGACAATGCAAGATAATAATAGATATGCACTCTAACTACTCACCAACGAGTAACGAGGGTCGCGCTATCGTCCTCATCCTCGTCCTCGAGGATCTCCGCCGCACTGCCATCTAAAGAGAAAAAAGTACTCGAGTAAGGAAACATACAAACAATAAAGGAAAATAAAGAACACTGATGCGTTCACCTAGGAGCATACTACCTATGGCTTGAGTACCTGCGCGAGTACTCAGAGGACAAGGCTTCTTAGTAGCAGACGCACTGGCGGAAGTGTCATCCACCCGCACCCTCTTGCTGGTGGAACGAGGAGCTCGAGGAACTGGGCGAGACACATACTCAACAAATGGATCGAGTTCTCCAAGGGAAACACCAGGAAGAACAGTAACGGTTCAAGACTTACTAACTCCTGAGGCTCTAGCCTAGCTCCCATCGACCACCGCCCCAATAGGATTGTATTCGGTAGGAAGCGGGGGCAAATCATTAAAGTTCTGCCCCAAGTGCTACAGATAACCAAACAACAAGATTGAGCAAAAGAAACAAAGAAGGAAACTACTCATGAAGAAATAACAAAAACAACTTACAGAAGGGGGCGGATTCATAGTAGTGTACTCCTTGACTTGGAGAGGAGCAACACTCGCATCCTTCAAGATTTTGTGGAGGCGTCCCAAGACCTCCTCCTCCATCAGCTCCTGTGTAGGAACCATCCGGGATGGGTCCTCCACTCTGGCATACTCAAAGCCATACCTCTCCCTCGCCTTCAGAGGCTACACTCGGTGACGGAGGAAACTGGCCATGATACCAAAGTCAGTCAAGCCCTGCTGCTTCAAGACCTTGATCCGCTCAAGGAAATACTTGATCTTCTTGAGGTCTTCTGGTGACAGAGGCAGCTTCTCCCAGTAGTCATTCACAACTAGACCGGCATCCGAATGCACTGCGAGGGGAGGAGCCATGTTCCCAGCATAAAACCACTCGGATCACCAGTCCTTAACCAAGTCAACCAGGTTGTACTCGAAGAACTCTTTCTGCTTACTTTAGTGAAATTGGATACCACAACCACCCAGGATGGAAGTACTATCACTCCGGAGGCATGGTTTCAAACGAAAGAGGTAGCGGAATAAGGAGATAGAAGGGAGGATTCCAAGAAAGGTTTCACAAAAATGAACGAACACAGAAAGGTAAAGAACTGCGTTTGGGGTCAGATGGTTTAAAGAACTATCAAAATACCGAAGGAATCAGTGGAGAAAAGGAGACGCTAGGAGGCAGAGTCTAGCATAGATGAAGGATACGAAGAGAACGATCTCACCAGGACTGAGGGAAGGAACCCGGTGCTCACTAGGAATCTTCCACTCAGCAAAACCCTGATCCTGGATCAAGTCGTCGCTGACCAACTCCCTCAGCTGATCCTCTGTGGTGCTCGGAGCGGGCCAGACCTTCTCTGCGGCCCTTATGGCAATGAATTCTTGGTTCTTGTTCACATGGAGCACCTCCTCCTCATCCACTAAGACAGCCTTCGACTTGCTGGACGAACCTCTCTTCTTGCCTATACACTAGATGGTGCTCTCCTCTCAGAAAACAAGACGGCGACGGCACGTGAGCAGTGGCAACACACGAATGGCGGCGACGGCGACTGCCGAGCTCTGAGAGGGGATTAGGGTTTGGGAGACCAATGGCGGAAGGCAAAGAGCAAGTGAAGAGGAGAAGAAGGGAAAGAAATTGTTTTTATAACAGTAAAAATATGGCCCAAACGGCCCGTTAAGCCAACGGATCGTTTCCACCATTTGCGCATTGAATGTAGGACGTGACCGAAGAGACAGATGGCACGCTTTTTCATAATGGAACAGTGCAACAGGCATATTTCAGACTTATCTGTTCACATGGTACTATTACCGACTAGTTCCAGCATGCACTACTCAGTGAGAAGTCAACATTTACAATATGAACAAAGAAGACCCAGAAATAACCTAGGAAATATTCAGAAGAACTCGGGAAAACTCAGAAGACAACATTCAGGCAAAAGATCCTTTTTCATTACTAATATCTTCGAAAGATACAAGATTACAGATCTTACAAGACCCAATGAACTCAGTATTACGACGAACAAGGTAGCAACAAGGAGTCCAGAAAGAACACGGCTCTAGAAACGACTACACGCTCCTAGTTGCTACAATGCAGAATACACTCTACTCGACTACACTGTTTTCTTCAAAGGAAGGGCGCAGTGCATCCAAGATTGGTGTCAGCGGCATAGCGAGGCAACATGGACCAGGTGAGGCTCGCGGGCATTAGTCTATCCAAGTTCGATGTGATGCTGGATCAGGTGCCGATCTGCACCGGACAGTCGCGAGACAGAGTGGAAGGATCAACCCAGAGCTGCTAAATGAGGGAACGAGTCCCAAATCACAAGACTTCTTCCACCTACCAGCACGTACTACCTAGTACAATGCCACTACGAGATTAGTCTACCTCTAATCTCTATCACAAGACTTCTTCCACCCCTACAAGATATACAAGACTTACAACTCACGCCCGAGGGCTGCTCTACTTCACGAACTATCATATTTATGACTACAAGACTTCAAGATCTACACCAAGGCTTTACCGGTTTGCAGCAGCTCGCCAGGGGGTATTTATAGGCCAAGGAGTGGCGTACATGGACCTAGTACACCAACAAATCCAACCTGAAAAAGGATTCAGAGAAGTGACAGAAAGCAGTAAAGGAAAAACAACCACGCCTGAAGACACAATACTCGAGGACGGTATATCCGAAAGAATATGCCAACACCATACAACTCATGACTAAGCAACATTTACACTCAACCACCACCAGCCACCTAACTCTGACAAAAAGGTAACTCACCTGAGTATTCGACTAGAAGACCCTCTTTCCAAGTTCTTTTTGGAAAAAAAAGAAGAACCCAGACAAAGGCTCGGGGGTTGTAGGGTACATATCCTCAGAAAAGATTTTTTAAGTTTTTTCGCTCAGAAGATTTAAGACCCTCTAACTTTTTGTTCCAAATAGCAAGAGGCTCGGGGTCTACACTCAGTGAGTGCGCTTTTTCTTCGAAAAAGCGCACGTCACCCCAGAAAATTCTCCCAGAAAAGACCACTTCAAGGCTGCTCTTCGAAAGAACCCGGATCAAGACTTGTTTCACCCGGCGAGACCAAAGGGAACAAGAGGGCTTTTAAGTACAACCATGAAATGCTCGGGGGCTTGTCGATGCAGGAGCCACATTTCTCCATATCGGCGTGATTACTGGCAGAGGGCCCTAGCCTGGCCCGCAAGCCAGACGAGAAGAGGCATGAAGAGAAGCGAAGCCAATTCCGAGTAGAATAGGCCAGACTAGCCGGACTCCTATAGAAAGTACCTTATGTAATTAGATCAGGACACTTTCTTTGGTTCCAACTTGGATTGTAACCGCACTATGGCCTGATCTACCGATATAAAGAGAGACTGTAGGCACCCTTGTAACAGAACACCACAATATACCAAACAATCTGGTTCTTTTTTTGTGAAATAAAACTGTAGGAGGTGATGAAGAATCCTCATATTGCCGCAGATGGGTACACTTACGAAGCAGAGGTCATAAAGGGCTGGCTCCACAGTGGGCGCAGAATGTCCCCACTGACAAAATTGCCTCCGGCAAACCATCATCTCATCCCAAATCATGCTCTTTATTCTGCCATACAGGAACATTTCAAGCAGCAGCAGCAGAAGCCACCATTGTAAAACTTTTTCGCGAATGTGCCTAAGCATGCGTTTCATTAGGAGGAAGAGAATTACACAACATAGCCACCATCACAATTGGTTCTTTCTATTTTCAAGAACTCGTGGGAGGTTGGTGAATCCACGCATTAAGAGAAGAAAAGATGAGGCAAACGAACCCGCTCCCAATTGGTCCATTCAACTTTAGTTTTGTTATCGTTTTGATTCGATAATCTATCATTAGTTCAGAAGCCTTCTCTTTGGGATGTAAGTTGCAACTCGCAGTGAATTGTACATTTGTACATAAGAGTATTGTGATTGGAACCAAAATGTTTCAGGTTCAATCGACATTTTTTTCTCGGTCACGCAAAAGGTTTGCGCGTCTTTATATTAAGGTAGAGAAAAGTTTAATACAACACGCCTTAGCGGCGCCCTAGGGGGTCAGAAGAATTGTACATGGACGCTCAGACCCACCCTAGTGTACTGAAATCTATGGTGTTACATTGGGAAGTGATGAACCCGAAACGAGACACCGGCTAGGAGGCCTATGCCCGCACGAGCGGCGGCGGCGCCGCATGTGTGCACCCACGTTGCCGTCCGTCGGGAACAGCTCATGAAGCGCCACCATATGATCGGGGTCACCGCCGTAGATTTCTTCGTACGCCTTTATGGCCGACGTGGACGGAGTAGGTTCAATCGACATTCATTGGCTTCCATGTTTAGTTTTGTTATTAAAATCTCAGGATGAACTGCAAGTATTCAGCAAGCGAATATATGTAATCAGAGCACCTTTTCTTTGAGATGAACCATTTCCTGGGATGTAGCAAATTTGTATCTAACTTTTTTTTGTTATACATATGAATACAGAAACTCTGCACTCTCACATTCTGCTATATATCTGCATAGTTTGAAGTCTAGAACAATAGCACATTTCAAGTATCCATCAATGATATATATATTTAACCTTTTGCTTGTTTTACACTTTTTCGAATTCGATCATGAACCTGAACAACAACAGGAGTACGTACTAGAAGAATTCAGAAGTCTCAATATGGTTAGCGGCGCATGCCCTCTCATGCAAACATATATAAGCGGCCAACTTAATTAGCTTGCTGCAGGTCCGCAGGCTGCCGGACGAAGGGCATACAAAAAGTCTCTAGTAGAACTGGATGTTGGAGTTGTAGAGGGTGTCGGGCTTCCAGGACGCCGGGATGACGTCTTTGGCGATGAGCTTCTTGCCGGACTCGCTGGTGAGGCGGATGGAGAAGGGGCCCTTGAGCGGCTTGGGTGTGTCAAACCTCCAGATGGCGCCCCAGGAGAGCTTCATCGGCTTAAATAACCCCGGCGCCGACTTGTCCTCGAGTTCCATCAGCACGATGTTGCCGTCGTCCGCCACGTTCTTGACCAGCACGGCCAGGTAGTTGGGGTTGCTCCCCTTCTCAACGTGGAACAGGATCTTCGCCCCAGGCAACTTGCACCGCACCCTGCAGGACGACGGCCGGCGTGTAAGTTTTGCGCTGCTTGTTGCGTGTGCATGGCATATTGGACATGGACATGGAGAAGCTAGTTTTTCTGAGATCGTCGTCCAGCAATATATACCTCCTGAACTCCACGTCCATGATGCCGCAGTGGCGGAGCTTGTCGTTGAGGCCGGGCTTTGCCAGGGAGCCGAAGGCCTTGCCGCTGAAGTCGAAGTGGTAGGGAGCGATGGGCTCGTAGTTCATGTCGGTGATGAACACCGTGATCGGTTGGCCCGAGCACTCGGGTTTTTCCTTGCATCTCACCTGCATGAACAATGCCCAACATCATGTAAAGCAGTTAGCTGCTGCCCATGCATCCATCAAACCAAACGAAGGCATGCATGCTTCGTCGACAAGCAAACAGCAGAGTGAGATGCTGACCTCGTAGCATGAGCCGCAACCCTTGCCGTCCTTGAAGATGGGGATGTTACCGCAGGCCGTGAAGCCGTTGTAGGGTGGCAGGTTCACGTTCTTGATCCCGCACGCACCGCCTGCATCGTATATATCACACATGCATGCATGAATCATGATCGATCGATCGGCTGACCGCCGGCCGAATTGAATTCATTCCCAATCTCAAGGCAACCTGCTAATACTATACATACCGTTGTCGTCAGGGCCGGCGCCGTTGGGCTGGCCGTACCAGGTGGCCCTGGCGGTGAGCCACTGGCCGTTGTAGTTGGTGGTGATGTTGGGGCCAGGCGGAAACTTCGGGGGAGCGCACGAGCCGCCGGCGACGAGCGCCGCAAGGACGGCCGCCACGGCCACGATGTTATTGCCGAGGGATCCCATCGTCGTGTTATTCGAATGTTTCTCTCTGTGCGTGTGATTGATACACGACGGTGCGGGGGTGGCTACTTATAGGGAGGACGGGTGGATCAGCAGCGCCGGCGATGCATGCAGCAGGGGTCAGCGCTGCGCGCGGGCGGCCGTTGGCGTCGGACGGACGACGCGCGAGCGCCGCGCGTGTTTCACGTTAGCTACAGGCCGGTGCGTGGTCTGGGCTGACCGGTGGAGCGGCCGGCGTTGCGCTGTTCGCGCTCTCCCCAGGCTTCGCTGTTGTTGGTTCGAATTGAAGGGGCATGCATGAGGATAGATGCATACGATGCACAGATGATGCGATGTGATCGGTGCTGAGACTGAGAGTATCTGCATGCCGCTTTTTTTTTGTTTTGTTTTTTTAGATTTATTATAAGGAACGACGTATGAACGAGTATAGCCGTATCTGTGTTTTTTTTCATCTTTTTGTTTAACCGAGGAGTTTTTTCTCCTCATTCCCGTGCACTGTGCACGAAAATACCGTGGTCACCAGGTTTCGAACCCCGGGTGGCTGATTTTGGTTGCCAGCTTTTTCTCCCTATTCTCGTGCACTGTGCACGGAAATACTGCAGTCACTAGGTTTCAAACCTGGGGTGGCCAATTTTGGTTTCCATCTTGTACATGTCACTATGATCGCCAGCAAATCCTGCTGCTGTAGCTACTCCATATACAACAGTGTATGGCTGCATTGTCATGCATATGTATGCTCTTCCATACTCTTGCAAATCAGATGCTCGATAGTGTCGCACCATCGCTCCTCCATCTCATCCGACGTCGTTCGCGTGGTCCATAATCATTTAAATAAAAAAGAAAACGAAAAAAAGGAGAAATGAACTAGCCAGTTTTTCAATAAGAAAAAACAACATCCAAATAATTCGAGTTAAAAAGAAGTCGAATATGAGTGGTTAAGTGCGCGATCATACCTCTCAACAAATCAATTGAGTTAAGCTCACTTTTTATGACCATCGTCATTTCGTTAGCTGAGAGCATCTTCGGCAATACTACTAAAACACACCCCCTACTTCTTTATTTAGGAAGCCACCTATTTTGAGACTACTCATATTTTACTTCCAACTCTAGCAATATTACCTAAACCATGCTACTCAAATTCGTTTTAGTAGTCAATGACGCGTGAGGCTCTTTTGTCATCTCTCTCATTCAGATTTTACACGGTGAAGAGTAGGGGCCAACAGAAGTAGAGGCTGGAGGGGAAAAAGTAGGAGGCCAACAAATGTGGGGGTCTAGTAGGGGGTCTGTTGAAGTTGATTTTTTAACCTCTGCTACCTAAATCTGAAGTATGAGTCAAGTAGAGGGTCCTATTGGAGATGCTCTAACCATAGCCAATGGCTTGGGCGGCTATCATGCCGTCTTTTTTGTTTTTTGGCCCTTTTTTTGAAAGATTCTCTCAAATAGGCCCCTGACGGAAAGATTTCAAAAAATGGACCCTCAGCTTGGCGCCATGGTACATGGCGCCAAGCTACAACGTCATGGCGCCATGTATCCTGGCGCCAAGAGGCATCCGACGTGGCTCCACGGGGATCTACGTGGCGCGTAGTCTTGGCGCCATTCTCCATGGCGCCAAGCACCCATAATATATCCTGCCCCCCTTCCTCCCCCCAGTCATTCCCGTTTTCTTACTCATCCTCTTCAGGTTTTTCATTTAGACACTTTTCCGTTGCTCTATAATCGAGCAATTGGACCGTGAGAAGTTGGATTTTATCCGTGGATCTTCGAGAGGTATGTATCCTGTCACCCTTCCTTAATTTATTCGAATCGATTTGGTAAAATGTAGGCATATTTTTTACCTATGAACTTCAAAATTTTGAAATACGTATGTATTGTTGAACCGTAGGATGCCTAGGCGTGGGAAAGCTAGAAAACAAAGGTATGTGTACATTCGTTTCATCGTATAATAAACCTTTATTTTTAAGATTTATTGTTAATTGTTTTGTTATATTGACCGTATTTATTGAATTATAGCTATGGACGGATGACCGAAAGTCCATACGTCCTAAAGCCGCTCCCTAGCGGTGTGCCAATACCAATGTGTTTTTGTGGTGATCCTTGCAAGGTTGAAATTTCCGAAGATGAGGCAACATATAAGCAGAGATATTGGATGTGTTCTAATTTTGCATGGGAACCAACAGAGCGTCAGCGCCGCAGTACATTTATTGTGAGAAACTGCTTTTGTTTATTAATTAATTTGTGTCATATGAAGTTCTGCTTAATAATTGGATTTCAAACAATTGAATTTGCTGCAGACCCCTCCTCCGCTATGTGATTTTGAACAGTGGATTGACACTGAGATCAAGGAGGCTGACATGCGGCTTCTACAAGGCTTGAAGGAGTGGGATGCGGAGCGCCTGGAGATCTTAGAGAAGAGACGTAGAGAGGAGGCAGCAGCGAAGGAGCACAAGGAAGAGGAGGAAATGAGGCGTGTTGCTGCTTGTAGGGAGGAGAGGGAGAGGAAGCTTGAGCGCGTGCGCCGAGCGAAGGCAGCGATGGAGGAGAATCCCGATGCTCAGAACAAGGGAAAGTGGCCTCGTTGTACTCAGTAGTATGCTACTTGTATGCCCAGAACATGGTCGATGTACTTTAGGTAAATCATGTGCCTAGGACATGTTCTTTGTTATTTAATTCGTCGTCATGTACGTCATGTGCACTTTAAGTTTTTGGACCGTGCTTGGTGTTGTGATATGTAATGTTTAATGTTCCTGAGTTACTGAAACTAGTTATCGAGTTGCACATATAACATAAGGAAGTACTGGATTTCATAATTCACCACGCATAACATAGGACATGGCATGTCAGAACTTGTACCAAACAAGGGCACATATGTCCTGGACTAAACCTAACATGCCTTAGGTAATTATAGCGAACAACAAGTACATTACATGGCATATGCATATGCTAGTTTCGTTCTATCTAGTAGTGCGGCCACATAGCGAACTGTGTAGCCCCTTCTCCATAGTAGCCTCCCATGTTCGATGGTGGAGGTGGCGGGGGTGGTGGTGGAGGCCCGTTGTTCTTGTGGTTAGGGCAGCTGCAATATGGATCATGGCATGGTCCGTCCTGTGAAACAGCACCACTACTGGCATCGTCTGGTTCCTCGTCCTTGTAACCGTTGCTAACTTTCCTTTCTAGTTCGAAGATACGGTCTTGCAAGTAGTAGATATACTGTGCGTGGGGATAGATTGGTCTAGGATCGACCCATCTAGTGAAACCACAGTTTTCTTTGGACTCTGAACACTGCATTTCAAAGATTTCATTGAACATGCAGTTGGTAACGCCTATGAGATGCAAAATAATGGAGGAAAAAATTGAGTAACAAATATTAAAACCAGTTACCTCTGCTCGTGGACATTTGAAGAATCGGCGACCTCCATCCAAACCCTCCACGAACATTTGCACTAAGCAGTCCTCACCATGCCTACATTTTGGCCATTCTTCTTTCCGGTTATCATATCCTCGGAGTGGACACTCTTTGGTGAAATCTCTCTTGGTCTCGACAGGAAAATGATACACTGGCTCATCAAAGTCTTCCGGACCCAGAGACCCCTCCCACACAATGGGAGTACCCTTACTCCCCCCCGCTCCCTTCCCTCTAGATGACCCTCCAGACATTGCTACTCGTAGATAACAAACTTCTCGTAGATGATTCTGTGTCAACGGGATCTCCTGAGGAGGATGTGCCACATCGTTGGGGGCAGATTGTGCATCGGGAACCATAGGCGGGACCTCCGCATCCACATCACGTTCCAAGACGGGAGGTTCAAAATATGCGTGCTCACCCATTGGCGGGGACAACCCAAGAGGGATTGGATCAACGAGCACCCGCTGCACAACCACATCCAAACTTTGGAACTGGCTTTTCATAGCCGATCTCACATAGTTGTCCCACTGATCTGCACAACCTATTGGGATCATCTTCCTTAGCATGTTGGGAGGGTAACCAAAGTGAAGTACACCCTCAACTATGATGCCATCATCCGTCCGGCAATGTACCTCCTCACGAGCTCTTGCAGTCAACTCACTGAATGATGGCCTCTCATTGAATAGCACAGGCACACTTTGCATGTCCACAAGCTCAACATATCCATAGCGATCTCGTTCTACAGTTCCTCCATAATAAATGCTCACTAGGTTGTCCATCTAGTTCGAAAACATAACTAAGCGTACTAAGTATAATTATTTTACTCCAGTATATTTAAACCTAAAAAAAGATATTAACTACTACTAACTACTAAAAACTACATACTATAACTAAAAATGACGAATTTAGTATACTACTACTTACTTACTAAATAACTAAATCGAAATAAAATAATAACTAAAAAAACTAACTAACACTAAAAAAAATAATTAGCTAACTAAATAACTAACTAATGAATATATAATTAGCTAACTAAATAATTATCTAACTAATTAGCTAACTAAATAACTAACTAAATTATATAATCAATCTAAAAAATATTAAAATATATATTTAAACTAAATTTCACTAATCCTAACTAAATTTCATACTAAATTAAATACTAAATAATAACTTCAAAAATATATTAAATTTCACTAATCCTAACTTAATTAAAAAAAAATTACCTGTGGCCGGCGGTGGCCGGCGGCGGAGGCCGGCGGCGGCTGATGCGGCGCCGGCGGCGGGGGAGGGCGGCGGCGCTTGGGGCGGCGCCGGCGGGGAAGGGCGGCGGCGGCCGGCGGGGGCGGCGGCGCCGGCCGGCGGGCTGCTCCGGAGCGGGCGGCGCGTGCGGCGCGGGCCCGTGCGGAGCGGAGGCGGCGCCGGCCCGTGCGGCGCGGGCGGCGGCGGCAGCCGGCGGAGGGGCGGCGGCCGGCGGGCGGCGCGGGACCGGCGGCGGCGGGCGGCGGGGGCACCGGGGGCGGCGGCGGCGGGTGGCGGCGGCGGCGGCGTCGGGTCTTATGAGGAAGAAGAAAGAATGAGGAAGAAAAGAAAGAGAAGGAAGAAGAAAAGAAAGGGCCGACGTTTTTTGCAGGGGCTTGGCGCCAAGATCCGTGGCGCCAAGCCTTGGCGCCAAGATCCGTGGCGCCAAGCCTACGCGCCACGTAGATCCCCGTGGAGCCACGTCGGATGCCTCTTGGCGCCAGGATACATGGCGCCATGACGTTGTAGCTTGGCGCCATGGTCCATGGCGCCAAGCTGAGGGTCCATTTTTTGAAATCTTTCCGTCAGGGGCCTATTTGAGAGAATCTTTCAAAAAAAGGGCCAAAAAACAAAAAAGACGGGCTATCATGCCACCCATTTGTATAAGATAACTATGTTATCGATATATTGGCGTTGTGGCCTTTTATATCTAATGATTATGTGATCGATGGTTTCCGTTGCATGATCACAGAGATAGAAGTGCTCCCCCGCTTCCGGTCCATGGCGTCTGCGGCGATCCCCAGTCCAGTGTCTTCGACGGAACGCCTGTTGGAATTGCTTTGCTCTTTTCTTTACAGCTTAAGAAAATAAGCTTGAAAGAAAGTGCTTTTATTTGAGTTGAAATGAAAGAACAAATCGTCTACCAAAGGAAAATCTTTACTTTTAACGGTGCCCAAGTCTTCCAGATTAGCTTGTGTCCGCAAAATTGGGTAGCCCCTGCATGCATCATTCTGTATGCTGATTTGGCCATGTAGTCCCCGCTTTGTGTCTGTCGATGCAGGAGCCATAGGGCTCCGTATCAGCGTGATTACTGGCAGAGGGCCCTGGCCTGGCCCGCAAGCCGAACGAGAAGAGGCATGAAAAGAAGCGAAGCCGATTCCGAGTAAAATAGGCCAGACTAGCCGGACTCCTATGAAAAGTACCTTCTGTAATTAGATTAGGACACTTTCTTTGGATCCGACTAGGATTGTAACCGCACTACGGCCTTCTGTACCGATATAAAGAGAGGCTGTAGGCACGCTTGTAACATAACAACACAATATACTAATCAATCCAACGCAAAAGGCTAACGCCGACTGGACAAAAAGGCTATTACTCGATCACGGTCGAGGACCCGAACCAGTATAAATTGACTGTCTCTTGCATTCACCGTTGAGTTTCGCACCCGTCGAAACCCGAACAACTGTCTCGGGTACCCCTTCGACAGGTTATCGGTGGTAAAACATCAACAGTGTCACACCTAAATTTTTAGTTACACCAACTCTACATAAAAAAATTATACGAAAATAAACACTGTAGCTCTTGTACAAGTTGAGTGAAAATCCAACCTAAGTTGTCAAGAATTAAAATTGAGTTGTAGGAGAGAAGATTTACACCTGAAATTACATGAAAATAATCACCATAACTCTAGTACAAATTGGGTGTAAATCCAATATAAGTTGGCACTGACTAAAACAAAAATTAGGGTATATGGCCATATTATCAACTTCTGTTGTTTTTTTATTTGGAAGGGCTACCGTCCGGACGTCCGGCCACAGGACTCGTCCGGACGCTGCCCCCGCACCTACACCCGCATCGCATTCCATGTCCCCTTGCCCGCTTCGCATCCCATTCCATGCCCCCCGGCGCCCCGCATCCCATCCCACCTAGCACTTGCGTCCGAACGCAGTAAACTCGACGACGCCCACTCGAATGCCAACGACAAGGCGTGATGGAGGGAAGGGAAGGAAGGGGAGAGCAAGACGCGCCACACGAGGTAGGAGCCGAAGCTCTACTGTAGGCCGCTGTCCGCCAGCTACCGGCACCATTGCAATATGTGCGACACCCGATCTACTTTTAAAATATTTAGATGCAACACTTGTAACATACGTCTGAAGAAGATGAAACATTTGAAGTGTGCATCTGAAACACTTGCAAAAACACTCGAAAACACATGAAAAGCCATTGTGAAGCATACACAACATCCAAATAAAACACTTGGAACACACGTGTGAAATATGCAACATCTAAATAAACACACTTGCAATATACGTCTGGAAAAACAAGTGAAACATTGGAAACAGAAGCTTGCAACATACGTGTACAACCATTACAACATATGCAACATTTCGATCTACTTTTACCACATCCATATGAAACAGTGCAACGTAGCTATGAAACATCTGAAACACTTAAAACATAAGGCTTGCAACATATGTTTTTTCACCCTTCTTCCATACGACGTGGCGCAGAGCGAGAGGAACGCCGGTGGCCGAGAATGGTGGCACGGCTTGGCAGCGGCCAACTGTGCCTGCGCCTAGCCTGGGCCTGGCCAGCGACACCCCCCTCTCCTGGCCGCCTGGCCTGTGCGCGGTAGAGGACGGGTATGGTGCGGCGAGGGGCGGGGTGGGCCGCAGGGGATGGCGGCAGCGGCGGCGCACCGGAGTGGGCCACAGTGCGAGATGGAGGCGCCGCAGGGGGATGGCGGTGGCGATGTGGTGGAGCGGGGCGGGCAGAGAGCCGCACGATGGATGAGCGCAAAGTGAGGAGACGAGCGCAGAGTGGAGAGATTTTTTTTTGGGTGCAGACAGCTGGACGCCCAAGCGTGGGCATTATCGGTTTTTATTTGGATGTGATAGTTCTTATAAGAACGTTCAATTTCGGTTGGCACCAAGAAACGTGTGAAAACATGAGCCTTCACACCTAAATTTTGCAAATCAGCAACGACAAGATCTGCACCTTTGATTTCTCATCTGAGGCCCCGTTCACTTCCCATGCAAACCCAAAATATTTCCTCTTCCACCCATCACATCGAATCTTTGGACGCATGCATGGAGCATTAAATGTAGATAAAAAAAATAACTAATTGCATGGTTTATCTGTAAATGTCGAGACGAATCTTTTGAGCCTAGTTAGTTCATGATTGGACAAATTTTGCCAAATAACAACGAAATGTGCTACAATAACTTTTCACCCATTTTTCCCAACTAAACACACCCTGAGTATGCAGTAGGCAAGTTCGCTAAAGGTTCCTTTAATTAGTTTTCTTTACTTATGCTCTGAACCCGAACAAAAGGTGGGCTCTGATTACATATACTAGATAGAATTCAGAAGTAGCCTCGATGATTAATTAAAGGTACATGCATGCTCCGATCAGTTAATTGATTGGATCTAGAACTGGATGTTGGACTGGTAGACGGCGTCGGACTTCCAGTCCTCCGGGATGACGTTGGTGGCGGCGAGCTTCTTGCCGGACTCGCTGGTGAGGCGGATGGAGAAGGAGCCCTTGAGCGGCCTGTGCGGGTCTATTATCCTCCAGACGGCGCCCCACGAGTGGTGCATCGGCTCCCACTCCAGCGACGCCTCCCGCTTGAGGTCCATCTGCACGATGTCGCCGTCGCCCGCCACGAACTTGACCAGCAGCGATAGGTAGGAGGGATTGGACCCGTGCTCCACGTGGAACACGATGTTCTTGCCGGGCGCGTACTTGCACCGCACCCTGCAATGCACGCCATGCAGGCAGTCGTGAGTCATGTTATTTCTGCTGGATATATATGTACATGATGATGAAGGGTTTCTATTTGATCATCATCGTTGGACCTCCTGAACTCCATGTCGATGATGCCACGGTGGCGGAGCTGGTCGGCGAGGCCGGGCTTGGCCATGGAGCCGAACGCCGTGCCGCTGAGATCGAAGTGGTAGGGAGCGAGGGGGTAGTCGTTCACGTCGGTGATGAACACCACCACCGGCCGGTCGGAGCACTCCTGTGGCGCCGTGCATTTGACCTGGTAGCAGGAGCCGCAGCCCTTGCCGTCCTTGAAAATGGGGGAGTTGCCGCAGGACGTCATGCCGCTGTAGGGCGGCAGGTTCACGTCCTTGAACCCGCACGCGCCGCCTTAGAAAGAAGTGAGAACGCATGCAGGACGACGACGTGTCGTCAGATGGATCGATCGAGATCATGCATGGCACGGGTCGAATTCAGAATCTCGCGTACGTACCGCTGTCGACGGGGCCGGCGCCGACGGGACTGCCGTACCAGGTGGCCTTTGCGGCGAGCCACTTGCCGTCGTAGTCGGCCGTGATGTTGGGGCCCGGCGGCACATTGGGACCGCCGGTCCAGCACGACCCCGGGCTGTTGGCGTTAGTCCCACATGGGTAATCGAAAGTGGTGGAGCACAACATATAAGACGTGGTAATCCTCACCTATCAGGCTAGTCTTTTGGATTGAGTTAGGCCCAGACTGATGTGTGTGCTCCGTGAACCTAGACCTGTGGAGGCGTCGGCTCGCACGTAACAGCGAGCTGGGCCAGACCGGAAGCCGAGCCCAGTCTCGGCTTCAACAATTGAACGATCCAGAATCCCCCAGCCAATTTAAATTTTTCAAATGCGGCGCTTGAGCAAGTTATGACTACTGTACTGAACGTTCAATGTTCCTTTCCGACGGGCTAACAAAAGATAAATTCATCAGATGGAATGGCATTTGCACAAACGAATAACCGGAATGATTCATTATTTCGTTTGATTACATGGTCTTTGGTTACATGGGTGGATATTATTGTATTAGGTTTGTCAAGTCAAACATTTATATCTTTGACCAATGATTTTTAAAAACTATTCCACGACATAAAATTAATGTGTTTATATTCAATATAAGAAATACACTTTTCATGATATGTTGTCAAACTATATATATAATAAAGACTTTTTGAAACAGATGGTTAAATATAGTAATATTTGACTTAGGACAAAAATAATGTGACATGTGAAAAGAACAAAGGGACCACATTGCTTTTCGATAAGTCAGTTAATTTTAAGTTTAGCTAGATATATATAGAAAATAATATCGATATTCATATCTTTAAATAGATTTACTATAAAAATATGTCGCATGATTAATCCATTTATACTTATTCGGCATCATAAATATTAATATTTTTTATATTTGGTTAAATTTAATATTGATTAACTTCTTAAAAAAAGGAAGATGTGCATTTTTTTTGTCAGAGGGAGTACTTTCTTTGAGTTAAACTGTAATGTTAGCTAGTTATGTAGAAGAAGAATATTTGTACCTAATATTAAAGAGTGAAAAATTCTTCCTCAGTCAGTTGCCCTTCACTCCTTGTTGGGTATGTTTTCACCCTTCCTTACGTCTCTCACTCCTCTGCCATATTGTCCCAATCTCACCCTTCTCGCTTTGAGTTTATAGCTGCAAAATAAATTTTTTTAACGAACACATCCGACGTGTGTGTTTCTTCTACAGAGCTCGGAGAGGTATTTCTCCTAGTCCCTAGCCTTCTGCAGTCGTGGATTCACTAGCAGGACTATTTCTTGGGATTGCGCAAGATTTTTTTTTTAGCGAATACGCACGAGTGTGTATATTTTTGTATTAGAAGGTAGAGATTTGAAAGTACAAGAGTGGCCGAGCCCGGCCCGACCGGAACCACGAAGGGCTACATTTTGACTTTAACAACATGTACCTGGTTGAAGGCGATGCCAACACTGGTTTTTTCACCTGCAAGCCTGCCACCGTTCTCGAAAGAACCACATTGCTTCTCTGAAAGTGCATGACTCTGAGATCGTACTCAATGAAGAGATTGCGAACGCCGTGTTCGAGCACTACAACGCCATCATGGGCACACCATTCCAGCGCACGGCTGACATCGACCTTGACGCGCTCGGTTTACAGCTTCACGATCTGACCATGCTAGATGTTTGTTTCTTTGAGTTTGAGATCTGGGCAACCATCGCTGAGCTGCCTTCTGATAAAGCGCCAGGGCCTGATGGGTTTACGGGACTCTTATACAAGCTAGCATGGCCGATCATAAAGGCGGACGTCATCAACGCCTTCAACGCGTTCTGGGCGCTAGACGGACGTAGCTTCAACCTCATCAACGAGGCGTTCATGGTCCTTCTCAAGAAGAAGAGTGAGCCAGTGGAAATCAAAGACTACCGCCCAATAAGCCTAATGCATAGCTTTGGCAAGCTTGTCAGCAAGTGCCTTGCCCGCCGCCTCGCGCTCGTGCTCAATGAGCTGGTGCACCCGTCCCAAAGCGCGTTCATCCAAGGAAGATCTATTCACGATAACTTCCGTGCCGTCCACTTGACTTGCAAGGCCCTGCAACAGAGCAGAAGGAGTCACATTCTATTGAAGATAGACATTGCCAAAGCGTTCGACTCCGTTGGATGGCCGTTCCTCTTGGAGGTGTTGCAGCGCCTTGGTTTCAGCCGGCGCTGGAGAGACTGGATGTCGCTCATCCTCGGAACGTCAAGCACCAAGGTATTGCTAAACGGCCGCCACCCCCCCCCCCTTCCCCGATGTTGTTTGTTCTTGTCATGGAGATATTTGGGGGCCTCGTCAGGTGGTGCGAGGCTGAGTCCATCTTCACGCCGCTTCACTACGCGCGGTGCGCTCCCGGGTGTCCCTCTATGCGGACGACGTCGTAATGTTCGTAATCCCGGCTGACAGTGACATGATCGCCGAGTGGACCATCCTGAGGATTTTTGGGGACGCGTCGGGGTTATATGCCAACATGGACAAGTGTGTTGCCACTCCGATCAATTGCACGCCTGAGGACCTCCAGCGCGTCACCGATCGCCTTGCGTGCTCGATTGGTGCGTTCCCGTGTAAATACCTGGGAATCCCGCTCAGTACTAGGCGCCTGAGGAGTGAGGAGCAGTTCATCATCGACGCGATCGCGGCGAGGATTCCGCTCTGGAAAGGGCACCTGCTGAACGCGGTGGGAAGGGCGGCGTTGGTTCAGGCAACGCTCTCCGCGATCCCGGTACACTTGTCCATTGCAGTTTGCCTGTCCACCTGGGCCATCGAGCGGATTGACAAATTGCGACGTGCTTTCATTTGGTGTGGTTCAAGCAGCGTTGGCGCTGGGAAGTGTCGTGTGGCCTGGGAGGTTGTCTGTCACCCTAAAGAACTGGGGGGCTGGGAGTGCTGGACCTACGACGTTTTGGCATCGCGCTGCGTCTGCGATGGGACTGGCTGCGCAAGACCGACAATACTAGAACTTGGATTGATCTCCCATACACCCCAGACAGGGTCGTCTCTGTTGTCTTCCGCGCCGCCACCCTAATCACGATTGGCGACGGCTGCTCCACACTATTCTGGGAGGACTCGTGGCTGCACGGCCAGTGCGTTTGCCAGTTCGCGCCCGCCGTCCACGCTGCAGTGCCGGCCGCTAGAGTCAGATCGCGGATGGTGGCGTCTGCTCTTGTCGACCAGGCCTGGGTCTCTGACATTGCTGGGGCGCGTTGTACAAGTGATTTTGCAGTATCTTCAGCTGTGGGAGATCGTCCAAGGCGTGGTGACCATGCCGGGCGTTCCAGATGCGGTGGTTTGGCGCTGGTCTTCGAACCGGCGCTACTCTGCAGCGTCGGCGTACGGCGCAATGTTCATCGGCGCCGCCGCGCCGTTCGGCGCCAGCCTCATTTGGAACTCGCGTGCTCCGCCGAAGGTACGGTTCTTCTTTTGGCTGGCGCTCCATGGACGTTGCTGGACAGCCAATAGGAGGATGTGTCATGGCCTCCAAGACGACGACGCTTGCATCATGTGCCTACAGTCTGCTGAAACTTTGGACCACGTTGTCCTCGGCTGCGTCATCAGTCGACAAGTTTGGGTTCATTTGCTGTCCCGGATTGACCTGATGCACCTGGTCGCCATGGGCGACGTCGACGTGTTCGCCTGGTGGGCGTCGGCTCGACGGCGAGTACCTAAAGCTTGCAGGAAGGGCTTCGACACCTTGGTCATGCTTACGGTTTGGGTGCTTTGGAAGGAGCGCAACACAAGGACGTTTGGGGGCTTGCCCTCCGATCCACCAACCATTATCGTCGTTCTGCAGGAGGCAGAGCTCTGGCTTCGGGCTGGCTACTCGGCTCTTGCGTCACTCTTAGGCCTTATGTAATCGTTTCCTGCCTTCTCTTTGTTTGGTGTTTTTCGGTCTTGGACGTGGGCTTGTTGGGCAACCCTTGTTATCCCGGTCTATGTTTGTTTTTGGATTCGGTGTTCTCTTCTTCCTCTTAATGAAATACGTACTACAGTGCACGTTCACGAAAAAAATATAGAAAAACGAGTGGACTTCTTCCACTACTACCGATGTACTACACCTCGCCTATCATGTTCATTGGAAGAAACTACAATAATACACTTGTCCATTTGTTGGACTTAACTGAAATCTGAAGGTGACCTTTTGTTTCAAAAAAAAAATCTGAAGGCGACTTGCAAAGAGTTGGTAAGTAACCTCCTCTGTAGGGAGTCGACTAGTCTATCGGACACAGCTCCTCCATGTAGATTTGGAAAGAGACTTCAAGTGATTCTTCTTGAAACGAAGTGACAGTCAACAGAGAATTTGTGGTGAGGTATTGAGTCAAAGGATACTTCAAATAAAGCATATTAGACACTCCATTCAAATTTTGTGTCTTGCATTACCGTTAGCTAATGCGGGTCAAGCAGTCAGCACTTTTACATTGTCAAACGAGCAATTGTTTCCTATTCATGTCAGTATTTTATTCTGTATACATCAGCCGTCTGAACGGTGACCTGGTTGGTACCGTATAAAAGAACAATACCTTTCTGCTCCTCCTAGGCCTTGGCACCTTTGCAGCTGCACACATGATGCTGAGCCAGAAGAGTCTTTTTAGAGACACAGTATTTGTTGCACTTCCTGAGGAACCAAGGGATGGAAAATCCATACTGTCTTGGGTTATTGATCATGTATCTGACAGCGCACAGATCATCATCGTCCACATAGTAACATCACCAAACTTTGGTTAGTTATGTGCAGTGATTGTCCATTTGTCCTGAATTTGATTGCCCCTTGTGAATAAATGAAAAGATGTACTTGTTTCTTGCCATAATCTTCAGTTGATTGCTTGCTGTGATATTTTTTATCTTAACTATTATTTCTTGTTTTGTTGTTAAGTGTTCTTAGTGTATGCTGCAAAGTATTATCATCTTACCTGATTCTTTTTTTATTATTCTTAAGAAAGCCGGCAGCAAATTTTGGACTGCTACCTGGATCAATGCTCAAGGAAAAAGGTGCATGACATCAATTTTGCTATTCTATTTGTTCTATAAAATTTTATGTGGAAACGTGCATTACATAGTCCCAGGGACTATAGGTGTGCTATATATGTGTGAAGAAAACAGAGAAAAGGAAAATGAAAATTATGTGCTTAGTAACTCTATGCATTGCTTTACTTTTGTCATGTACTGATTGAAAGTTTAAATATGCCAGCTTTTCATTGACCAAATAACTAAACCTACAAATTAGAAGTAAAGGCTCAAACCTACAAATTAGAAGTAAAGGCTCAAATCCAGTATGAACTTGTGTATAATCAAATCCCGCATTTTAATATGTTGGTTGTCCTATTTGAACTTATTTCATGAATGCATACTTGCATCTTGATTACTAAAAGCGAGTACAAACTAAGTACAATATGTGCCAGGAACTTCTTGATAAGCACGTTCATAGAGAAATATCCACAGTTTCTGTTTAACATCAAGTAAATTCTATTTTCTACCATGGTCAGGTTAGAGCTGAGAAACGGGTGTTTCTATTCACCGAAATCGATGAGGGCCTTATTCATCTGATAAATATATGTGGGGTCACTGAACTTGTTATTGGTGCAGCAGCAGACAGACATTACAGGAGGTCTCTCTCTCCGTCTATAAGTATTACAAACTGAAATAGATTTGATCTTGAAGGAAATGGTTTTTTTTTTGTGTTCTCCAGGAAAATGAAAGCACCACAGTCTCAGACAGCACTGAGTGTGATGCAAAAAGCTCACTCACACTGCAATATGTGGTTTATTTGCAAAGGAAAGCTAATATTTTTCAGGTAGGATTCAAATCGCCAATGGGCCCTTCAGCAATTCTAGCTTTGGTTTCTCTTCTGTTTATCTTAAGCTATACAGAATTTTGCTTCTATTCCAGGTAACTTAAGTCTTCATAAAAGTCTAGGTATTATAAACATTTTAATAGTCATTTCTCAATGTATATAAAACTACTTGATGAACTAAATGAGCATGTTTATAACTAGCATGTGATTTATTGGTTTAAACCATGCTTTTTTATTTCTGTATATATTGTAGTATGTGGATTTATGGTTGAGAGTACAGTTGGCATTTAATTTAATAGGTGATTAACAGCCATTGCTTGAAATTATCTGTATTTATCAGTAGCATCCCTGTTATTTTTCCTCATGTGAATGAGTATTAAACTATTAATTCATTGAAGCTTAAGTAAATCTTTTGTTTCACTCATTTAAGTTGATGGAAATTTTCCAGGGAGGCAAATTACTGCCTGTTGACCAAGTCAAGATCAGCACGGCCAACTTGTGGTGTTGGCAATCCCAAAATGGATCTTCAGAGTTTGCTTCAACCAAATTTAGAGGTGTGAGAATTTTCTGGCATAATCCATATATACTATTTCTCATATTGAATATTTATATGCTTGAAACAGAAGGATCTTATTCATTTCATAGCATTTTGGCATCTATCCACCCTGTTATTTCAAAATTTTCAAGAACTACAGCAATGTGGTCTTGTTATGAGACTACTTCTGCCGATAAAAAAGGCCTTGATACACTTTTAGTATTTTATTCACACCATTATTTAGGTAAAAGAAAAGGTACGATCATTGTACTAGTCCAGGGATTTCACTAATTTTCTATCAACAATTGCTAATTACATTCACAGGCTAAAAGATTGGAATATATGTATATTAAGGATATGGAAATAAGGAAAGAAATAGAGGCTGAAATCTCACAACAGAAAGAAGAAACAGAAACTCTGAAGGAAGCAACTTTGATGCTCCAAAATGAGCTCGATTGGTACAGATACCAATGGAATAAGAATGCCAATGCATTGCAAGAGGCAAACAAGCAGAAGCACCTTCTGGAACATCGCATATCAGAGTTAGACTCTGTTGCCAGCTATTTAGGAGAGAGCATGAGAGCGTCTGATTCTCTGGTGCACTCACTAAAGTTGGAGTACAGTAAAGTGAAGCGGGAACGAGATGATGCGGTTAAAGAGGCAAGGGACATGCGTATGGAGAAAGAACTCACAGAACCTTGTGCCTATGGAGCAATGAACTCTGAATTCTCCTTGGTGGAGTTGGAGCAGGCTACCCAGGTATTCAGCAGTTCACTTAACATTGGTCAGGGTGGATTTGGATTTGTCTATAAAGGTTTTCTCCGGAGCACCACAGTAGCTATTAAGATACTCAATACTGAAAGCTTGCGTGCCCAATCACAGTTCAAGCAAGAGGTAAAATGCTTATTTTGCTGCTTTGTATAGCCATACAATATTGCATTGGAACAACAGGGAGTAAGAATAAAGCCAACGAGTTTTGTTGCTCTAATTTATTTTTTCAGGTGGCAATACTCAGTAGAGTGAGGCATCCAAACCTAGTCACCCTTATCGGAGCCAGCCCTGAAGCTTCAGCCCTTGTTTACGAGTTCTTACCTAATGGAAGCCTGGAAGATCGTCTGAACTGTGTTAACAACACCCTGCCACTCAGTTGGCAGGTGCGCATTCAAATCATAACGGAGGTTTGCTCCGCACTGATTTTCCTTCACAAGCACAAGCCTCACCCAGTTGTGCATGGAGACCTCAAGCCAGGCAACATCCTCCTAGATGCAAACTTGGTGAGCAAGCTCAGCGACTTTGGAATCTCCCGTCTCTTGCTGGAGTCCAGTGTCACTGGCAGCGAGGCACACTTCACCACTCAGCCTATGGGCACACCGGCATACATGGACCCAGAGTTCTTTGGCACAGGGGAGCTGACACCACAGTCTGACACTTACTCCTTTGGCATTACAATCCTGCGCCTCTTGACTGGAAGGGCACCTCTACGCCTTACAAGGGTGGTGCAAGAGGCAGTGAATGACAATGACCTTCACTCAGTGTTGGATCACTCGGCAGGTGAGTGGCCACTGGTGCAGGCAGAGCAGCTTGCACGGATTGGGCTGCAGTGCTCGGAGCTCAGCAGGCAGAAACGCCCTGACCTTGAACTCGATGTGTGGAGGGTGGTTCAACCTATGAGAAAGGAAGCTCCTTCGCCGTTGTCACAATCTTTTCGGTCCATCTTCAATGAAAGCAGTAGAGCTGTTGCCACGCCATCGTACTTCCTTTGTCCAATCTCTCAGGTGATACAGTCTGAAAATATAAGGTGCCTCTGTTCTCTTGGTGCGAGCTGCCATCAGATAGTTAACTTTCTGCTATTGGTTGTCTTCAGGTTGTCATGAGAGATCCTCAGGTGGCAGCAGATGGCTTCACCTACGAAGCTGATGCTCTTAGATACTGGCTGGATAGCGGGCATGACACATCTCCAGTAACAAACAAAACTCTTTCAAATCGTGATACCATCCCCAATCACGCACTGCGTTCTGCCATCCAAGAATACCTCAGGCAGAACAAGCTGCAAGAACTATTTTCACAGGGGTAGGTGCAGGCCCTTGTTGGAGTTTCAATTGTGTCAACTGATAATCCTTGATATAAGGCATGCCATTTGAGTTATGAATACTAAAAAATTATCCCCTTTCATGATGTGCGCATGATCTATTTGGATATGATCCTGCTTTCATTCACTGTTTGAGGAGATTTAGTCACTGGTGCAATAGTTCTATGTACTGTGTATGACAAGTCATGATTTCCATATGAAGGCTGTGTTTAGATGAGGGTGTAAAATTTTTGGAAGCACAGTAACTCTTTTGTTTTTATTTAACCATTAGTGTCTAATCATGGGCTAATTAGGTTCGAAAGATTCGTCTCGTGATTTACAACCAAACTGTGTAATTCGTTATTTTTTTACCTATATTTAATGCTCCATGCATGTGTCTAAACATTCGATGTGACGGGAAATCTTGTAAAATTTTTAGAACTGTGAAGCAACTAAACACCCCCGAAATGGCACGGGCAAATATACTTTATTTCCCAAGCACAACTCGAAGAATTTAGTTGTTGTTTAGTCGACGACAGTCCATCCGTACTTTTGCTTTCGGAAGGTCGCTATGCTTATGGTTGGAGATCCTCACGGTCACGAGCAGGCAAATGGTTCGGAAGACTCTGTATCTGTCAAATAAGTGCATATGCGTCTTTGGTTTTGTCGTGTACTCCCTCCATTTCTAAACTATAAGTTGTCATTCTAAATTATAAGTCATTTCAACTTTCTTAAGAGGCAAAACACCTCAAGTTTGACCAAATTTATATAATAAAATAATAATATTTATGATACCAAATAAGTATCATTAGACTCCTTATTAATTATATTTTTATAGTATATCTATTTGATGTCATAATTTTTTTGTATTTTTCTCTATAATTTTGGTCAAACTTGAGATGCTTTGACTCTTCGAGCAGGTGGAAATGACTTACAATTTGGAATGGAGGGAGTATATAGAAAACTATGTATTTGCTTCCTTCTAAAATGTAAGTTGTTTAAGTTTTGCCCTCTGTTAACTTTTACCGTATCTAGAAAATATATTAACATAATAAAACTAATTTGGCGTCGAAGATTTGGTGTTTTTTCTATAAATTTATTAGAGTCAAAAGAAATACCTCCTCTGTCCTTGAATAAATGTATTCCTAGAGTTGTCTTAAGTGAAATTTTCAAAACTTTAACTAAATTTCTAAAAAAACATCAAGATTTATGACATCAAATTAGTATCAATAGATATACCATATAATATATTTTCATAATGTGTTCATTTTATGTCATAGATGTTGTTACTCTTTCTTATAAAAGTTAGTCAAACTTAAGATATTTTGACTTGTACGGATTCTAAAATTTGATTTATTTAGAGACGGAGGGAGTAACAACTTATATTTTTGGGATGAAAAGAGATCATAGTATGAAGTGTTACATTGCATAAGAGATCAAAATTGCAATTAATATTTTTTTGACCGAAAATTAATATGATTGTTATGCCAACACAAGAGATGGGCTAACAGGAAGACCAACCAATTTGCTTGTCCATCAACAGCCCGTGGAGAAATTTCCCATGCGGTCCAGCCCAACGAACATCGAGTATCCCAATGCACAACATGAGGCAATTAACAGCCCATGTAAGAAGCCTAGAAGGCCCAGCCCCACTCGGCCACCAGCAACGCATCCGGCAATCGGCAAATTCGACATCCGCTCCTCCGGCTACACGAGGAACTAGATACCCCCGTTCCTCTTCGGTGTTCGGCGCTCGCGTTTCGGCCGCCGCCCTCCACCCCTCCCCAATCCTGCCCCAGGCCTCAGCCATCGAGACTCCGACCCCCAGGCGGCCAGGCCCAAGCACCCGGCGGCTGCGGATCCTCGGCTTTGCAAAGGCGACCGGTGGCCGGCGGCTAGGCCCCCCAGCGATCCAGTAAGATTTGAAGTTTCAATTATCCCCAGCCCCGTTCTGGATTATCCACTGCTGATGCCCCAAGTGAAGGCCGCCCCTACGCTAGTGAGCTTGCTGCTCCCGGCAGCGCCTGCCATTTGCCCCGCACTGGTGAAGCTCAGAGCCCGGCGGTTCTGCAGCCATGGCTCTTCCCCCTCGGCGTCTCGGATTTCTTGCTCATCAGGGTTATCTGGTACTAATAGAGGTCCCGCCAAGGAGATGGAGGAGTCAGAATTCAGTGACGAGATATATGCCGAGAATGGTGCTGAAGAGGACGATGAGACAGAGGATTTAATTTGGAGCAAAGAAGAGATTGATGCTATTTCGGCGCTCTTCGACCGGCCGATGCGCCAGAAGCCCCTGAAGCCGCCAAACCCCGCGAGGCAGAGGGCGCTCCCGTTGCCACTGCCGCACAAGACGAGGCTGCCCGTCGCTCCTGCGCCGAAGCAGCACGTCCGCCTCGCTGCAAGAGCGGGGCTCTCTTCTCGCGCTTCCGTCAGCGACCAGGTGCGCAAGAACCCGGAGTTCCTCCTCGGGATTGCCCGGGAGATCGCCGCGCTTCCTCCAGAGCACGACGTCTCCACGGTGCTCGACCGGTGGGCGAGGTTACTCCGGAAAGGCTCATTGTCACTTACCATTCGTGAGCTCGGGCACATGGGGCTCCCCGAGCGCGCGCTGCAGACATTGTGCTGGGCTCAGAGGCAGAAGGCTGTGCCATTGTTCCCTGACGACCGTGTTCTTGCTTCGGCCATCGAAGTTTTGGCACGCTTTGACCAGCTCAAAGTGGACTCTGCGCTGGAGCAATGTGTGCCCACAGCCAGCCGTGCCGTTCTTGAGGCCATGGCGAGCGGGTTCATCAGAGCAGGGAAAGTAGACCGTGTGCGCAAACTCCTGGAACTTGCAAGGATCAATAACAGGACGCTGCATCCCAGCATCTATGTGAAGTTGATGTTGGAAGCCACCCGGACACCTGAAGGCTATGGGCTTGCATCGGCATTGGTCGATGAGCTCGGCGAGAGGCCAGACTTGGAGCTGCGTTCACAGGACTGCACGGCTGTCATGAAGGTCTGCATAAAGCTCCGACGGTACGCAGCTGTCGAGAGCCTGTTCAGCTGGTTCAGGGAGTCCAGTGGGAGCCCCACAGTGGTGATGTACACGACGGTGGTCCACAGCCGCTGCCGTGACGGGAGGCACCGCGAGGCCCTGTCCCTGGTGTGGGAAATGGAGCAGGCAGGCTGTCTGCTTGATCTGCCGGCCTACCGAGTTATTGTCAAGCTGTGCGTGGCATTGCAGGATCCAGAGAGGGCTCTCCGTTATTTGTCAAGGATGAAGGAGGCTGGGTTTATTCCAACCGGCGACATGTATGACAGTCTGATCGTGGGCTATTTGGCAGATGGGAGGCTGGCCAAATGCCGACAGCTGATCAGAGATGCCGAGTCTGCCGGCGTGAAACTGGACAGGAGGCTGCTTTCACGGTTGTCTGAAATCAGAGGCAGACATCCTTAGTTAACTCTGATGAGTTTTGTTGATATGTGTTATGCACAGGTAGAATCAGGACAGGAAGACAGTTTGTAGAGGCAAATTATCTGTAGCATTTATTGTAGAGTAATAGAAAGAGTAATCTTGACAGAAGATTATGAACTATTCTTTTGGTTGTTGCCCTGTTGCCCTTGTACTTTCCAGTAAAATCGATGATTTCATGACAACGATGAATTGATGACTGCAATGGGCTTAAGACAATCCTGAAACTGCTAATGCATGCTTGCAAGTTTTTTTGTATCCTTTCTTCTGACCATGCCATGAACAGTCTCTTTTAAGCTCTTAGGCCCTGTTTGATTCATGAATGTTAAAGTTTAACTCTCATCACATCAATGTTGCGGCAAATACATGAAGTACTAAATGTAGACTAATTGCATGTATGTCGGCACAGATTATGAGTAATTTACGAGACAAATCTATTAAGCCTAATTAGTCCAAAATTAGAAACTTTTTGTCAAATAAGACGAAAGTGCTACAGTGTTTGTTAAACTTTAACACCTCTAACCAAACAGGCCCTTAATCGATGCAAGAACTGGGTTTCTGAAGCTGTAGCTTCAAGACTGCCCAGTCAGCAGCGATGAATTTGTGTAGTTCGATGCCAGGAAATTGCTCAATGCTGAATTTGTGTTCATCCTTGAAGAGAAGCCTTGGAGTCCTGACAAATTTTTTGGGCATACTCAGACACCAGTGCTCTATGACTATGATCACAGCATCAGTGCATCAAACGTAGAAGAGATTTGTAACTATACCTAGTGCTTTTATTTGTGCTGTAACATTTGTTACCCTCATTGTTGAAGGAAGCACCAGATTGTGCAGACTGCAGAGGTGGGGTTATCTTGTCGTTGCTGCCGAGTTCCGCTTGTACTTCTCGAGCAAGCGATGATTTCATGACAAGGATGAATTGGTAGCTGCCATGAGCTTAAGCTGAAATCCTGAAACTGCAGATGCCTGCCTGCAAGCAACCTTTTGCGGCATTCTTCCTTCTGACCTTACAAAGTTACAATGAACAAGTATTTGTCTCTTGTAAGTTTATATTATTGCAAGTAGTGAACATCTGAAGCTGTAGCTTCAAGATTGATCAGTGCTGAATTCGTCTACTTTGATGCCAGGGGACTGATCAATGCTGGATTGGTGTTCATCCATGGATCCAGAGAGGTCTGATAATGTTGGCATTTCTTCTTATCAAGCCGGCCTACTTTGGCCGCCACCTGCGCTATCCACGGTAGCAAAAAAAGTTTTGGATCGTATGATTTCAGTTTTACCATCCAAATTTTGTTACCGGCCTGCGTTGCTGTTAAGTCCACGTGTAGCGCTCCGGTGGACACCGCAAAAATATCTGCCTCCACAACCGTCTCTCCCGTCGCGGCAAAAAAAAAAAAAATGCATCACTGCATCGAGCGTATCTGGGAAATAGTCTTGACACAAGAAATTTGCTTTATTTATGCCACTTGCAAAATCTGCGGAAAGCCAAACCAGCCAGGGTACCCAAACGGCAACAACATAGAAAAACGTAGAAACGGTTAGATCCAGAGGGGGTGGGGAGCAGGGTTTTTTTTACCGACCGGTTTCCGGTAACCGCCGGCCGGCGGTAGCGGTTTACCGGTCGGTTTACCGGTAAACCGGTCGGTAACCGGTCGAATTCAAATTTGAATTCAAATGTTCTTCGGTTCGGTTTCCGGTCGGTAAACCGGCCGGTTTGGAGCGGTAACCGGCCGGTTTGGCCGGTTTACCGCTCGGTTTGAGTTTGGAATTTTTTTTCTTTTTTTTTTCAAACTTCTATACGTATAAATAAATACTAAACGAACTCGAATTTGAAAAATTTTTACACCATTGGCTTCTATAAATCATGAACTATTTTTAGGAATTTTTTCAGCATTTTTTGTTTTTTTCAAATTTTAAATTTGAATTTGGGGGCCTTAACGGGCCGGGACCGGAATTTTTTTTTTCTTTTTTTTCAAACTTCTATACGTATAAATAAATACTAAACGAACTCCAATTTGAAAAATTTTTACACCATTGGCTTCTATAAATCATGAACTATTTTTAGGAATTTTTTCAGCATTTTTTTTCAAATTTTAAATTTGAATTTGAGGAAACCCTAACCGGGCCGGACCGGAACCGGACCGGCCCGGTTTGGGCGGTTACCGCGGTAAACCGCGGTAAACCGGCCGGTTTTTTTAACCCTGGCCAGGGTTTTTTTTACCGACCGGTTTCCGGTAACCGCCGGCCGGCGGTAGCGGTTTACCGGTCGGTTTACCGGTAAACCGGTCGGTAACCGGTCGAATTCAAATTTGAATTCAAATGTTCTTCGGTTCGGTTTCCGGTCGGTAAACCGGCCGGTTTGGAGCGGTAACCGGCCGGTTTGGCCGGTTTACCGCTCGGTTTGAGTTTGGAATTTTTTTTCTTTTTTTTTTCAAACTTCTATACGTATAAATAAATACTAAACGAACTCGAATTTGAAAAATTTTTACACCATTGGCTTCTATAAATCATGAACTATTTTTAGGAATTTTTTCAGCATTTTTTGTTTTTTTCAAATTTTAAATTTGAATTTGGGGGCCTTAACGGGCCGGGACCGGAATTTTTTTTCTTTTTTTTCAAACTTCTATACGTATAAATAAATACTAAACGAACTCCAATTTGAAAAATTTTTACACCATTGGCTTCTATAAATCATGAACTATTTTTAGGAATTTTTTCAGCATTTTTTTTTCAAATTTTAAATTTGAATTTGAGGAAACCCTAACCGGGCCGGACCGGAACCGGACCGGCCCGGTTTGGGCGGTTACCGCGGTAAACCGCGGTAAACCGGCCGGTTTTTTTAACCCTGGCCAGGGTTTTTTTTACCGACCGGTTTCCGGTAACCGCCGGCCGGCGGTAGCGGTTTACCGGTCGGTTTACCGGTAAACCGGTCGGTAACCGGTCGAATTCAAATTTGAATTCAAATGTTCTTCGGTTCGGTTTCCGGTCGGTAAACCGGCCGGTTTGGAGCGGTAACCGGCCGGTTTGGCCGGTTTACCGCTCGGTTTGAGTTTGGAATTTTTTTTCTTTTTTTTTCAAACTTCTATACGTATAAATAAATACTAAACGAACTCGAATTTGAAAAATTTTTACACCATTGGCTTCTATAAATCATGAACTATTTTTAGGAATTTTTTCAGCATTTTTTGTTTTTTTCAAATTTTAAATTTGAATTTGGGGGCCTTAACGGGCCGGGACCGGAATTTTTTTTCTTTTTTTTCAAACTTCTATACGTATAAATAAATACTAAACGAACTCCAATTTGAAAAATTTTTACACCATTGGCTTCTATAAATCATGAACTATTTTTAGGAATTTTTTCAGCATTTTTTTTTCAAATTTTAAATTTGAATTTGAGGAAACCCTAACCGGGCCGGACCGGAACCGGACCGGCCCGGTTTGGGCGGTTACCGCGGTAAACCGCGGTAAACCGGCCGGTTTTTTTAACCCTGGTGGGGAGGGCCGAAGGAAAACTGAGCAGGAGGCCGGTGTCTGGGTGCCCGTCGTCGCCAGAGGCGGGCACAATGCCGCGCCTCCGCCTCCCTCTGGTCCTCCTCCCCATAGCGCTCACCATCCTCCTTCTCCTCCTCTTCCCATCTTCCCCACGCCCGCGCTCGCCCCCGCCGCAGCCGCTCCCTTGCGGCGCCGCGCTCTCCGATGCCGCCGACGGCCGGTGGGTACCGACCCCGTCGCCCGCGCCGCCGCCACTATATTCTCCGTCCTGCCCCTTCCACCGCAATGCCTGGAACTGCCTCCGCAACGGCCGACCCCAGCTCGCGGCGCTCTCCTGGGCGCCCACCCGCTGCGGCGGCGCCGTAGTCCCGAGGATCGATGCCGCGGGGTTCCTGGCCGCGGCCAGGGGGCGACGGATTGGGCTTGTGGGGGACTCACTGTCTGAGAACCTCGTTGTCGCGCTCCTCTGCGCCCTCCGCTCGGCGGACGACGGCGCCCGCAAGTGGAAGCGGCGTGGCGCGTGGCGCGGTGGGTACTTCCCCAAGGAGGACGTCGTCGTCGCTTACCACCGCGCCGTCCTGCTCGCCAAGTACACGTCAGTGAGTGCTCTCTGCTGCTAATAGCTGCTGCTTTCCCAGTTTGTTTAGTTTTTAACATAGTTATTAAAAGAGCAATCCTTCTACTACTTCTCTGAGATTACCATGAATGGTACCTAGATAAGAGGTGTTAGCATTCTGTCATTAATGCATTCCGTTGGATGCAGAGAGCGCAGTTGTGAATTTGTGATTAAGGAGGGCAGATAGAAAATATGAGTTTATCTATCTACTATGCTCGCATTAGTTGTAGTTTTCTACATTGCAGCAGTAGTTATATTTGAGATGAGATGTTTCAGTTGCTAGGCTTGTTTAGGATACAAACATGCAACCGAGAAGAGTTCTTAGAAACTGGAACAACTATTGAAACAATTAAAACTGTAAGAATGCAATGCAGTGCCATTACATAAGGCAGAGGGCACAATCTGAGTCATGTGGCGAATTCTATAAAAATGATCTTCAAGGAAGATGCACATGCAACAAACACATACTGCATTCACATACACGACTAGAAAACACAAAAACGGCACACACATTTTACCATTCAAATTGTTCATGTTTTTTAAAAAAGGCTAATTGTTGATGACCGGTAAACCATCATTCTATTTCTAGATGTATAGGAAAAATACTCCACTAGTGGTGTATTCTGCAACACAGTTCACTAAAAAAATTATTTTATCACACATTAGTCAGCCTGTGTTTTCAACTTCCTCACCATAATTAAACTGTTTTGATCCATAAGCATGCAAAAAAAAAACTGTTTATCTTTTTTATTTCTCGAACGATGCAAGAGAGTTGTGTGTCATTTCATTAAGAAGAGAAAGAATACAAGGAGAGGCTAGTGGCCAAGTCCCACAGATATCTAGTTACGGATGCACCACTTACAATAGAGACTCAACCTCGACCAAACAGGGCCGGTCCTGAGTTTTTTTGGGCCCGGGGCGAAACCAAAAATCAGGGGCCCTTCTACGTACATGCTGGTGACAATACTATATATAAACATGTATGAAATGTTACTGATAAACACTTAGTTTTATATGCAAAAACAATATTCATAAGAAACGATTCACCTATATTAAATTGTGGTTTAAATAGCCAGCTAAGGCATTTAGCTACCTTTTGTGTCCTAAAACAACCTATAGCGGAAGCTAAGAGCAAAATTGTACATGAAAAAACATGGTTAAATCTTTCTCAAACAACTATAGCCAAAGATAGTGAAAGATATCTCCATCGAGATTTAAAACCTTAATATTAAATTACCTTCAACCTATTGCCAATGTTGTACTTGTACCCTACCTTCAAGCGAGCACGAGTAGCCAGCAAGGAATCAGCAAGCTTCAGTGCTACGCGGTCAATTCCATCACCGGCCAGCAAAGGACGCACATATTTAATCTAATTAAATCACCGACATTGGGGTTTTGAGGCATACTGGATCATACTCGTACGGAGCAGATGCAGAAGCTTGCGTCGCCTCTCGGGTGAATCTAGATTAGCGTCTCGCGTCTCCGCCAGCCCGCCGCGCGAGCACGATTGCATCTTGCGTCGCCACCGGGCACGAAGGACTCGAGGTTGAGGAGTCGCGATTCGCGTGTCCGTGTGTGCCCGCGGACTTTGACGGCTTGGGCAGGACAGCTACTCTTCGCTGCTGGGCCAGTGGGCCTTGACAGTTGACAGGCCATATACATATACGATATATATCTATGTGTACATACTTGGGGTGGGGCCCCTTGGAATTGGGGGCCCAGGGCGACGGCCCCGCTTGCCCGCCCTCAGGGCCGGCCCTGCTACCAAATAGGCCTTGATCTTTTTTTTTCCTCGAATACGCAGGAGAGCTGCGTATTGTATTAAGAGAGGAAAAAAACGGTCCCGTACAATTATAACCCCCCCCTCCCCCCCAACACACACACACACACACACACACACACACACACACACACACACACACACACACACACACACTCCGGACCGAGCTGTAGGTGGGTCCTGAAACATAGATATTCTAACTGATAAAAACACGCATTCTGGGTGAGATCTGACCAACACTATAACCATCATCAGACCTACGCTGTCGCTAGAGCTGGACCTAAGGCATCAAGCTTCCGTGCATAAAGGCCTTGATCTAGATGTCAAGGTTAAGCGACCTGATGAGTAGTTAGTGGGGAGCTGATGCACCAGGCAAAGACCACAAGCTACGTTCGTTTGCCACTGCCTGTAATACTACCGAAATACAAGGCCTAGCACCCTCAAACACACAAGGATTGTGATGTTTCCATATCTGCCAAGACACAAGGATGATGAGGGAGTTCTGCTTGTTCTTGCTATCCTTAGGAACACTTTTGACCCACTTTTAGGAACACCATGACACCAGCTGGAGAAACAAGTGGCAGTAGGTTGAGGAGCAAGGGCAACCAGACCCAATTTTTGGATGATAAACAACCAAACCTGTGTTGTAAAAAAAGACACAGGAGACTAGAATATGTTGAATTGTCTCATCTTCTTTATCACAATGGGGACAAGCACTGGGATGTGGCAGCCCTCTTTTAGCCAAACGATCTGAAGTTCGGCACCTATTCTTGATCTCCAACTAGAAAAAGAACTTGCAGCGGAGCTGGGCCCATGATTTCCAGACGCATTTTCATTGCGCAAACTTGATGGAACCGAGGAAATATGCATTGTAAGCCAGCTTACTAGTTTAGGACCCTGACTGGGTTAGGCGCCATATGTGTTGGTCTGGCACATTTTGCTGCAAAGCAAAGTTACCTAGCAGATCCCACAGGACTTGTACAGTCAGTGCTCCCTTAATGTCTGCCACCCATCTCCTGCTATCAAGAGCTTGGGAGACTGTCCACTGCTTAATTGCTTGTTTAGAGATTATATTGATCAGGTTTGGAGCAAGCTCTGCCACTGTTTTTCCTTGCAACCCATGATCAATCCAGAACCTGCTATTGAGATCTCCTGCCAACTAGGCTTGAGCATTACATGACCATGAATTGGTAAACCAGCCCATGGCCAATCAGCCTCAGTTTTCTGTAACTAGAGCCAACTATGTGCAAAGCCCATCCCATGATCTTGAAGTTTGTTATGCCTAAGCCACCATACTGGAGGGGTCGCTCAACGCGCTCCCGGGAGACAAGAAATTACCTCCATTTACTTGCTCCCTACCTTTCCAGAGAAAGCCCCTTCTTCTCTTGTCAATAGTTTTGATAACCCACTTACGTAAATCCATGGAAATCATTAGGTAAATAGGGATGGAAGTCAACACCACACAGACAGTAATTAAGTATCCCACTTCATTCATGAGTAACCCACTTCATTCATGAGAGATGCTTTCCAGCCCAGGAGGCTGTCAGCCACCTTGTCATTGATAGGTTGGATCTCAGTTTTAGTGGGTTTGCGGACTGTTAGGTGAAGGCCAAGGTCGGTGCATGGGAATTCTTTGATCTGACAAGGTATAACTTCAGAGATGACCGCTAGCTCATCTTGAGACCATCCAATAGGAGTTAGAGAACTTTTTTGCATATTAGTATTCAACCCAGAAGCATGACCAAAGACCTCAAGCTCCTTGATGTGACAAAGGTCAGTTCTTGTTGGACGGGAACAGCACTACATCGTCCCAACGCTACATTTTTTTTGTTCTTTTTCTTGGTATATGTTGTTTTGATTTTTTTCCTACTAGTTTTTCGTTTATACCCATGAGAAGTTGTATCTGACTCTGACATAACTAGTTCACTTAGACCATGCTTACACTAAACATTGATGTTCTTACTAAGCTAACTGTATATACATCCCCTCTCAATATCTTTCAACCAAAAACACTGCTACCAAGGCACAATGCAAGCCATATTCACCTGTAGAGATCATTGAGTACCTGCTTCTTGCCTTCATGATCATCGCCAATCATGGTACCGTAGCATTATTTCAAACCTTTGTCTAGAATGATGAAGTTTTGCATGATTTTAATGTCATTAATTCATTAGATATGGAGGATCTGCATTGTAAATGTAGTTGCCTTCATGACTGCTTAGGGTGTCTCTTTGGATGATTAGTAACTTTAGCCCACCATGATGTCATAAATTTTTATAACTTCATACAAGCATAGTCAGCAAACGTAAGGCGCACGCTATCCCGGTTATATTACAAAGAACTGGTGTGAGCATGCTTGTCCATTGCAAGTAGATGCATTTAGGGAGGATTCGAAATTGAAATTAGTTTCAAATACACTTTGAACTAGAATTGATAGAAGAAAAGCTATTCTTAAACGCTAAAACATTATTGTTAATCTCTTCTGATGCCCATTGCATACAAATCACAATCAGAACCTTCACCACACACGTCTTTGTATCTATAAGGGGCACACTGTTTTTTTTTTACCAGGGGTACTAATGGTGCCTAGAGGGCCTTAATAAGGAGCTGGCAGAACTTGAGTGGGGGCCTGGGCCCCTGCTCAGCTTAGCATAGGTCTGCGGTCCGCCCCTGACATGAGGGTGTGATGGCAGGAGTTGGTAGTATTTCAGTGGGAGTTGGGATGATGCTAAGTATAAATCTGGATCAGTTGCACTTGCGGTTATCTGTTCTGGAAGATATTTTCGTGATTTCAGGTATTTTTGATGTGTAAGGGACTAAACTCCTATGGTAGTGCTGTTCCCTTGAAGAAACTAGGATGATATGTGGCAAATATTGTTCTATGCTGCATGGTTAAGTTGTGTATATTGTTTGCTCAAACATGAGTAATTATGCTGTTGTTTTGCTCTTCATTGCACATCTCTATGTAAAGCAGCATGTTTAAGGGCACTTTGTTTAGGATTAGATGTACTGTAACACCCAAGGAGGCAAAGGATATTACTTATTTGCCACATAAAGTTCATATTTGTTAAACATGCAGCACTTGGACATTTCTATTTCTTGCACCTGTGTTTTTTTAGAATAACAGGATTGCATTTTTTTTTTATACTTCGCATAACAAAATCATGAAGCTTACTTGGTGATGAATAATGATACAAAGGTGGCATCCTGTGGAGAATTCAGAAGAAGATAGGAAGGATGGAATAAAAGGAACATACAGAGTGGATGTTGACATTCCTGCTAATGATTGGATAAATGTCACCAAGTTCTATGATGTGCTAATTTTCAACACCGGACACTGGTGAGTTTGTTTTTCCCAAATGAAGTCTTTCTTTTTGCATACTAGTAAAGTGAAAAGACCATTTCTTGTTTAGTTGGAGGCAATGGGATTTTTCAAATGTTTCTTACAGTAGTACGGTTCCGGCTCTCAGCTTCATATTGATGTCATGTTCATTCATAAAAGGGTCTTTCACTTTCTTGAACAAGAACAACCTTCAGTTATTTTTACCTATTATTCACTCATATTTGGTCCCGTATGAGTGAGGATCCTGTTGAGGACCACCCTCTCTCTTTAATACCTGTGTTTCAAAAAAAAATTACCTATTATTGTTAATTTTCTTGACGAATATTTTTGGTCATGAATATACTAATTTGTCATTGTTCCTGTTGTAATGCTTTATACATTTCTCCATATCAGGTGGGATACATATAAATTCCCAAAAGACATTCCCCTTGTTTTCTACAGAGGAGGAAAGCCGATTGAACCTCCACTTGACATACACAATGGACTGAAAGTAGTCCTTAAAAGTATTGCTTCTTACATCGAAAGGGAGGTTCCTACGAGAACGCTGAAGCTGTGGCGCACGCAGTCACCTAGGCACTTCTATGGAGGTGAGTGGGATCACAATGGCAGCTGTGTATCCGATAGACTTCTTGAAGAGCATGAGGTGTGGTTCTGATGATCAAACTGTTTAAATTCAGGTTACGTATTTCAAAGTTGTGAATTGTTTATTCCTTTTCACAAATCTTGTGCAGCTCAATTCTTGGTTTGATCCCCGGTTTGGGGGAGTGAACAAAGAAGCAAGAACGGTGAATTTAGCAATTCAGGAAGCCCTAGCTGACACAGAAATCCAGTTGCTCAACCTCACTTACATGAGCGAGTTCCGTGCTGACGCCCATCCAGCTATCTGGCTCGGGAAGAAGGACGCGGTGGCTGTCTATGGACAGGACTGCATGCATTGGTGCTTGCCTGGCGTGCCGGACACATGGGTCGACATCTTGGCTGCACAGATCTTGCATCACTTCAAGCAGGGGAAAGGCTGATCACAGTTTTTTTTTAAAAATCTGTAGTTTTGCGATAACTACAGCACATATTATAGATATATGTAGTTTTGTGATACAACTCTTTAGATTTGTAATTTTAGTTCAAAATTACAAGTCAATTTAGTTTTGTAGTCAAACTAGCTTTTTGAAACATCAAACACACCTTTTATAGAACGGATGGATTAGTTTTCAAATATGGTAATGTTGGGTCTGGGCCATCTGTCTGGACCTGTCCGTCCGGACGCATCTCTCTACTGGGCCATTTCCCCACTCAATCGACCATAGGTCGCTCCACTGCGTTGCCCACCTTCCCTACTCTGTCTCCACTGTGCCGCCCGCCTTCTCCACTCTGCCTCCACCGTGCCGCCTGCCTCCACCGTGGCATCCGCCCCCCATGGCCGCTCTACCGAGTTGCGCGAGCCTTCATGATGGATGCTCCAACAAGCAGGCGAGGGGAGGAGCTCCATGCACCACTGCCTCGCTGGTGAGTTGCCCGCGCCGCTGTCATGAGTTCCATGCACCACCGCCGACCTTCGTGCCGACGTCGAGCTCCGCAACGACGAGCCTCCATTCGTTCAAGCACTAAGATGACATTTGCGCTGAGAGTGCATGTTGCAAGCGTATGTTTTAAGTGTTTCAGATGTTTTAGATGTATATTGTAAGTGTTTTATATTGATGTTGCAAAAGTAGATCAGGATGATGCACATGTTGCAATGACTATATACATATGTTTCAAGTGTATGTTCCAAATGTTTCATCTGTTTCATATGTATGCTGTAAGTGTTTCATCTAGATGTTGTAAAAGTAGATTTGCATGTTGCGTATGTTTTAGGTGTTTTAGGTGTTTCATACGTAGGTTGTAACTGTTTCATCTAGATGTTGCATATGTTTGTAATGGCTACACACATGTGTTTCAAGTTTTTTCCTGATGTTTTGCAAGTGTTTCAGATGTATGTTGTAAGTGTTTCATCTGGATGTTGCAGAAGTATATCTGGTGTTGCACATATTGCAATGGGACCCACGCCTGCCGCAGCCGCCTGCTGTAGCTGCTGGGTGCCACCGAGCGGGTGCAGACGGTCCCGCGTGCATGAGCATGGGAAGCAGAGGGGGCGCGAGCGGTCCTCACTTGTGGTCGAGCGGCGCAGGCCTCGATGTGGGCGCGACCACGGTATCTGATCGGATGTCCGGGTGCTAGCAGTTCCCTTTCAAATAAGATCTTGTTTGGTAGAGTCTCTCTTGGTTTTGATTCTTTGTGGGTCCCAAAGCATGTTAAGTTTTTTAGGCATGAGTTAGTGTTACTCGTTGTAGCGTGTAGCGTGATGCCCAAATATTTCTCCTCTTTGGGTATCCTCCAAGCACACAATGTGGAATTTCTTATATAGATACATCATATTTTTTATTTGATGTTGTATACTCTCTTCGTCCCAAAATAAATCAACTTCTAAGTTATTCTAAGTAAAATTATCTTAAGTTTGATTAAATTTATAGAAAAAAGTACCAATATTTATAATACCAAATTAGTATAGCTAGATACATCATGAAATTTGTTTGACAGAGCTTTTTCTAGATTTAACCCAAAAATACAGTTTGTGGGTGCTTTGTCAGTGAGGAAGCGGATCGAGAAATGATTCTCTATGATTATTTAACTGAAGCGATTCTCTATGATAAAATTATAGAGAAAATGATTTTGTTAAGCAAGGAAGCTGATTTTTTCTCAGACCTTTAATTTATTTTAGAGAGACTTGTGTAACTTATACCACTATATTAAGAAGAGGAAAAGGGAAAGAACCTTGACTAACACTACACCTATTGTTCTTCTATTACACTCAAGTAGACGCACTATACAGAACGATAACTTTGTGTGCGGGGATGAGGAGACTTTCTTAGTGGATAGCGCCAAGGTGACTAGAAGAGTGGAGTAACTCATCTTAAAAATAAGAGTTGAGTGACGGTAATAATAAGCCATGGCTTACACAATTGTCTTGGTTGGTGATAGATTTGTGTCAAACTCAACACTGTGACCGGGAGCGTACTTCGGTAGAGCTCTAACATGGATTAGAGATTAGGTTTTGATGATGGACGCAAGGGGTACATTATCTCATCTGGAAAATTTGTACCCCTTACTTGAGCTATTTACTTCTCACATTTATATTATCTGTATGTGCTTGTATTACGTGCCTTTATTGTTCCTATACTATATTAGACTAGTTAATGAATTTATTTAGTTTTAGATTGCAAAACTCTTGGTAGGTATGCATAAATAGAGAACACTAGATAAACTTTAAGTACACATCTTGCTAATTAGTTTTGTTTATTTAGCATGACATCAAGCAAAAGCCCTATATTAAGTTTTAGGAGCCGAATTCACCCGTTCCGTCTTGAGTTGGCTATATATACTCACGTTCCTTTTCAATGTCTGGTGCCCCGTTATCTCTTTTCTTTGACAATTTGCGTAGATAATTTATGTAGGACACAATTATATCACCTCGCTTGAACTTATCTGCCAGAATCAGCCAACCATTCAGCAGTATTTTTCTCTCACAACAAATCAGCATCAACATCAGTCATTCAGTGGTGCTTTTATAGCCAGCCGAACATGGTGATTATAATTTAATTTAATCTCTTTTTTTTGCGACAATAATTTAATTTAATCTCTATGAACTGTTTTTGAGAGCATTGTGGTGATAACAAGAGGAACCAAACTGGGAGTGGGCGGAGTCGAGACTCGACATCAGCCAGGTTCGGCCCCTTTCCTCCACGCTCCGTTTCGCCGGCCACCGCCGCCGCTGTCTCCCGCCGCGCTACCTCGCCGACGACATGCCCGAAACCGTACTCCGCTATATCTCTCTCACACTCTCCCGCTCCCCTCACTTCTTACTGACCTGGTCTTCTACCCCCTCGCAGGCGGCGGAGACCAATCTCTGCAGGCAACTGGAGCAAACCCTCGCCGCCGAACCCTCCAGCTCGCTCCACCACTACAATCTTGTAGGTTTCCTTGTACACTGCATTGAGCGCGTGGTCGCGCCCGCGCTTCTCCGTTGCGCCTAATCACCTGCTGGTTGGTCCTGTGCGTGCAGGGCGTCTTCCTATGGGACCGCGCCGAGGCAGAGCAGGAGGGTGACGAGGAAGAGGCGCGGAAGCTCCGCGCGGCAGCTTCGGAGCATTTTCTCGCGGCGGCCAAGCTGAACCCCAACGATGGCGTCCCCTTCCGCTTCCTCGGCCACCACTACGCCCGCGGCGGAGACAATCAACGAGCGGCCAAGTGCTACCAGCGTGCGGTGACCCTCGGCCCTGACGACGCTGAGGCTGGGGTATGTGTGGGAATGTGTATATTCATATGCCCAATGCATTCATCCGTTTGCTTGTGCTGGGTTCTAATGTGTTTTCCCCCTCTATTTCTGGGCTATGGTGCAGGAGACGCTCTGTGACTTGCTAGATGTTGAGGGGAAGGAGAGCTTGGAGCTTGCTGTGTGCAAGGAGGCAGCTGGCAAGTCACCGCGCGCGTTCTGGGCTTTTCGGAGACTTGGCTACTTACAGGTAACTTGTATGGCAATTTCTTGAATAGACTATCTGTTGAAGTAAGAATCCCAATAGTATGTGTCATTAACAGAGGTCCTGACTAGATGTGTTATGTTAATGAATCTTACGGCTTCATTTTGGATTGGGTCGGAATCTACAGGTCCAAACCTGTCCAATAAACCCACAATATTGGTTAAGGGCAACATTAGTTTGCAGTAATTAGTTAGATTTAACATGGTTATGCAGAATGATGAAAATGGTTGAAATTTAACCTAATCTAGCCCCTTCAATCTTTAAATCTTATAGCAATCTCATCCATTTGTCATTGATGTTTCTCGTAGTTTATACAGAGGCAGTGTTCACTTCCATTGATTATGGCATTGATATCACCACCCCACAAAACCTTTATGTTAAGTTGTTAATGTTAGTGACTTTTAATTACTCAATTCTGTGGCTATCCTTTTAGATTAGCTGACAGATGAAATTAGATTGTGCAGGATAACATGACTCAGTTGGTCATTCACCATTAGTATAGCATTATTAAGTAAAAATCTGGATTGTGCTGGTCTTGAAAATATTTGAAAGGTTTACACGCCTGGAGCAATATCTCTTACTGTAACTTCTACTTGAGATGTTGGTTGCTTATTTTCTTTAAAATTTGCAAAGGGTTTTCTGTTGGAAGGAGATACTACTGCTAATATTTTAGGTGTGCAATTTGCTGTTGTTAGGGATAAGGCATTACAAAATTTGTATATATTGTGTATTGACATGAGTTGGTGAAAGATTAGGTTCATCAGAGGAAATGGTCAGAGGCTATACAAAACCTTCAGCATGCAATACGAGGTTACCCAACATGTGCAGATTTATGGGAGGTGGGTGCTTTTTCAGTTTGCTCTTGCCAAGGTTTCTTAGTGTAACTTATATGTGATGTGTTTTCAAGTTATCAGTTGTTGAATTTAAACATTCCATATTTATGGCTACAGGCACTTGGTCTGGCATACCACCGTTTGGGCATGTTCACTGCAGCAGTAAAGGTTTGCAGTTTTCAGTTTTGAGCATACTTAGTAACTGTTGCAGTGCGCTGTATTGAGCCTTCTCAATATGCTTAATTCAGTTTTTGCCGGCAGTCATATGGACGAGCTATTGAACTTGATAGTTCCAGGGTCTTTGCATTGATAGAATGTGGAAACATCCAGTTAATGCTTGGTTACTTTAGAAAGGTAGGAAGTTTTCTGCTTGCCTTTTTTAACTATCTATCGTTCTGCTGGTATACATGATTTAATCAGCCAATGCTAATCTAACAGTGCATCCATTCAAAAATCTATTTAGCCCTTATCTCTTTCATTGTTAATACTATTTAATTTCTCTCTAAATACACAATACCAGGGAGTGGAGCAGTTTCGTTCTGCTTTGGAAATGGCTCCATGTAATCATTCAGCATACTTTGGCCTTGCTTCTGCATTGCTTGCATGGGCAAGGAATTGTGTAACTACTGGGGCCTTTGGTTGGGCTGCTAGCCTCTTGAAGGTATTTTGATCTGATACTAGCTTTTAAATGTCATTGAATAGGCCATAGCTGTATAGCTTCACCATATAGATTGTTTTCTCATAGGAAGCTTCAGAAGCTTCCAGAATTTGTACTTCTTTGACTGGAAACCTTTCATGCGTCTGGAAATTGCATGGAGATGTTCAGGTATTTGATTTTTCATCATTTAAGTCTGCTTGTCATCTACTTATAATGTGAAGAGTTATAATATTATATTCTACCATATACCTTGCCTGCTTGGTGTCAGCTCGCACTTGCGAGATGCTTTCCATGGGTGGATGGGAAGACCAAAAGGGGCATGGATTCACAGATGTTCAAAGATTCTGTTCAAGAGTGGAGAAATACATGTTTGTCAGCAGCAAATGATGCAAAACTCTCATATCAACATGCTTTGCATCTTACTCCCTGGGAAGCTAATGTTCACAATGATACGGCTATTTGTCTTGATCTAATTTGTTCCATGGATGACAACAACATACTCAACCCCAATGTTTGGTAGGTTTCTTTGTTGCATAGGCTAATACCATGTTACCTTTGAGATGGTGTTTTGTGAGTTGTCTAAGATTATATATTTTTTCCTTTTTGTGCAACAGGGAGCTGCCAGAGAAAATGTCACTGGGTGCCTTGATGTTGGAACCAGTTAATAAGGATTTTTGGGTTACTTTGGGTTCAATGTCAAGTTATCTGGCTTTGAAGCAGCATTGTTTTATTAGGGCACTTCATTTCGACATGTCATTGTCTGAAGCTTGGGCATGCCTTGGAAAGGTACTGCTCTTAAAGCAACAACTGATTTATATCTGCTACTAGTAGGGGGTATCTAATAGTTTGGCCTTCAGATTTACAGGCAGTCTGGTGATAAGCAATTGGCAAAACAAGCATTTGATCGAGCTCGAAGCATTGATCCTTCGTTGGCCTTGCCATGGGCTGGAATGTCAGTGGAAAATTATCACCAATCTGGGTACCCCTCATCCCTCATTTCATGGAAAAGGTTCCTATGCTGTGCTCTGAAAAATTAGTTGCTCAAGCTGTTTTTTTCTATTTCATGTGATTTTAAAGGAGCAGTCCTGTAAATGAATCTTTCGAAAGCTGCTTGAGGGCTGTGCAGATCCTACCTGTAAGTGCAATTTTTTAACATCAATGATGTCTTCACTTGTCAGTATAACAATTTTCTGATTTTTCTTCTCCAAGCTAGCCCTGATTTCATTCTATTATGTTCTTGCATTAGCTGCCAGAGTTCCAGATTGGTCTTGGAACAATTGCTGCCCGTTCTAGTAATCTTCTTTCACCTCAGGTATATATCCAGTTTTATATTCATGGTTGAGGCTCTTTTAGGTGGCAATGGTCTATTCAACTCGATGGCAATTTTTTAGTTGGCCTTCATTCTTATATTCTACATTATTTAACTGGTTGACACTAAGAGATACATGATGATTAGCTAAGTCATAAAGATATTTCTATTGCATAATCTGCTACCTAAAACCTTAGTGCCTATTTTAACAAATCAATTTCTTTATACTTGGTTCCATTGTGTAGGTATTGATGGCTGTAAGACAGGCTGTTCAGCGAGCACCTCATTACCCAGAGTCTCACAATTTAAATGGCTTGATTTCTGAAGTGCGATTAGATTTCCAGTCTGCAATCACATTTTACTTGCAAGCGAGATTTGCTTTAGGCATGATGTACAATTCCAAGTCAGACAATAGACAAGCTTTTGCTGATGTTTCAGTGAATCTTGCCCGTGCACTGTGCAAGGTAAGAGTGTTAACGGTTACTTTACATCTGGTTTGATGAAGTTAAACACACTAAGCAGCTAAAATCATGGTGTTTCGGATGATACATCTGAGATTCTAATCATTGCATTAATTGCAGGCTGGTCTTGCAACTGATGCAGCGCGGGAGTGTGAAGAGCTGAGATCTCAAGGTATATTGTTTTTATTCCACTTAAGCAATGGAAGGGTTCCGTTCCCTAATTTGCCACATAGCATTGACAGTAGATCCTTTCACAATATTTTCCACATGCTATATAACATATAAACTAACAAGTACTCCTAAATTTTCTAGGACTGTTGAGTGTTGATGGATTGCAGATATATGCTCTGGCATTGTGTAAAAGTGGACAAAGCAAGGAAGCTCTTTCTGTATCTAGAAGCTTGGCTGAAAATTTAAGTGGTATAAAGGCGGAGAGTGCAACTGCAGCTTGGGGATTTATATGCACCTTGATGTATGGAATTTCTGGGAAGGACTCTGCAGCTGCCATCATTCACAAGCTTCCTGGTGAACTCAATTACAACTCACAGTTGAAATTCATTATCTCTGCATTGGATGCTTTGCATCCAACCAAGCGTCTCCAGCTGCCTCAGTTGAATATGCCTCCTAAGCGTACAGCTTATGAAGTGATGAGTGAAGTACACTCGAATATTGCTCTTGGGAAGGCTGTAAGTATTCTAAAATACTGGTGTTCTATGTTTCTATGGAAAACTAGTTTATTTTGAGTACATACTTGATGTACTAATATATATATATAAAATCCTTTTAGATTGGTGCGGAATTTGACAAGCCTCTGAGGGTTGATGGTAGTTTGTCTTACCTGAAAAAAGTTCTGCACATGTATCCCGACTGCAGTTTAGTGAGGTAATTTTCTTGCTTGGAATGGTCATATCAGGAGTTCAAAAGGTTACTAAACTTGAGGCTTGAGTCAAAATATTGCTCACCATTTTCTCTTTTCTACATGCTGCAGAAACCAACTTGGATCCCTGCTGCTGTGGAGTGGAGATTGGATGGCTTCTCATAAAGCAATAAGGGTTACCTCTGTGTCATCACATGGACACACATCCAGTATGGGCCTAAGATCACCACATCATGTTCAAGCCTGTGCAATGGTTTCTTGCTATGCTACCTGCCCCGCTCACACAAAGTTCTCTTTCACAACATGTGAACACCAGTACCTAAGTGGACCTGATGCAATACACCACCTGCAAAGGTATATCTTCTACTTGTTGTATTGACAATGTATGCCTTTGGTAGCAGAGCTATTCATGTTCTTTTTTGCCCTCTCAAGGTGGGTTCATTGTGAACCATGGAACCAAGATGCACGCTACCTGCTTGTGCTTGCCATTTTCCAAAAAGCACGGGAAGAGAAGTACCCCAAACATATCTGTGTTATTCTGAAGAAGCTCATTATGCAAGTGTTGTCCAAGATTAGCAATCCACACAAGAAAGAAGCTATGCAGTATGAGGTGTTCTTGCTACTTCTTTTGTCATCAGAGGTCTGTTTGCAATCTTTAGACTATGAAAATTGCATTGCCCAAGCTAAAGAAGCCCTAAGAACCACCCCGTCAAGCCGTGTGGATACTTTTTTTGCACACTTGCAACTGTGTCGGGCCTATGCGGTGCAAGGGGATCTTTTGAACTCCAGGAATGAGTACATGAAATGCTTGAGAAACCATACAAATACTGAGATTGGCTGGGTAATGCTGAAGCAACTTGAATCTGCATGTTCATTGGAGGGCTCTTCTGATGAAATAGATATAAATCTGCGTGAATGCGTTAAAAGGAATGGTAGCGACTCATCGAAATGGGCATCCCTTTTCAATCTGGCGTGTGCTCAGTGCTTTCTGTGGGATGGAAACTTTGAAAGCGCTGAAAAAGCTCTTGCTCAGGCATGCACTCAAGTAGATCCAGATAGCTGCATCTTGTTCCTTAATGGTTAGCCGCTTTCTTCTCACATAGCTCATTAGTCTTCAAGGATTCTCTAAAACCCTTTGCTGTTTATGGTATGAAGTTGCACCGTGAACCTGGTTGTTTTCTTCCCTCCAGTAGAATCCAGGAATAAACTTGGTTGCTTTCTTTCCACCAGTAGAATCCAGGAATAAACTTGGTTGTTTTCTTCTTTCCTGTAGAATCCAGGAATAAACTTGGTTGCTTTCTTCCCTCCAGTAGAATCCAGGAATAAACTTTGGTTGTTTTCTTCTCTCCAGTAGAATCCAGGAATAAACTTGGTTGTTATCAGATCAACAAACTTTCTGCCAGTCTTATTCATGTTGATATGTACTATGTAGTACATTCCTTGCACTGGTTATTGAGTGGTACTAATTGTTCACTGCTAATAGTGAATTAAGGAAAAATGTGCTTAGATGGTACTTTCTTGATAATTTATTTTGTGGAGTTAAATTGATCCAATCTTTTAAGGACGCTGTGTGAAGAACGCTGCTTCTAATTTTAGACTGTTTCCCTGCATGGTCTGAGAGTACTAGTCTCCTGATTAATTACTAATTATGAAATATTCCTGTTTTATGTAATTTGATTTTGTGCTGAATGAAACATCACTCATAGGTGCAACCTGTATGGAAATTGCCCGGAGGTTTGTAGCTCCTCAATTTATATCCCGTGCAGCTTCCAGCCTCAGAAAGGCCCAGCAGAAATCACATGCTTCATTACCTCTCGTGTCACTGCTACTGGCTCAAGCTGAGGGCAGCCTTGGCTCCAAATCCAAGTGGGAGAAAAACCTTCGCCTGGAATGGTTCTCATGGCCCCCAGGTGCGAATTGAACCAGCCTTTGAATGAGCACTATTGGGTTTTCAGTCAACTGTTTGGTTTCAGTCTCAATGGCCTTTTGTTCCTTTTCCCGTTTGGTTGTGCAGAACTGAGGCCTGCGGAGGTGTACTTCCAAATGCATCTGCTGGCGAGGCAGTCGGCTGCAGCGGTTTCTCAGCAGAACCAGCTGGTGGAGACGATGCAGAGCCCCGAGTTGTGGTTGCTTCGGGCGATTCACTTGAACCCGTCCTGCCCCAGGTACTGGAAGGCTCTGCTGCAGCAAATGGATGTGTAGCCTTTTGTATCACAGCCTCACAGGTATCATCCAGGCGCATTCTAGCGGGCGATTTATTTGGCTCAGATTGCTGGGACGCTGGCGATAAGTTTGTAACTCGTCGTAAGGCTTTGCGTTGGGAACTAGGGATAGTTTGCATCCCTTTCCGCAATGATATTACTGGAGCTTGTGGGATTATTTTGTCGATGTGTCTTTGTTAATTGTTATAACCTTCAGTTTGTAGGAACCAATACACCTGATCTCTTAAAGAGTGTTTCTAACAATTATAGCTGTTGCTAGCTGCTCGTTAATTGGTAGTGAGAGACAGAGAGCCAGAGAAGCGAAGTTCCAAGTGCTTGTCGCCCAGGCACAACACTAGTTAAAGTGCGCCCTAAAAAAACTCTATTTAATGTGAAACTAGCTCCACCCTCCCATCGGAAATGAAAGTTCTTGCTTTCCCTAAAAATATATTGCTTAAATGAAAGTAATTATGCATTATACAAATATTTCCATAATGAATATGAATATAGCAATGCTAATCTTGTGTCGCTAGTTGTCTAGGGGTACACTAAATTTGCCTTTAGGTTAGTGAGGAAGCCAATACCAAATCGGAACTGAACACTCAGGCTGTCTGAAAGAGCATTTTTTCGTAACTGGCTTCACTAGAGAAGTTCCTTTTTTTTAAATAACGGAATATCACGATCATAACATTGAGTTGATACAATAATGGTAATAATCGTGAACTTACTACTAGCCTATGTATAAACAAAGAGAGGCTTTACACTCTAATGTAATATCAATCAAAAGACTAGATCACCATCTAAGTGTGCTGGAGAAAAAAAAATTTGTAACCGCTTGTGCCAATTGTTGATATGCTGTGGTAACTTGTAACCAAAGCCTATAAAGTAATCTCTTGGAGAATAACCTAAATTTGAAGCTAATGGATAACCAAATGTACCACCTATAAATAAAGGGTAGTAAACATGCCTCTTTTTAAATATGAAACCATCTAGTAAGGAAAAACCGTTTTTCACTTCTAGAGCTTTGTAACTAGCTTGACTAGGAAGCTAGAGAATCCATGTTTAGGTGGCTTCATCCAATCACCTATGTAATATATAATAAAAACCTTTCTAGAGCTTTCTCATGCAGTCATTTTTAAGTTAGGGTCTTTTTAGCACAACTTTGACTCTGGCTCTAGCTTTTCGCTGCTCTTGGTATGAAGCCATGCCAAACAACTAGGGGTGAAAACGAGTGAAAACGGTATGGATGTTTTCCGACCGTATTCGAGACCAAATCCGTTTAGAGGAGTTCAGATCTGTCCGTATTTAAGTCTGGATATTCAACATCTGATGTCATTTCTGTATCCGAATACTCAAATCACATATTTATGATGTCGATATCCAACCGTATACTATTCGACATAGCTGACATTATCCGTATTCGAATTTGAATCCGAACAGAAATATAAAAATAAATATAATATCAGTAATATCCGTTCATATCCGATCCGTTTACATCTCTACAAATAACTATCTAAAGAAGGCTCCTTGTAAGGAATCCAGAGAAACTAGAGCCATCTTTGTACGGAGGAACTAGAGCCGCAAAATTGTGGTTTTTCTCAACTCGTCCTCGTAAATTTTACACAAATTAATATAAAACGGTCATTAGAGCTACTTTTGCTAAACCTTTTCTAAAATGGCTTTAATTTCATCGAAGTAGCTCCACAAGAGAAACTAAAGCCAAAGTCATTTTAAGAAGAGCCGAGTCCTATCAATTTTTCTCTTAACATTTATAGAGCTTAGATAAAGAGTTAAACGTCCAACTAAAGCTCCTCGTGAAACCGCAGCAGCCAACAAGGGCAGACGGGCTCCTTGTTTCCGATGGAAGCGGGTCATGTGACATCTACATTTTCTTGGGCAATATAAAGCATCTGAAGCAACTCTAAAGGACTCTTAATACCCTTTCATATTAATGGAGGTGGAGATATCAGTGAAAAAAATTCTCTTCAAAATGTATAGAGAATGTACTTGTTTTTTTAAAAAATGTCAAACAAGTTATATAAAAGTTGTTGAAGGGCAAGACAACAAATTTTATTAGACTAATGGCTTTCCAAAGGAGAAAGTAGGGAGTGAATTTATGTATAGAAAAAGGAGAACCTTGCGAGCCCAACCACAGCAAAACACGCCTAGAAACACGTAGCCTCTTTGTCAGTTGTTTAGGCGACGGCGTGGAGCTCTGCAGACTGCAGCTCACAACTCTCAACATGTGTCATCCTAATTTCAAGGAGGTGCCCACGTCAGGCCACTTGCAGATCGGCTCTCGCCGCGCTGTTGAGCTGTTCTCCCAGGCCGGTAAAATAATCGATCCCAGATCCCTCCCACTCAGCCGTCAGCCCACGCGGCGCTCCGCCGCTTGCCCGGCCACCGCGGCGCGCCACACGTCCTCCGCACCCGCGCCAGCCTCCTTCGTCTAAACTTCACCGCTATCGCGAGCCCGAACGCCTCCCTCGCTCGACAGTCACCAGTCAGTCACCCACCCACCGCTTCCAGCATCCAGCCAAAGCCCGCGCACCGCGCGCCGCTCACGCGCAGCACCTCAGCTCGCCAGGTCATTCATGTCAGGCGGCGTCGGCCCGACGGCGGGGGGCGGCATCACGCTGCCGTCCATGGGCGCGCCCCCGCCGCCGCTGCACCCGACGCCCACCTCGCCCACGCCGCGGCCGCACCACCACTACTACCTCTTCTCCATCAAGCAGCTCAACACGCTGGGCGCGGCGGCCGTGCTGGCCTTCTCCACCACGGTCCCGCTGTCGGAGATCGCCTTCGCGGTGCTCCTCCTCCCCTACCTCCTCGTCCTCGCCCGGCTCGCCTTCCCGCAGCGCCCGGGCAAGCCCAACCCGGCCGCGCCCGTCTTCCCGGGCGCCGGCGGGCGGCTCACCCTCGCCGTGCACACCGCGGTGGGCTTCGTCGTCGGCGCCGCGCTCCCGGCGCTCTACATCCTCGACGGCCTCCGGGCCGGGGACACGGCCGGCGTCGCAGCCGCGGCCCCGCACGCGTTCCTCCTCTCCGCGCAGGTGTTCACCGAGGGCATCGCGGCGGCGTGGCCCGGCACGTTCTCGCTCCCCGTCAGGGCCGCCGTGCCCGTGATGTACAGCGCGCGCAGGATGTTCGCGGCGTCCGAGTGGCTGCGCGAGGAGCTGCAGGAGCGCGACGACCTCGGGCGTGGCCCGCCCGTGCCGCCGCGGCGGGTGGTGGCCGGCAGGGCGCTCGCGGCCGCCAACCTGGCGTTCTGGGGGTTCAACCTCTTCGCGTTCCTGCTGCCATTCTACCTGCCCAAGGCGCTCAGGAGGTACTACCTCGGCAGCGACCATGAGGATGACGGCGGCGCACGCGCGCACTTGAAGCAGCAGCAGGGTGAAGGGAAGAAGGATTCATAGATCAGGCTAAATAGACGTGGGCTGTGTTTAGTTCCTCTAAACTTATTGAAATTGGCACTATACAAAAAGAAAATTTCCCGTCACATCAAACTTGCGGTATATGTATGAAGTACTAAATATAGACGAAATCAAAAACTAATTGCACAGTTTGGTCGTACTTTACGAGACGAACGTTTTGATGCTAATTAGTCAACGGTTGGATAATTTTTACTAAATACAAACGAAATGTTATAGTTATGCTAAAGTAAATTTCGCACCCTAATTTGGGAACTCAACACAGCCGTGAATGGTTAGTGGCGGAACAAGCTGTACTACCTGTCTGTCTCTGTGCCCTTCATTATGTATGCCAGTAGTTATTTGGTTTGATGCATGCCAAACTTTTTTTGCTCCATGATATTACCAGCAGAGTAACGCTTACAAACTGCTAGTAATATCTTCTGCTACTATCAACAATTTTATTCAATGAACCTATCTATAATTTGTTTTTTTAATAAAGGATAAAATCCGGCATCGTCTACACGGTAGAATCAGGCCATTTATTACAGACAACTTGAACCCAAGATTCAAGCACAAACGCGTCCAAACTGGATTTAAACAAACAGAAGAAAACACTAATGGAGACTAATTCGATAAGTAGATAACTATCCAAACGATGAAAAAAAAGCAACGTAGCCTCCTCCAGTAGCCGAGCAGCATGAAGAAAGGAGCATCTCTTGGTCTGGCCTCGTTTAGATGCATCCAAAAGTTAGAATTTTTTCACTCTCTCCATTACATTAATTTTTAGCCATTTGCATGGAGTATTAAATGTAGGTAAAAAATAACTAATTACACAGTTTAGTTAAAAATCATGAGATGAATCTTTTGAGCCTAGTTGGTCCACGATTAGACAATATTTGTAAAATAAGACAAAATTAGTACTGTTTATCGGGTTGAAATTTTTTACAATCTAAACGTGGCCCTAGTAGAGACCAATCCGACAAGTACCATCCAAATGATGAAAAAAACACAGAGCCTCCTCTGGTAGCCGAGCAGCCTGGAGAAGGAGCATCTCTTGGTCCTCGTGGCATGGTAGGTGTACCCACTTCTGAAGCCAATACGTTCTCCTAAATAGTACCTGCAAGAAAGTTTTTAGTCTACATTTGTCAAACACCACTTCATTTCTTGTGACCCAAATGGTCCAGCACAATGCTGCTACTGCAGTTAACAATGCACAGGAATACCTGGTATCTGAAGGGGAAATCACCAGTTTATAACCAAACAATTGTGAATAGGCCAGTTCATACTCCTTTGCTTTACCAAAGCAAAATATTTCACTTTTGTGGAAATTTATTTTTAAGCCTGATAATTGTTCAAAAACACAAAGTACAAACTCAATGTTTATTGCTTTTTGCATATCATGGCTCATAAAAATGACCGTATCATCCACATACTGTAGAATTGACAAACTATCATCTACTAAATGTGGAATCACCCCTTCAACCTAACCATTATCTTTAGCCCTAGCAATGAGTAGAGCCAACATGTCTGCCACCATGTTAAACAATAATGGAGACAATGGATTACCTTGTCATGAGCCCTTCCTTGTTTGGAAGTATGCACCTTGCTGGTTGTTTACTTTAATTCTTACGTTGCCCCCTTGCGTGAAGTGTTCGATCCATTTGCACCAAGTCTCGGAGAAACCTTTCACTCTAAGTGTTTGCTGAAGGAAATCCCATTTTACCTTATCGTATGCTTTTTAAAAATCAATCTCGATAATAATACCATCTTGTTTTTTTGGTATGTAACTCATGAATTGTCTCATGTAAAATGAATGCACCCTCCATAATGTTTCTTACTGGTAAAAATGATGTTTGTGTCGGTCTTACAATTCGTTGGGCTATGCTCGTTATTCGATTAGTGGCCACTTTTGGAAAAATTTTGAAGCTAACATTTAACAAACATATGAGTCTATATTGTGTTAGAAATTTAGGCAATTTTAGTAGCAATTTAATCCAGAAAATAGCAATAACCAAGAGGTTTGTGACATCATGCATGTGCTTGTGTGATCTAAGCATGAATACCATGTAGATGATACTAACCAGCAAGTTTTTGACACAAGACCTTACTGGATAGCGAAGAACAGAAACATACCCAGCGGGAGAGCCAGATGCACTAGTCGACATAGTGCCTGTCGGTGTAGTCGTCCCGCTCGTTGCAGTGCAGATGGGAAGCAGTGCCGATCACCGGAGAGCCTTCAACGTGCGTTGGAAAGAAGAGGACGTAGACGTAGCAAGTAGTTGTGCCACCAGCAACACTCCCCCAAAACGCGATTGCCACCCTTCACCCATTGGAAAGAAGAGGGCATAGATGTAGCGAGTAGTCGTGCCGCCAGCGACACTCCCTAAAAACGTGATTGCCGCCCTTCACCCAAGCATGTGAACTCGAAGACAGCAGGCGTTCCGGAGGCCCTACTATCTCAGTTCCGGTGCACGCAGGAACTGGGACGGGTAGAACCAGAGAGCAACTAAATATGTGGTGTCTCGAAAGCGAAGCCGAATGACTGATAGAGGGACTAAGATTATATGCTCGCGGCCAGGGAAGTGAATGGGCCCAGGAGGAGATCAGAGGACGAAGAAAGTGGGTGAATGCAGAAGGACGGAGACGACAGTAATAGTCAAAACTCCCGCAATGAAGCCACCACCAACATAAAAGAGAGGCCCATGGCCTGGCCCCGCCAGCGACGGCAGCGGCACGCGCGCGTGTGGTACACCTATGTCCTTTTCTCAGCTTGTTAATATCGATAGACAATATCCAACCATATAAGTTGAGTCAATATTTAGTCAAAATCCCATGTGGTATTAAACTATATATCGCGTATTATTACGGACCATAGAGTTTATTTGATTTATTAAATATTATATGGGCCAAGCTCATAATATATCCAACAATCCCCACCAAACTCTAGGATCCGTAGTAAAATAGTATCAAAACCACATTTCTTTGATATACCAGAGTTTTGATGGAGACTGTTAAGTTGAACATCCATCTAGAACAATAGTTACACTCAGTCACAACTGAACAATGGACTATGCCTTGAATTGACAGTTTTGTGTGAGGTGAGTTTTACTAAAGTTCTTATCTGGTACTAGGCTGCAACAAGCATCCCCTCTATTTAGAGCATATAAGTCACACTTCAAGGCCTTTCATGAGTGTCTAGAGATTACCCACATCTCATAGATTGTAACTAGCAATCAAACTCATATAGGTGTGTTCCTTCTAGAATGTCCTGTAGGATAACATCCCTGCTTAAATAAGCCACTCGGATCACATTAAGGAATTAACCATCCTGCCTTACAGTATTAGAGAAACAGTGTATCTCAAATGATTCGGACCTTAACATAAGGGGTCTCTCCGTCAGTCAACCACTGGCTTGTTTCACCATCCTACTTCACGGAATCTCCGATCACATAGGACATGTTACCACTATGGAATGACTTCAAGTGGGTCTCAAGCTTAACTCCCTCGTCACACCTTCTATCACATTATGTGACAGACCCTTTGTAAACTGATCTGTCAGATTCTTTGATGTATGGACATAGTCCAATGCAATTACAACGAAGTTTCTCAGTTTTCTGACAGATTTTAACCGCCTTTTCACATGCCTTGTAGACTTTATGTTATCCTTAGAACTGTTTACCTTAATTATCACAGTTTGGTTGTCACAGTTCATAGAAATAGCCGGTATATGTTTCTCTGCAACTGGTAAATCCATAAGGAGTTCATGAAGCCACTCGGCCTCAGCGCCAACGGTGTCTAATGCCGTGAGTTCTGCTTCCATTGTTGACTTCGTTAAAACGGTCTGCTTGCAAGACTTCTAAGAAACAGCGCCACCTCCAAGCAAGAACACATATTCATTTGTGGCATAAAGCTCATCAGCATCAGATATCCAGTTAGCATCACAGTAACCCTCCAGTACCCTCGGATACCCGGTATAGTGAATGCCATAGCTCATGGTTCCCTTCAGATAGTGCAACACCCTCTTAAGAGCATGCCAATGTGTATCTCCCGGATTTGAAACAAACTGGCTAACTTTGCTCACAGCAAACGAGATATCAGGCCTTGTTGCACTGGCCAAATACATAAGTGAGCCTATAATTTGAGAATATCTCAATTGATTGCGTGCTATTCTGTGATTTTTTCTTAATAGCACATTTGGGTCATAGGGAGTTGGAGAAGGCATGCAATTACTATATCAAAGCGATTTAGCACCTTTTTCACATAGTGGGATTGCACATGTGTTACCCCACCATTTCCTTCTCTCAGTAGCTTTATGTTAAGAATAACATCAGCCTCACCGAAGTCTTTCATTTCAAAATTATTAGACAGAAAATCTTTCACTTCCTTGATCACATTAATATTATTTTTAAAGATTAAAATATTATCCACATACAAGCACAAAATTACACATTCTTCCCCACCATACCGATAATAAGACACATTTATCAGCTTCATTCACAGCAAAGCCGACTGATGTCAAAGTTTTGTCAAACTTCTCATGCCACTACTTAGGAGCTTGCTTTAGGCCATACAAGGATTTTAATAATTTACAAACCTTACCCTCTTAACCTTTTGCTATAAATCCATTAGGCTGATCTATGTAGATCTCTTTCTTAAGTTCTCCATTTAAGAAAGCTGTTTTAACGTCTATCTAATGAACAAGAAGACCATGTGAGGCAGCCAAGAAAAGCAGCACTCGTATGGTCATTAAACGGGCAACTGGTGAGTAAGTATTAAAATAATCCTCACCTTCCTTTTGAGTATAACCTTTAGCCACTAGTCTCGCCTTGTACTTCTCAATAGTACCATCAGGCCTAAACTTTTTTAAGACCCATTTACACCCCACTGGTTTGCATCCGTAAGGACGATCAACCACTTTTCAAGTTCTATTAGACATAATAGAGTCCATCTCACTTTGAACAGCTTCCTTCCACAAGTCAGCGTCAAGAGATAAATATGCCTCAGCTATGGTTGTGGGAGTGTCATCCACAAGATATATAATATAGTCTTCACCGAAGGACTTTGCAGTCCTTTGTCTCTTACTCTTTGAGTGACTATGTTATTATCCTCAGGAATTTTTTCATGGGTTTCAACATCAGTGTGTATTACCGATTCATGTGTCTCAGGCAGAAAAATAGATTCATGACTAGAAGTGCTAGGTGTATTTTTTATGAGAAATTCACTCTAAAAATATCGCATCTCTAGATTCCATAATTGTACCAACAATCATATCAAGAACACCAGAATTTATTATTAAAAATCTATAACCCACGCTATGAACAACATAACCAAGAAAGACACAATCAACACTTTTTGGTCTAAACTTTCGCTTTTTATTTATTGGTACATTCACCTTTGCTAGACAACCCCAAGTTGTAAGAAAGATTTAATCTCTTCTTCTCCTATTCCTCGAGTGGTGTAATTTTTTTGTTTTTTATGGGCACCCTATTCAGGACATGACACGCTGTCAAAATTGTCTCACCCCACCATTCCTTAAATACTCCTGTAGTCTCTAACATGGCGTTAACTAACTCAGTTAGAGTGCGGTTCTTTCTCTCTGCAATCTCATTGGACTGTGGTGAGTATGGTGGCGTCCTCTCATGAATAATACCACGCATCGTGCAAAACTCATAAAATTCGTTTCAGAAATGTTCTCCTCTGTGATCAGACCGCAAACGTTTAATTTTCTTCTCAAGTTGATTTTCTACCTCAGCTTTATAGATATTAAAATAAGGCAGTGCTTCATCTTTTTATTTTTAATAAATACACGTAGCAAAATTGAGTGCAATCATCTATGAACGTTATGAAATATCTCTTGCCACCTTTGGTCAACTCTCCATTCATCTCACATGCATCGGAATGAATTAGTTCTAACAGTGCCAAGTCCCTCGCCGCAGCAACCTTATGAGGTTTGCGAGGTTGCTTTGATTCAATACAAATATGGCACTTAGAACCTTTGACCAAATCAAATTTCAGAATTAAATTTAAACCAGTTGAGCGAATCATGCAACCAAAATTTATATGACATAAGTGCGAAGGCCAAATATTTGTCTCATTATCGTGGCTCACATGGTTCACAAAATTAAAACAAGTATCCGTCAAAGACAAGCGAAACAAGCCTTTGCTCTCATAGCCTTTTCCAATAAAAGTTCCATGCTTAGAAAGTACACACTTATTAGACTCGAACACAAGTTGAAAACCATCACGACAAAGCAAAGAACCACTAATTAAATTCTTCTTTATTGAGGGAACATGATGTACGTTCTCAACTGCATGGTCTTTCCCAACGTAAGCTTCAAGTCGACCGTACCAACACCACGTACAGCCGCACGCGCCCCGTTCCCCATCAGCAAGGAGGAAGTCTGCCCAACCTGATAAGAAGAAAACAAAGAAACATTAGCACACACATATAAATTTGTTTTTGTATCAACCCACCAATCAGGTGAATGACAAACTGAAAGAACAGTAGGCAATAAATTTTCGTACCCCGTTGTTGCTGCATCAGTCTCAACTGTGTTTGCTATTTTCTTGTTTGGCTTCCACTTAGCCTCCTCGCACTCTCTAGCATAGTGCTCAGGCTTGCCACAAGTGAAACAAAATTTCTTTTCTTTGTTTTTCTTCTTTTTTTTTAAAAGGACTGGTGGACTTTTGTTTGAGTTCTTGCTGGAATTTCTTCTTGTGGGATTTGGGAGGATTTTTCTGCACCACATGAACACTAGAACTCTCCTCACCAATTTTCTTGCCATGGACGTCCTTTGCTCTCGCCTTCTCTTCAACATTCAAAGAGCCAATGAACTCGGCAATGCCAAACTCCTGTCTCTTATGTTTGAGAGAAGTAGCA
>CM039579.1:60472280-60505218 GCA_022457205.1 Saccharum spontaneum
ATGCATACTCTGGTTACCACCAAATTGCAATGAAAGAGTCCGACCAGCTCGTGACTTCATGCATTACGCCTTTTGGGATTTACTACTTTGTAACTATGCCTTTGTGGTTAAAGAACGCTGGCACCACATACTAGCGTTGCATGAATACCGTCTTCGGCGAACTCATCGGGCGAACCGTTGAGGCTTATGTAGATGATATCATAGTCAAGTCAAAGCATGCCAATAGCATAGTTGATGATCTTGGCCTCGCCTTCACAACACTTAAGGCTAGGAATGTTAAGCTCAACCCTGAAAAGTGTGTTTTTGGGGTCTCGAGGGGCATGCTGTTAGGCTTCATAGTTTATCGATGAGGCATCGAGGCCAACGAGAGAAAATTTCGGCAATAACAAAAATGGGCCCGATTCAGAACTTAAAGGGAGTGCAACGAGTTATGAGATGCCTGGCCGCTCTTTGTCGGTTCATCTCGTGCCTCGGCGAACGAGGGTTGCCACTCTACAAGCTTCTGAAGAAGGCCGATCGCTTCGCGTGGACACCCGAGGCCCAGGAGGCTCTTGACAAGCTCAAAAAGCTTTTAACAAGTCCTCCGATCTTAGTGGCCCCACGAAGCAATGAGCCCCTCTTGCTCTACATAGCGGCCACGACCCATGTGGTGAGTGTCGCGCTCGTTGTGGAACGTTAAGAAGAGGGTCATGCACTCAAAGTTCAACGTCCAGTCTACTTCATTAGTGAAGTTCTATCAGAGACTAGGACCCGCTACCCACAAATCCAGAAACTCCTATATGCCGTCTTGATCGCTCGAAGGAAATTACGCCACTACTTTGACTCGCATCATGTCATAGTGGTGACTTCGTATGGTTTAGGATAGATCCTCCAGAATACAGATGCAGCAGGGCGGGTGGCTAAATGGTCTATAGAGCTCATGGACAGGGGCATTACCTATGCCCCGTAGGAGGCAATTAAGTCCCAAGCCTTGGTAGACTTCGTGGCGGAGTGGACCGAGAGTGTGACGCCATCAGCTCCAATGGAGCAGGAGTATTGGACGTTGTACTTCGATGGATCGCTGATGAGGACCGGTGCCAAAGAAGGACTTGTGTTTGTTTTGCCCCTCAACGTACATCTCAAGTATTTGATTCGTATCCACTTCCTCGTCTCAAACAACGTGGTGGAGTATGAGGCGCTCGTCAATGGTCTACACATCGCCACCCAGCTTGGGATCTGACGGCTCGACGTATGTGTCAACTCATGACTGGTCATCGACCAGGTCATGAAGGAGTCAAGCTGTCATCATCCCAAGATGGTTGCGTACTGCCAGGTGGTCCGCCGCCTGGAGGACAAATTTGACGGGCTCGAGCTCAACCACATCGCAAGGCACTGCAATGAAGAGGCAGATCAGTTAGCAAAGGTGGTGTCCGGGCGGGAAGCAGTCCCCACTGGCGTATTTGCTAACAACCTATACAAACCCTCGGTCAGCTATCTGGGGTCAGACCGAGATAGTGTCGAGCCACCGCCTGTCGCGACGGAGGCAGGCCTTGACCCGATCCCCGCTGACGAGGTAGAGGTCATGGATATTGATCTAGATCTAGCCATGAGGGACAAACCCATGCCTGACTGGAGAATTCCATACCTCAAATATCTTGTTCGAGAGGTCCTCCCGGCAGATAAGATGGAGGCTCGTCGCATCGTGCGACGGGCAAAGTCGTTCGCCCTGATTGAGGGAGAGTTGTACAAACACAGTGCCACCGGAGTGCTACAACAGTGCATTACCATAGAGGAAGGGATAAAATTATTGGAAGATATCCATGGAGGCGTATGCGGACACCACGCCGCGCCCCGAACACTGGTCAGAAGCACCTTCTGGCAAGGCTTGTATTGGCCAACCGCTGTGGCCGATGCCACTGAAGTAGTACGCACCTACGAAGGGTGCCAATACTACGCTAAAAAGACTCACTTACCAGCCCAAGCGCTCCAGACGATCCCCATTACATGGCCTTTCGCTGTCTGGGGACTGGACCTTGTCAGGCCACTCCAAAAAGCACCCGGGGGCTTCACTCACTTGTTGGTCGCAGTCGACAAGTTTTCAAAATGGATTGAGGCTCGGCCGATCGCCCAGATCAAGTCAGAACAGGCAGTCCTCTTCTTCACAGACATCATCCATCGCTTTGGAGTGCCAAACTGTATTATCACCAACAATGGTACCCAGTTCACCGACAAGAAATTCCTTCATTTTTGCGATGATCACCACTCCGTGTGGATTAGGCAGCTGTGGCGCACCCCCGAACGAATGGGCAGGTTGAATGTGCTAATGGCATGATCTTGCATGGCCTAAAGCCAAGGATTTTTAACCATCTGGACAAGTTTGGGAAACGATGGCTCCAAGAATTGCCTGCAGTAATCTAGAGCTTAAGGACGATGTGAAGCCGAGCCACAGGGCTCTCACCTTTCTTCCTGGTCTATGGATTCAAGGCTGTTTTATCGACGGACCTAGAATACGAAGCTCCGAGGATCAAGGCGTTCGATGAGAAAGGGAATGAAGCATCCCTCGAGGACGCTCTGGACCAGCTAGAAGAAGCTCACGACATTGCCCTCCTGCACTCAACCAAGTACCAGCAGTCACTTCGACGATACCACGCCCGACGCATCCACGGCCGAGCATTCAGTGTGGGTGACCTAGTACTTCGGTTGAAGCAGAGCAATAAGGAAAAGCATAAGCTAACCCCACCATGGGAAGGTTCTTACATCGTCACAGAGGTACTTCACCCCAACACCTACAAGATAGCAACCATGAAGGGCGAGGTCTTCACCAACGCATGGAACATCGAACAACTACGTCGCTTTTACCCTTAAAAAGCATTCTTAATATGCTTATGTAAATAGTCGATTTTCAAATAAAATAAAGAGAAGCTCTCATTATCTTTGAATTTACTTTGTCTCCAAAAAGTGAGACCCGACTCAACCAGCGGTCCGAGTTGGGCCTCACTCGGGGGCTAACAGGGGGAACCCCTCCCACTAGCAGGTGTCAAATTTTTTTACCACAGCTAGGTAACCGATTCTTTCTTGGGGTCGAGGGGCATCCGAGGGAAGGACTGGCCGGACTACGAAAAGCCTACACCCTAGCGGTTATGGTACATTCACCCACCAACCCAAACCCAAAGAAATCACATCACACTCCAAAAAGTATTCGTAAACCGATGCAGCATAAAAAACGAGTAAACACTTACTAAAACGAAAAGCATGTCAAAACAAAAAGACTTATACAAGAAGGCCTCAAAGGCCGATACCTTGTCCAGAATCTAAAGTCTTTACGTGGGCACCATAACCCGATGTGTTGTTCATAGGTCAAAAGGAGGAGGAACCACATCTTCTTCAAACCTGCCTGCCAGGATTGCCGCGGGTGCCTGGGCCTCTGCGTCGGCGGCGTCCAACACCTCGTCAGGAGCATCAAGGTAACCATTGCTCAAGGCTACTAGATTAACCTCATAATGAGACCTGCAGATGGTGAACGCGCGATGGACACCGAAATGCAACACATCCCTCACTAGGGCTTGGACCTGCCCAATGGCAAGCAAGAGGCGTTCACGCACCGAGACCTCCTGAGCTCCGGCAGGGACTGCCCCAAGGCATCGCACAACGATCCAGTAGCGACACGCAGCTCGAAATGCTCGTTGTTCGCTGCCGCCAGGGTACCTTGCACCGACGACAGCTCCGTCTTGAGCTCACCAACCCTGGCCCTTAGCCCTGGGCAAGGGGAGAGAAGTAAGAAGCAATCATGCGAAAGCCATGATATCCAAGCAAGAACAACCCCAGTCACCTGTGACATCCACGGGCCGAACGTGGAGTTGGGTGACCGCCCAAGTCGCCACCAACTTGAATGGGCGCAATCTGTGGTTCTCGGCAACAAGTTGGGTGGCGCTCCGCACGGTCATCTTCCATCGCTCAAGCATGGCATCCCATTCGCAGCGGATCATGTGACGCTGTTGGAATAACAGGTCCCGGTCAGCAAGAGCGTGCCAGTGCTCTCAGCGGACGGAGACGATACCAGATTGGAGTGCCCCATTTTCCGCTAGCAACACCTCACGGTCGGTCGACGCTTCTTGATCCACTTCGGTAGCCTGACGAGTGCCCTCGGAGGAAGCCACCACGGCCTTCGCCTCTCCTTCAGCATGGGCGACGGCCTCCTGAAGCTGGGTGCGGAGCTCTGTCATCTCACCCTCAAGGGTGGCCAACCGATGCTGAGCGGCACTCAATTATGATTCAATCACAGTGGTCCACTGAGTCTCTTTAGCTAGCCATGCCCACCCCTCCCGGCCTTGGCGAATGAAGTTGGACTTCGCCCGGCTACATGCAAGAAGTGCCTGCGCGAAAGAATCACATCAGAAACATACAGGTACAACACATGTCGGGCAGAAGCAGAAAAGTCAAAAAGCACCACCAACCAACCTGACCCGACGCCTACATCTGGTTCCAGTGCCTCTGCTCCTCGGCATCGTCTAAAACAAAGGAGGGCAGTAGCCCGGGCATTCCCTGACGTGGCTCGTCTTGACGGCGGGCCTCGGGTTCCGTCCTCACCAAGGACAAGAGACTGATGGGAAGGGGCTGCCGCTCCACTTCCGATGAGGTCGAAGCCTTGGCGGGATAGGATGACGTCCCCACCGGTTTGAAAACCTTGCCGGCTTTGCCCCGCATCCTTGGCGTGGGCTGCTCATCGTCAGCAGGTGGCTCCATGCCGTCTCCCGATCTGGTGTCACCAATCGCAGTAGCCGCAGATATTGCGGCTACGGCAGCCGATGGCACCTCCCGAGGGGTGGCCGCATTATCATCCAAAACGATGACCTTGATGGCAGGATCAGAACCACCTGGTTGTACCACCCCCTTTGGACCAATCGCGGTGGGCGCCATGATTGGAGGGGACGGACCGAGAAGAGGTTGACCAGTGGAGGTGGCGCAGGGTCTGAACCCAAAAGGGCTTTGGACCTGGTGTTTTAGCCTCTTCCATGGTGCAAACGATGGGGTGCAAAAGCCCGTCCCACTGCGTAAAATCGAGCATTAGTGCGATGCACATCCAACTACCAGCGTTCGAAGAAGGGGAGCATGAACATACCTTGACGCCTTTGGACGCCCACGCTTTCAAGAAGCCTCGGAGGACTGAGCTCCTCCCTCCGAAGAGCAAGGAGTTCACCCCACCCCCACGGTACTGGGGTCTGCCCTAGTCACCATAGGGATGGACCCCACTGCCATCATGACGACGCTAGAATCTGTCCTCTCCGCCAGGATGGCAGAACCAGCCGCCGCTGCGGTCGGGAAAGGAGCCTCCTCTGCAGCGACGACAGGAGGCAACTCCCTTCCCACGGTACCAAGATTCACCTTTGCTACTATGGAGATGGTCATCTCTAGCACTCAGAGGCTCACCCCCGACGTTGTGGCCTCAACACCTTCCCTGACAGTCTTTGAGGTAACTGCCTCCGACGAAAGGGGAGGCAGAGACGGAGGAACGATCAGCCGACGGGGACCAAGCCCACTTGATTCTACCCTAGAGCGGCCGCAACTGCTCGGGGACCCACAACATCAGGATGGGGAGGCACCCCCAAGGTCCGAATCACCAGACCCATGAGGCACCGCCTGGGCGGAGGAAGATGGCCCCTCAACGTGTTGGTCTTGTCCTCCGGCACAGACTATCTGTGAATCACCATCACCGTCATCATCATCGTCCTCCCCCCAGTCTATCTCCTCCTCGGTGGACTTTTCTTCCGCCTCCCCAGTGGCCCGTTGCTTCTTCTGCCGCATTTCATGTTCCTCATGCTTGCAGGCCCTGGCAGCGTTGTCCAGAAGTCGCTTTTGTTTGCGACCCCATTCTGCTTCAGCTCGGGCCCGATTCTGCTGACGAATCGCCGAGTCTGAGAGTGGGGGATCTAGCACATGCACCATACAAAGCTTCCCCTGCTCGAATATCGCATAGTGAGGCATATGCAGAAATTGAAGGAAACTACGAAATTGCCAAGAAAGAAGGCCTTACCAAATCAACGGCGGATGCATAGGGGGATGGATGTCGAGCCTAGCGTCCGTGATCATGATCCCCAATGCAGACTTGACGCGCTTCTTGACCTCAGCACGATCGAGAGGTGCCGCCACAAGCACCGTCCCCTCTAGGGATGCCCCCGGCACCATGTCAAAAAGGCGTTGCTCTCGGCGCATCAGGGGCAAGACCCTCTGCTCATGATAGGCAGCGATAACTCCAGCGCCCGTCACGCCGTCGTTTACCAGGCGCCGCATGGCCTGGAGGAGAGATTGGATCCTCTTCATCTCTGGCTATGGGGGGCCGTACATCCATTTCTCAGGCGCGTCCTTGTACTAGTGGTCCGTGAAATCAGGAAGGGGCGCGTCATCGTGATTTTTGAGGTAAAACCACTTCTGGTGCCACCCCTTATTGGAAGAAACCCCCTTCATGGGGATGTACTCATCGGACCGGGAATAACAGAGCTGCAGCGCATAGCTACCGATATACACTAGCGACGAACCCTCCTTCTTCGAGGATTTGAGGAAGACGGACCTGAAAAAGTAGTACTTCCACAAGATGTGGTTGGGCTCAATGCCCAAATAACCCTCGCACAAAGCGGCAAAGGCGGCGGCTTGCTAAATCAAGTTCGGATTCAGGTTTTGCAGCTCGAGCTCGTAGTGGTGACGGATCTAGCAGATGAACTTATCCACCAGCGTCCCGAATCCACGCTCGTGAAATCGAGTGAAACTAACCACATACCCAGGAGGGCAGACTGGTTCCCGCTCATCATCGAGAACAATCCACTCCGGCCGATTTGGGTCGACGTTGGGGCGGAGGAAGCCCTCCTCCACCAGCTTCTAGGTGTCCTTGGGAATGAAAGAGGAATCTGGCCATGGCTCCATTAGAGAAGGCTAGGAGGCGCTTGTGTGGCGGTAGCAACGATGAGAAGAAAGGAAAAGAGGAGGGTTCCAGATTGCAAAGAGGGCGACACAAGGCACACGGGGTACCAAGCCAGTGCTATTAACCTCCAATTTGACAATCAGGGACCCACCGCCACCATGAAAACCTTGAAAGCCAAGCCATGTCATCTCACTACTCCCATCTACCGCAGTCAATTACCTCTGACAAAAACCACCACTGTACGCTTTCGCCTTCCTTTCCACACTACTGATCACCAGCGCGTCCGTGGGATGACCATGGGCCGTGGTAAAAGGAAAAACACGTTTCACCAAGACTCACCCAGAAAGGCCTTCTTTGGGTCCAACAGAATACACAAAAACTGTACCAAGAGCTAGCGGATGGTGATTGGGACGACCCACATACTTCAAGCCAAGTTTCAGAGGCCCACGGAGGAAATCGAAGGACTTGGCGTGAAGAACCATTGCAAAGAGAAGAGGCTCGGGGGCAGACCCCACCGTGACCAGCCAACGGCTGGTCAAGGATGCCCGTTCTCTGAAGCATTCCAACTTTCATAGAGCAAGGGCTCGGGGGCTGACCCCACCTTGTCAGCCTAGCGAACAACCAAGGTTGCCCATGACTCTATGATCACGTGCTCGAATCTCAGCCCTTAAAGGGGTACACTACCCCTCCAAGGCCTCGGGGGCTACACCCGGTGGGTGCGCTCGCGCGCACCCACCGGAAAAATTCTTGGGAAAATGAAACAAATCGCTCTCTCATCTCTAAGCCTCTGGAAGAATAAAACTTATTCCTCCAAAGGCTCGGGGGCTACTATCGGGTACCAGCAAAATAGGGTATCCCATTTTCATCGCAAAACCACCCACCAAGACAAATATTATAGCCCATGGCCCATCACAGCTAGACTAGGCCTTACTCCGCTCAAAACCAAAGCCAAAGGACAAGCGCCCGAGCCTCCCAGCGCTCCTCCATTTCGTCCAACCCCTCTATGTCTTGTTTGACCCTCGTGACGTCATCCAGGCGCCCGAGCCCTGTGACGTCATCAAGGCGCTTGACCCCTTTGCACAGCTACTGCTTCGCTCGACCCCTCTACTGTAACACACTGCTGCGGGCACGCACGGGCCCCTACCTTTTCCTGCTAAGGAACAGGAGCTCGCCGTGTCATGTAGGATTGCCTGGGCACTTGTAACACCTGATTCATAATCTAGTCTAGGTTTCCATGGTTCTTTCTTGCCCCCCACAGCAGTAACAGGGAGAAGCTATGCTACGCCACACCCTACCATGTCCACCTCAATGGGACGGGGAGCAACGGACGTCCAAGCCCCCCACCTTTTCGCCGGCGTAGCTTCAGGGCCATGAAATCTTCTTCATCATGACACCGTGTCAGGGTATGGCCTCGCCGCATCAACTGTGATACATATACAGCCATGGCATGCCACCACCATGATGATGACTGTGTGAATGCACGAACTAGGAGGAAAGCTAGCAATAGGGAGCACCTTAGGGCCTTTTCTTTCTATTTTCATACATCCAGATACTGTAACCCGACCCCTCCCTTTGCATGCTATAAAAAGGGAAGGGAGGGACCCTCGACAAAACAAGGGTTAGACAACGCCCAACAATGGCAATGTACTAAGCATACACTCAAACACTCGAACACATCCACACACAGAGACCTGGGAGCCATCCCTCTCTTGACCAGCTTGTATCCCCTACTACAAGCACTTCAGTGCAAAGCAACACGAGCAACAGTGAGCACTGGAAGTAGGGACGTTCAACCCGAACCAGTATAAACCTTGTGTCCGCCTTGCACACCATCGGAGGCTCCGACGCGCAACATCATTCACTTGTCCCATCTCTAGACACCCCCCTGTTCTAGAACATCGACATAATGCGAGTGATTTTTGAATGTGAATTTTTGGGATGTTACAAACCTACCCCACTTAAAAGAAATCTTGTCCTCAAGATTTGGCTGTGTTCTAAACAGGTGAGGAAACTCCTTTCTTAGGGCATCTTCTCTTTCCCATGTTGCTTCGGCTTCAGTGTGCCTACTCCATTGAACACAACAAATTAGGACTGTTGTCGTTCTGGTCAGTTTGGTGACTATGTCTAGTATTTTTAATGGCACCTCTTGATACCTCAGATCATCTTATAAATCAATAGTGTCTGGTGATATTTGTTCCTCTGGTACTCTAAGGCATTTCTTCAATTAGGAGACATGGAATACATTGTGTATATCTGGCATTTCTTCAGGTAGCCGAATATGGTAAGCTACAGCTCTAATTCTTTGCAGCACTTGAAATGGTCCAATATACTGAGGTGCTAGCTTGCCTCTGACTTGGAACCTTCAAGTTTCTGGAATTGGAGAAACTTTGAGATACACAAAATCTCCAACTGCAAAACTTAACTCCCTTTTTCTTTTATTAGAATAGCTCTTCTGGCGTGATTGTGCCTCTTTCAATTTTTCTCTGATCTCAGCCACATGGTCTTCTGCTTCTTTTATGAGGGTAGGTCCAAGAAAACTCCATTCCCCAACTTCTGACCACATTAATGGAGTTCTACATTTCCTACCATATAGGGCTTCAAAAGGGGACATGCCCAAACTGGCTTGATAACTATTGTTGTAGGAGAACTCTGCATAAGTCATGCTTTTCTTGATCTTGAGCTGGTGGTAACCTGATCTCAAATCAATCTTGGAGAAATACTTGGCTCTTTTAAGCTAATCAAAGTGGCCATCTACCCTCGGTAGAGGATATTTATTCTTGATGATGACTTTATTTAGGGATCTATAATCCACACACATCCTCATGCTTTCATCTTTCTTCTTTACAAACAAGACTAGGGCTCCCCATGGTGAAAAACTAAGTCTAATATACCCTTTCTGTTCTAATTCTCTTAATTGCTCTTTTAGTTTAGCTAAGTCTACAGGGGCCATTCTGTAGAGTCTCTTGGATATGGGAGCAGTCTCGGGGATAAGATCAATGATGAACTCTATACCCCTATCTAGTGGTATTCTAGGTAGTTCCTCAGAGGGGTATTCTTGTACTATAGGCACTTCTTCTATGGTCCTTGCATCTAGGTTGAAGACCATTGGGTCGACTTTAGATCCTCGGGTTTGGCATTTCACCTTAACTCCTTCATGGTTAACTAATGATACTTACTTGGTTGCACAACTAATAACTCCATTGTGTTGGGTTAACCAGTCCATTTCAAGAATGACATCTATTCCTTTGGACTTGAGCACTACTAAGTTTGCTAGAAAAACTACCCCACTTAAAATGATTCTTACATTTGAACAACCTAGATGACATTTGATGTCAGACCCAGGTGTTTGGGTTATTAGGGGTAACTTTAGTAGTACTGTGGGTATTTTATGCTTCTCAATATGATGATATGAATGATTGTGATGCTCTAGAATCAAACAATACTGTTGCAAGTACTAAATTGACTAAGAACTCACCAGGTACCATTCCTAAAGCAGTCTGAGCATCCTAAGCATGAATATGGTTGACACAGGCTCGACCATTAAGGTTGTTGAGATTGCTTCATCATCTGATTATTGTTGTTGGTGACGTTGTTATTGTTGCGAGGGAAACCACGATTGACTCCAGACATGGCAGGCCTTGGTCCATTAACAGTGTGGGACTGGGTGGACCCTGCTGGTGGGTTGTTCTTATAAGGACAGTTAGCGATGTAGTGTCCAGTCTCATGGCAATCAAAGCAAGCCTTGCTGTTGTTAGTGACTTGACTAGTGCTGTTCTGTTGAGTCTTTCCATATGTCTGATTCTGATAAGTTGTCTTGGGCTGATATAATGGCTGCATCTAGTTAGAGGCACTAGCAGGAGAGTGAAACTACATTGGAGCCTGAGTTCGTTGGCTTGGTTGGCTAATGGTTTTCAGCCTCTGGGATCTAGCTCCTTCTTGAACTTTGCACTCTAGGAACTTGCGCTTGTTTTCTTTCCTTTCTTTAGTCTTGGCCACATCAGTCAGAATGGTTCTATTCATCAAGGCATTGAAGTCTAGATAGATCGTGGGGTCATGAGGGTTCTAAGCTCATAGGTCATGCTTCTATGAACTTTGTCTGCTTCTTAGCATCAGTGTTGACCAATTCTGGGCCATAGCGAGATAACTCAGTAAATTGGAAGATGCACTCACTCAAAGTTTTGTTTCCTTGCTTCAAGTTGTAAAATTCATCAGCCTTTAGCTTCATGATTCCATCCAAAATGCGGTACCAGAGGAATTCTTCCACAAATTCTTCCCATGTGAAGGTGTTGGCATTGTCCACAGCTCCACTATAGGCTTCCCACCAAGAAAGGGCGATTCCCATTAGCTGGTGAGTTGCTAGCAGAACTCTATCTCTTCCATTATAGTGGATTATGTCCAACTTCCTTTCAATGACCTTAATCCAATCATTTACTTCCATGGGATTGTCAAATCCACCAAAGGTAGGTGGCTTAAGTCTCATGAACTTAGTCATTTTGTCTTGGACTCTGGCTCCATGATTATTCTTGGGGCGGTTCATGCCTTGGGCTAGGGTCTCCAGAAGGTGAGTTTGAGTTGCCATGACTTGTGCTAAGTCAATTGCTGGAGGAGGGGGCAATTCATCTTCTCCATTATGGTTCCCAATCTAACTTACTTTGTCTTCACGAATACCATTGGCATTTGCATTGGCTTGACTTCCAATTGGATTTTGACTTTGCCTAATAGCTGCACGGTCACTTGATTGGAGCAAGTAGCTGGCTTGGGAGGCATCTGTTGGTTGAGATGAGAAAGAAAGCATTAGATAAGGGTTAGATCTATTGATTAATGTTTTGTTTGATAAGGCATTATATTTTAAAAAGGTGTAAGTTTTAAAAACTTGCTATCCCGTAAGGGAACACACATAGAGCACTCATTTAGCACAACCAACAAGAACAAATATATATTTTTGAATAGGAGGGTGGTTTACAACTTAGCGAAAATATGCGTGCTATAATACGATTTATCTCGGTGAACAAAAGTGAAGTAAACTTCACTTCCCCAAGACAAAAGGAGCAAATGGGGTACAACCAATCTACAACTTCTTCGACTGAATGGCTTCATTCCCTTAGTGTTGAGAAGGATCATTCTTCCAGCATCTGTGGTCCTTCCTTCGGACAAAGAGGTGGGTCACCGTCATCTTTTGGTGGTGGCTTGGTGAGGAGAGGGAGTTCTTCTTCCTTAGTGGGCTCTGACTCTAAAGCGTCATGAGAGGTTTCTGTTGGTGGGGGAGCTGATGGCCCTTCGATGTCTAGTCTTCTTTCTATTTTAAGGACATGATTGGGATCCCTTCCAAGATTATGGGCTCTTGGTCTTCCAAGGCTAGCATTCTTCTCTTGGCCCTAGTGACAAGGTAGGCATCCTTCAACTCCTAGGCATGGTGGTCTTCAGCTTCCTTCAAGGCTTCAACAATGGTAGTTTCACGACTCTCGGCTGCAGCTACTTGGGCCTGAGCTTCTGCCAGCTGCACATGGAGCTTTCTAACCGTGATCTCAGCTTCTTCCGCGTGGTGGATGCACTTCCTCAACTTCAACACTTGCTTATCATATTGCTCATCTAGAGCAAGTAGGTATGTGGTCATGAATACCACAGTTGGGGTCATCCTCGAGCGAATAACATCCTTGCAAGATGTCCATGCGGGTCCTCCAAACTGGCCATTCTCTTTCTTGGGCTAGAAAGAATCTCATGGGTGTATGGACGACGGGCTTCTCATAGATTCGGCAAGGTACCTCAAGGCTTTGCGGGCCACAGCTTGATATGTATATGCAAACTGAAATCCGGTCGTAGTCATACTCCATGCTTCCGTTATGTCAGGGAAGCCTTCACTTTTCTCGATATAAACGGTAACTTCACATCATTCGGTTTCATGCTCCTTGTACTCTCTGCCTTCATATTTTGGACGATCCTTGATTCCAAGTCTTTGTATGGTAGCATACAAAAGCTTGGGAAAGCCTTCGACACTTAGACAGTAGCTGCTAGTCCCAACTCCTTCTACCATCTGAGAGAGATAGATAAGTGTAAATATTTTCACAACAGAAGGAGGGTAAGAATTTTTTTTGTAAAATATTTTTATATGTAAAATACTGGTCTAGAAAGCCTAAGGTCATGTCCTATAGCCAACTATGGCTCTGATACCACCTGAAGCACCCCTGGTTATCCAGGAACCCAAATGTAATACAAATACTAGTCCCAGGAGGCTAGTAACACATTTTACATCAGCTAAGTCTCAACGTAGTAGTCTTGACAAGCATGGACAATGAAGGCATGCCATGATTAAAAGTAAGTAGAACATAACATAGGTCTAGCAGACCTAGAAACAAAGCTCGCAAATACACATTTGACGAATCCCAATGCCACAGGCTTAGTGGGTGCAGACACAACCTTATTTGTACGCCACTTCAGGGTTGAAGTCTGGATCTTCATCTGTTCAACAAAGCAAGGGTGAGTACAAAGTATGGAATGGGATAACAATATATGCATATGGATAAATCAAGGATAAGGCTTGGTTTATTTGCATAAAGCTATCTTTTTACACATGTAGGGTTTTATTTATAAATGTAACACCCGTGGTGTGATGGTAACTAAAACTGGCCATGTCATCATATGCATTGCAAAGCATTTATTTTTTAGTTAACACTGATGTGCATCAACTAAAACAAGTTTACATGTTCTAAGTTGATTGAGTTCTGGTGATGTTTGACTTGAATCCAAAACCCTAGTTTTGAATGTCATTTCAAATACTTGGATTATGCCCTATGTAAATTGAGGTGTAAAGCTGTGCTTTACACTAGCGTCAGGTGTAGGGGACAAACTCAAGTGCGACAAGTAAAAATGAACTCCAAGTTTGAGGTTGAATTTGAGTTTCAAAACTTGCCCTAAGTTTTCTAATTCAAATTGGGAGGTTTATTAAAATGAATTTATAATTCAAATTTGGTTCAAACAAATGGAGCATTGGGAAGGTCATGTGTGATTTGACTCAATGGTACATTTGGATGATAGTTGTGATCACTAATTAATCATCAATTATTGTAGAAACCAAATCAAGTTTGAATTTGATTCAAAACCCTGATTTCCGGAAAACCATGTTTTACCCCTTTTTATGTAATTCAAAATCTAAAAAGAATTAGGGGGTGAGCCAAAAAGCAAAGTTGTAGATGTTGTCAAGTTGTACAAGTTTGGTTTTTGGAGTTTTCAAAGTTTTAGTATAAAATTTGGAGTAATTTTGAAAAGATTCAAATCCCAAATTTGACCCCTTTTCATTTCCCATTTCCAATTTCAAAATGGAGGCAGAATTTGAAAATGGTTTAAAAAGTAAAGTTGTATATCTTGGCAAGATGTACAACTTTGGTATTTTGAGTTTTTAAAGTTTCAGTATAAAATTTAAAGTAATTTTGAATTTACCAATTTTTAGAAATTGTCCCCTTTTGATTTCAAATTCAAATTTCAAAATCTAGATTGATTTTGAAAAAGTTTATATTAATAAATTTGTAGATCTTGAAAAATCTTGAAACTTTTGTATTTGGAGATTTTTGACTTCTTTAGAAAATTTGGGAGTAATTTGCAAAATGGAGTCAGTGGCATTTTCGTAAATATTTCAAAATCGGTTTCAACAGCAGGGTGCCACCTCCTGCTTGCCGCCGGCAATCTTCCAGCCGCTTGCAGGCGCGCCTGACGCCATGTCCTACATCGTGCTGGCGAGGGCGAGCACCTGCGTGCCGCACGCTTACTCCTTGGCCACATCTACAAAACCTGGAGCCGTCACGCAGCCGTGTTCTTCTTTACCTCTGCTCCACCACCGCCAGCTCGCCTAGCTTCGCCGCTCGCCGCCACCATCATTGCGCCACCTCTAGATGCGTTGAGCATGCCATTGCATTCGCCTCACATCCACGCACCTTCCCAACCTGCCTTTGCTCTACTTCGCCGCCTGAGCTGCTTGGTACGCCGCCGTCTTCTCCACGGTCGGTAGAGTGCCGCCGTGCGTCGATCCCCCATGGCCAGGCCACTCCAGCGAGCCTTGTGCCGCATTTTCTCATGCGTTTGCTCTGCCTTAACTTGTTGGTTCTCATCCATTTGTTCCTTTCCACAGCGGAGTCCTGGGAGCACCAGAACGCGCCGCTACCGTCGGTGCGCGCCGCCGCGTTCGCCATCACCGCCGACCAGTCATCTCCGCTCCACCCCCAACCCAACTAGTAGGAGCATCAGGTCGCGGTGAGCTCCCTAATGCCACCAGTGCCTTTTGTTTGGCCGAAGCCGCGCTTGAGCCACCGGACCACTCGTCACCAGCGAGCTCTGTTCGGTGTTGCCACGTGTGTGTGGCCTAGCCGCTAGGGGCTGCCTTTGGCTGCTTTAGCCGTTCAGTTGCGCTCGTCTATGCGCGTAGAAGCTATAGGTGACCTTGCCGTCACTGGAGATCTTGCGGTGGCCGCTGCCACTGAGTCACCGCGCCACCAGGTCGCCATGGCCGCCGGTGATGTAACTCCAGTGCCTCCGCTGCAGCGTTAGCGCCACAAGCGTGACCGTCGCGTCGCGTAGAGCATGTAAAGCCCAAGCCCAACATCGGAGACCTCGCCATCGGCAAGGAATCGGTCGGTTAGCGCCGCTGCCGCCATGGTCAACGCGGGAGGGAGAATTTCCTTTTATTTTTTATTTTTAGAAAATGCATTTAAGTGTTTATTTCCTTGGAAATTCATAGGAAAATAATTAAGGCTCCAAAAATCATTAAAATTTTTGTGTAAGCTCTTTATGATATACTTTACCTAGGAAAAATATGAAGTGGGAAATTTGAGTACTTTTTCCATGTAATAAAATTAGCTCAATTAATTGATAAATGAGTTTTCTATAATTTTTCTAGGCCTAAATAATTATCCAAAAATTATGACAATTGTTTTGCCACTTAGTTATGAGGTAAGCTTCTTAAAATAAAATGTTGAGATTAATTGGACAAAGTTGATTTTATACTTAATTATATGCTTAATTAAATAATCAATTAACGCTTAATCCTGTTTAGTCATTTTAGGGTTTGATTGATTTTTATGATTGTGTGTTGACCCTAGGTCATTAACCCTTAACGACCTTTGGCACCTTTAATTAATTGTTTGAGCTCTCTTAATCATGTTGTCAGGGCTTAATTAATACTATTTCATGTGCATAATGAAAGTCATTAACAAAGTAGTTAACCTAATGAAACCATAGGCTAGGGTTAGGTTAGGCTTTGTTGGATTGCAACTGTACCATGAAGGAAAGTTGTACTCAAGTTCTTAATTTTGTCATACCATCATCAAGCATCATGTTTATTACTTCATCATGTTGAAGCATGTTATGTTATCTCGTATAATCCCCGTGAACGAGGAGATTAACGTGGTCGAACCAATCCCCGAAGAAGAGCAGTCGCCAGTGGAGGTTGCATTTGATATTTGTGGGACTAACCTAGAACTAGAAATTCCCTGTCGACAAAGGCAAGCCCCGGATGCATTTAAACCTTCCTTGTGTTTTAAAAAGCTTTACTTCCCTTATGTTAATGCGTTGTTGCATTAGGTGATAGGAGTTGAGTGATAACCTAATTACTGCACTACCATCCTTGATACTTCAATATTATCCTTGTTATTGTTTTATTTGAAAATACTTAGTATGCTTAGCCTTGCTTAATGAGAAAACTTTGAAAATGTTTAACAAAGTTTGAAGGGTTGTTGTGGAACAAAGTGATGAATAATGATGATGATAATCTAAGACTGGTCGGTGGACTTGCATTGAGAAAGGAGTCCCAATGTAGTGTCTCCGACTGTGTCGGTTAAGGACCATCCATTGTAGTCCTGTTTGGTCGAGACTTTGCAACTGACCGCATGCTCTGGTGAGCCTAATACCTCGGTAAATCTATCACATGAACGGCCGACCGCGCACTAGGAGTGGAGAGATGGCGAGAGTAGTGTGTACCCTCGTGGCCAAGGGCTGGATTAGAGGTGTACTGTACTCTCGGGTGGCGCTGGACCCGGTCACATTTTGGAGGATCCGGGTGAAGGTTGATATATGTGCGTTAAAGTCCTGCATATGTCGTGTGGTTAGGGATCCCCAGCTGGGTATAATCGATTCGAATCACCGTTGCTTCTCGGACAAGAAGACTTGACCTTCGCAACTACATCGTAGTTAATGGATGAAACTTTGGAAGTGGAATCTTGAGATGAATGTTAAGAAGTGATTGTTATAGAATAGACTCACCTAGTGATAGTCATAATAGATGATGAGTTTAAAAGATTGAAAGTAAGGATTCACTAATCGTGAGCTTTTCTGTAAAAGACTTTGATTCTTGCTAAAGCCTTATCTTGAATCCCCTAAGCCTGCATTCCTGAGTCTTCTCCACCCTTTTCGTCGATTAAGTCTTGTGGAGTGCTTTTGTACTCAGGGTTTGTTAAACACTTGTTGCAGGTACATCTCATGAGCAGGTTTGTTTCGGACCCTGCTGCATGACCGTGTTTGCGGTAAGCGACGACGAGTAGTATGTTTGGCTCTTGGGCAGAGCAATGGGTTTTTGTGATCTGTAATAAAGTTACTAATGCTACTCCATTACTATGGTTGTAATAACTAAACTTAATGTTTGTAAGGTTTGGAACAAATGGTTTGTAAATTATGTTATGTAAGACTTCCACACTTTTACTCTGATGTAATTTGTTATATAAACTATTGTAATACTGCAATGCCTCTGTAATGTGATCCTGCTCGGAAGATCATGGATGATTCGGGTTTCCCGAGGACACCCAACAGACTTCTTAGGTTTTGTGGTACACATGCATAGCCGTCAGAGGTCTTTGAGACAATGACTGGTACATGTGGGCCATATTATTTAGGAGGTTCTGCCACAGCTGGTATCAGAGCGATCATTGTCAGAGTTGTTGTAGTATTGCTTTACAAAACTTCAAAATGATTTGGGTCAAATGAATTTAACTTGTATGTTGGTCCAAATTGCTTATGACCTATCTTTATTCATCTTGTAGTTCTTTAGTCTTGTTTAAAGACTATTGGTGGAATAACATGCTAAAATTGTCATATGCATAAAGTTTATTGTTTCATTACTCTTGTGTAATTGATTACTGGAAATCTTTTATGCTTAGTATCATAAGTTTGATTCATGCATCATACTTAATGAATCTGTTAATTACCTTCCTGTTTCTTGTGGTTTGGGTTAAGTAGCATCAATCCTATTCATGCTAACCTTTAGATCCTCCCCAGCTATCCTTACCAATTCTAATCTTACCCTCTACAGGATGGCCCGTACAAAGTTAACTCCTCGCAAAATGACAGGACCTAAAGGTGTTCCGCGTCACCAACTGGCCCCAAGAAATGATGATGCCAGTAGTAGCCATTTCAATCCACAAGCATAAATTGAGAGGGTCAATGCAGAGTTGGCAAGAGCCACAAGAGACCGAGCTCTAGATGCTCTCCTCATTGGGAAGTTAAAGGGGTAGTTGAGTCAAAGTGAAGCCGCTCATCAGAACTATGAGTAGCTGATTGATTACATGTTTCAAGAAAGAAATGAAGCTTGGCACCGAGAAGATGTTGCCAGAGATCATGTTGAGGAGTTAGAGTTTTATGTCAATGATCTAGAGGGAGATAATCAGATTCTTCATGAGGAAGTGTATCAGCTATACTATCAACTGCATCCTCCTCCTAGTGCAGCTGAGTTATACCCTGGTGTCATTGTAGCTGATGGTGGTGAATCTGAAGAAGAGTTTGATGAAGAGGAAGATCCAGAGGAGCTAGAACTTTTTGATGAAAGTGATGATGAAGGAGGTCGTGTTTCTGGGATGGACACCGACCACGAGGACTGAGGTGGTCGAGTGTTTATGTTGAGTTAGTAGTTTGCTTTGTTATGGCAGCCTTAGATGAACTAGGTTGTCCTGCCTAAGTGTGAACTTGTGTAATAAATAAGTAAACATGTGTGGTGTGTGCGTGTAGTAGCTTTTCAAGTTCAATAAAAGATTGTGAATAAATTTTGGATTATTATAAACAGATGTCTACTCGTACTTGTGCTAATGATGGTGCTGGAACCTCCCAAGGTGGGGGTGATGCTCCCAACCCGCCACTAGTCCACCAACTATGGCAGAGGCTATTGCTGCTCTTGTCAATGCCACTATTGAAAATGCCCGACTGCTGAGGGAAATGGCTCAGAATAACCAAAATGGACCACAGGGCAACCGTGGTTGGTATAACAATAGAAATGAGACCACTTATGTTGATTTCACTAACACCCGTCCTCCAGTATTCACTAGGGCAGATGAACCACTGGATGCAGATGACTGGCTCCGCACCATGGAGTAGAAGTTTGATCTCATCAACTGCACTGATTACCAGAAGCTAGTGTTCGCAGCCCAACAACTTAGAGGTGTTGCGGGAGCTTGGTGGGTAAACCTTCTTGCCGCACAGCTAGCTGGTCACTTGTGACCTAGGTAGAGTTTCATGAGGCCTTCCGTGCCCATTTCATTCTTGATGGAATTATGCTCATGAAGTTAGAGTTCCTTGGTCTAAAATAGGGAGATCAGTCTGTCATGCAGTATGTGGGCAGGTTTAATCACCTGGCACAATATGCTCCCGACCATGTCAACTCAGATCACAAAAAGAAAGCATGTTTCATGAGGGGTCTAAATTCCAAGATTCAAACAATGATGATTGGTTGTCTCAATGCTACTTATCATGAGTTAGTCACTATTGCCATTGCTTCTGAAGAGGAGTATCGTAAGCACAAGGAGGCCAAGAAAAAGAAGAATGTGTCATCTGGATCTTCTGGTAGCAACCAAAAGCGCCAGAAGATAATCTATCATCCACAAAATCATTTCCGTCCTCCCTTGCATCCATAATAGTTCTAGGCCCGACAACAGGCATTTGTCTGACTTGTTATAGCTCTACCCTATCCACGACAGCTGAATGCCCCTGGCATTCGTACCCCAACCCCGTAGGGCAACAACAACTATCCCTGCTACAATTGTGGGAAGTCGGGACACTTCTTGAGGGAGTGCCCATATCCTAAGCAGTACAACCCTAACTTTCAGAAAGCTCCTGCAACTCAACAGCAGAACCAGAACCAGAATAAGGGCAATAATCAGAATGCTTAGAAAGGCAAACTATAGAAGAAGTCTAGATGAGTCTTCTACACTCATGTGGAGGCTATACCTGAGGGAGAGCCTGTTATGATGGGTATGTTTCCTATTGCCAATCACCCCGCAGTTATGCTTTTTGATTCTGATGCATCGCATACATTCATCAATAGAACATTTGTTGTGAAGCATGATATTCTAATTGGAGGAAACAACAGAAAATTTCCATATACATTCACTTGGGGGACGTATGTGTACTAAGGAAATGGTACATCAGGTGCCTATAGAGTTGGGTGGTCACCTATTTTCCACATCCATGCTAATTCTAAAGGATCAAGATATAGATGTGATCCTGGGTATGAATTGGATGCATCAGCGTGGAGCTGTGATAGACACTCTGAATAGAACGATAAGGTTGAACTTACCTGATAGCTGTAACACCTCTGGTGTTATAGTGACTAAAATTGCCATGTCATCATATTGCACTGCAAAGCATTCATGATTAAGTTAACCATGTTGTGCATCAACTCAAATAAGTTTATGTTTCCTAGGTTGATTGTGTTTCTGTGGTGTGTGACTCGAATCCGAAAACCCTAATTTCGAATGTCACCGCAAATACTTAGTCTATGCCCTATGTAAGTTGAGGTGTACGACGGTGTTGTACATTAGTGTCACTTGTAGGGTATGAGTTCAAGTCCAACTCATAAAATAAAGCTTCAAGTTTGAGTTTGAATTTGGAATCCAAAACTTGTTGCAAGTTTTCCGATTCGGATTCGAATTCAAATTTGGGGAATTATTAAAAGAATTTCCAAAGTCAACCTGGTCAACCAAGAGTGGCATTTAGTCAAACATATGATGCTTGACTCAATGATGCCCTTGGTTGATGGTGTGATCACTAAATACTCACCAATTAAGTAGCAACAAGTTTCGATTTGAAATTCTTCCGAAAACCCTAAAGTGCAAAACCCTGATTTTACCCCTTTTTAAATAATTCAAAATCTAAGAAAAATTTGGGAAAAAGTTTAAAACAAAGTTTGTAGATCTTTTCAAGGGCTACAAGTTTGGTGTTTTGAGTTTTCAAAGTTTTAGTGTAAAATCTTGAGTAATTTTGAAAAGAAGCAAATTCCAAATTTGACCCCTTTTCATCCCCAAACTCAAATTTCAAAATAGATGCAGAATTTGAAAATGGTTTGAATAGCAAAGTTGTAGGTCTTGGCTAGATGTACAACTTTAGTATTTTGAGTTTTTGAAGTTTCAACATAAAATTGAAAGTAATTTCTAAATTACCAAATTCTAGAAAAGTGTCCCCTTTTGATTTCAAATTCAAATTTCAAAATCTAGTTCAAATTTGAAAAAAATTTCAACATGAAACTTGTAGAGCTTCAAATTCTGAAGATTTCATATCTTGGGAATTTTTCCAATTACTAAATAATTTTGGGAGTAATTTGGCAAAAATAGTTTGAAATTGAAAATTGGGGGGGAGCTACAGTGCACCGACGAATCCCGGCCGGGCACCGCGCGGCATGGGCACCGCCAAGCCGCTGTGGCTTTTGGCCAGCTTCCAGACGCGCCCACGATCGCCACCTCGTCCACGCACACCTTCTAGCACCGCTGGAGACCTCTTTAAAAGGCCGAGTACACCGTCGTTCTTCTTCTTCTTTTGCTCTGTTTTTACCGTCGTCGCTGCTCAGCTTCGCCGCTCGCTGCTACCGCCGTTGAGGTGTCTCCGGCTAAAACCACCGCACCATCGAGTTCACCTCGTTCTTGCGCGTCTCCTGGTCCGCCTACACCAACCCTGCCCGAATCGCCCGCACCACCGTCTCCTTCCCCAACTCCGGTGACCGAGCGCCACCGAGCCGACTCACGTGGCCAGCCATCTCCACCGCCTCTCCGCGTCTGCTGGTTGCTCCACTGCACTCACGGTGAGCTGTGGCTGCTTCCCATGCCTTCGATTTAATCGCTACCGACTTGTATCGCCGGGACGCCGTGAGCCGCAGCCACCGTGCCGCCATAGCCGGTGAGGTGCTACCTTCGTGGGGTTTGGGGTCGTGAGAGTGCTTCGATGAGGTTCGCGGTGTGGTGTAGCTCATGTTGGACCGGTTGGTTGGGTCACCAAGGTCGTGGTCGCCGGCCGGCCACCGTGGCGTCATGGCCAGACCGCGGGGAGAGAAAGGGAGAGAGGAAGGTGAGGGATGACAGGCAGGGCCGCGCTGTCAGAGAGAGAGCGAGTGAGGGAGAGCGCGCGGGCACGAGCGAGTGCGCGCGGAAGGGCCGCATTGCTGGGCCGGGCGAGCGCGGCTAGGCTGCGGGAGCGAGAGAGGGCGACTGCGCGTGACTGAGCCGAGCCGGAGGAGAAGGAGAAGTCAGCCCGAGCTGCGGTTTTGTTTTTCTTTTTCAAAAATATGAATAGTGATAGTTTTTGTTTATTTCAATAGAATTTTTGTAGAGCTCCTAAAATAGTGAAAATTTTTGAGTAATCTTTCTAGGGTGTAAAATATCTAGGAAAAACATTAAATGCCAATTTTGATTACTTCTTGTAAGTTATTTAATTAGCTCAATTAAATGTTAAATGTAACTTCCAGGAATTTTAGTAATTAAAATATTAATCCAAAAATCATGAAATTTGTTTTGACACTATTTTAGACCATGACCAATCTATAGAAAAAGTTTGAGCTCAATTAGATGAAATTGATTTTATTCTTAATTTATGCTTTATTAATTAATTAGTTAATCTTGTAATTAGGACCTAATGACTTAGGGTTGTTTGACTTTGAGATTGAGTGTTGACTTTGGGTCATTAACACTTAATGACCTTTAGAACCTTTAATTGATTGTTTGAGCTCTCTTATCTATGTTGTTAAGACTTAATGGGTGTTATTTCATGTGATAAATGAAAATCCTTAATGAAGTAATTAACTTAATCAAACCCTAAATTAGAGTTTGGTTGGAATCATTTGCTTTGCAACTGTACCACGAAGGAAAGTTGTACTCAAGTTATTAACCTTGTTATTCATCCATCAAGCATCATGTTTAATACTTCATCATTTTAAGCATGCCTTATCATCGCGTGTAGTCCCCGTGAATGAGGAGATTGCCGAAGTTGAATCCGTCCCCGAAGAAGAACCGACGTCCGTGGAGGTGGGATTTGATATTTATGGTATTGACCCAGAACCTGAACTTCCTGTCAACCAAGGCAAGCCCTAGTTACATTTAACCCTTCCTTGCATTTTGAAAAGCTTACTTCTCTTACATTAATGCTTTATTGCACTAAGTGATAGGAGTTGAGTGATAACCTAATTACTGCATTACCATCCTTGATACTTCGATATCATCCTTGTTACTGTTTTTATTTGAAAATGCTTAGTATGCTTAGCCATGCTTAATGAGAAAACTTTAAAAATGTTAAGCAAAGATTGAAGGGTTGTTGGACAACCACTTGATGAATAATGATGATGATAATCTGGGACCAGTCGGTGGATTTGCATCGTGAAAGGAGTCCCCATGTAGTGTGTCCGACTAAGTCAGTTAAGGACCGTACCTTTGTTGGAATTGTGTGCGTCGAGAATTTGTAACTGACCACATATTCCGGTAAGCCTAAGACCTTGGTAATTCTAACATGTGAACGACTAACCGCACACTGGGAGTGGAGAGATGGCGAGAGTAGTGTGTACCCTCGTAGCCAAGGGCTGGATTAGAGGTGTACTGTACTCTCGGGTGGCGCTGGACCCAGTCATGTTTTGGAGGATCCAAGTAAAGGTTGATATATGTAGGTTAAAGTCCTACATGTGTCGTGTGGTTAGAGATCCCTAGCTGGGTATAATCGATTCAAATCATCGCTGCTCCTCGGTTAAGGAGACTCGATTCTCTGTTCAACATCGTAGTTAAGAAATGGAACTTTGGTTGGAGAATAAGGAAGAAGTTGTATGAGTTATATAATCTAGATTAGAAGCACTTACATCCTATTGACAATTAATATTGAGATAAAACATTGATCTTAAGGATTCACTATTAGTAGCTTTTATGCAAAAGAACCTTGATTCTTGCTAAAACCTCACCTTGATTCCTCTAAGCCTGCATTCCTGAGTTGTCTTCACCCTGTTTCATTAGTTAAGCCTTGTTGAATACTTTCATAGTCAGGGTTTGTTGAACCCCTATTGCAGGTGTGTCTCATGAACAGGTGTGTTTCGGACCCTGTTGCATGACCGTCTTTGCGGTAAGCGACGACGAGTAAGATGTTTGGCTCTTGGGCAGAGCGTTGTGTTTTGGTGATTGTAATAATGTTACTAAGACTACTCCACCATTATGGTTGTAACACTAAACTTAAGCTTTGTAAATTCAGAACCACGGGTTTGTGAACTTATGTTATGTAAGACTTCTGCTTTTGTACTCTGATGTAATTTATTATATAAACTGTTGTAATACTGTAATGCCTCTGAAATGTGATCCTGCTTGGAAGATCGTGGATGATTTGGGTTTCCCGAGGACACTCGATAGACTTTTTAAGTTCTGTGGTACACATGTATGGTGATTAGAGGTCTTTAAGACAATAACAAGTACATGTGGGCCATATTATTTAGGAGGTTCTATCACAATAGCACATCTCAGGTTCTTATTCAACTTCCAACACCTAAGAGAGCAGTTGAGAGGGTATGTGCAACCTCTATTAAGGAAATTGAGATCATTCTTGTAGTCTATGAGTTCCTTGATGTGTTTCCTGATGATTTACATGGTCTATACCTCTGGACAGAGATGTGGAGTTTGTGATTGAGTTGAAACCTGACACTGCCCCAATATCTAGAAGAGCATATAGAATGCCACCGAAACAGTTAGCAGAACTCAAGACACAGTTGCAAGAGTTGCTTGACAAAGGTTTTATCCAACCTAGTTCTTCACCGTGGGGATGTCTAGCTATCTTTGTGAAAAAGAAGGACAAAACCTTGAGGTTGTGTGTTGATTACCGTCCATTGAATGTGGTCACTATTAAGAATAAGTACCCTCTTCCTCGAATTGATCTACTCTTTGATCAACTTGCTGGAGCCAAAGTGTTTTCTAAGATCGATTTCCGATCTAGCTACCACCAAATAAAAATCCATCCTGAGAACATTCCTAAGACTGCTTTCACTACTAGATATGGTCTTTATGAATATCTAGTCATGTCCTTTGGTCTTACCAATGCACCAGCTCATTTCATGTATCTCATGAACTCTGTTTTCATGCCGGAGCTCAACAAATTTGTTGTTGTCTTCATCGATGATATCTTGATCTATTCCAAAAATAAAGAGGAACACGCGAAACATTTACGCATTATTCTGAGTCGCTTAAGAGAACATCAGTTATATGCCAAGTTTAGCAAATGTGAATTCTGGCTCGATGAGGTGCCATTTCTCGGACATGTCTTATCTGCAAGGGTGTTGCTGTTGACCCTAGCAAAGTGAAGGATATTCTGGATTGGAAGCCACCAACCACTGTTCACTAGGTTCGTAGTTTCCTAGGAATGGCGGGCTATTACCGTCGTTTCATTCCTGACTTCTCAAAGGTATCTAAGCCTATCACTGAGCTGTTGAAGAATCAAGTCAAGTTTGTCTAGTCACCAGAATGTGAAGAAGCTTTCTAGACTCTGAAAAGGTTGCTGACCACTGCTCAAGTTTTAGCTCAGCCAGACATTGAGAAGCCATTTGATGTTTACTGTGATGCTTCTGGTACTAGTATTGGGTGTGTACTGATGCAAGAAGGCAGAGTGATTGCTTATGCTTCTCGACAACTCAAACGTCATGAAGAACACTATCCAACCCATGATTTAGAGTTAGCAGCTATTGTTCATGCTCTAAAGATTTGGCATCATTACCTATTAGGTAACACTTGTCACATTTACATAGATCACAAGAGTTTGAAGTACATCTTTACTCAGGCTGATTTGAATATGCGTCAAAGAAGATGGTTAGAATTGATAAAGGATTATGATCTTGAAGTACATTATCATCCTAGAAAGCTAATGTTGTTGCCGATGCACTCAGTCGAAAGGTTCATTGCAACTGTCTTAGTGTCAAGCTAATGGATCTGACTTTGTGTCGTGAACTGGAAAGATTGAATATAGAGATAGTTCAGCAAGGAAGCCTGAATAATATCACTGTAGAATCAACTATCAAAGATCAGATTATTGCTGCACAGAAGGGCAACAAGGGTATTGGGCATATCAAAGAAAAAGTTAGAAATAAAAGAGACTTATTTTAGAATTGATGAATCAGACGTGTTATGGTTCAAGAATCGGTTGGTCGTACCCAAAGTTCTTGAACTACGTTAGTTGATCCTTGATGAAGCACATTTAACCAGATTCTCTATCCATCCAAGAAGTAACAAAATGTATCATGATCTAAAACAAAGATTCTGGTGGACCAAGATGAAGATAGAGATTGCTAGATATGTTGCCCAGTGTGACACGTGTCAGAAAGTGAAAGCTGTGCATCTGAAGTCAGCTAGAGAATTGCAGCCATTGCCTATTCTAGCCTGGAAGTGGGATGATATCAGTATGGACTTTATTGTTGGTCTACCCAAGATGTCAAAAGGCCTTGATTCAATTTGGGTCATTGTTTATCGATTAACAAAGTTAGCTCACTTTCTTCTGGTAAAGGCCGAATATCGTGTCATGATCTATGCCAAGTTATATATTGACCGAGTTATGAGTTTACATGGGGTACCAAAGACAATTACTTCTGATAGGGGTACTCAGCTTGTCTCCAAGTTTTGGAAATGCTTACATGAGTCTTTGGGAACCAAAATTCTCCACAGTACTGCTTACCATCCACAAACTGGAGGTTAGAATAAAAGGGTCAATCAAATTCTTGAGGATATGTTGAGATCTTGTGTTCCTAACTTTTCAGCAAAATGGGATGAATGTCTACCATTAGCAGAATTCTCTTACAACAATAGTTATCAAGAGAGCATAAAAATTGCACCATTTGAGGCACTATATGGTTGCAGGTGTAGAACTACATTGAATTGGCCTGAACCTGGAGAATGGTGGTTCTTTGGGGTTGACCTTGTCAAAGAAACAGAAGCAAAAGTCAGACAAATACAGAATAACATGAAAGTGACACAGTCTCGATAGAAAAGCTATGCAGATAAGAGACGTCGACCGCTAGTGTTTAGCAAGGGAGATTATGTGTACTTGAAAGTGTCACCTATGAAAGGACTTAACCGATTTGGGATTAAAGGCAAGTTGGTACCTCGTTACATTGGATCGTTTCAGATCTTGGAACGATGTGGTAAAGTGACATACCGTTTGTGGTTACCTGAACAACTCTCAGATGTGCATAATGTGTTCCATGTATCTCAGTTGAAGAAGTGTCTTCGTGTACCTGATCAGGTGATTGACTTTGAGGGAGTTGAGCTTGAACCAGACTTATCGTATTCTAAGTATCTGATCTGAGTTCTGGATCAGAAAGACCGTGTTACATGAAGTTGAACCACTAAGTGGTACAAGGTACAATGGAATCAACATTCTGAAGAAGAAGCTACTTGGGAATCTGAGGATTACCTGATGGAGAGTTTCCCTGAGTTCTATGCTTCTATCTAGTTACAATTTCCTCCATAAGTTGTAACTTGTCTTGTTTATACAAAATGTAATGCAAAAATCCCCTACCTGTTTTATGAACAAGTCTAGAATGTGTTTGCTTGACACGTTTCCTTTTTCGTTACTTAACCCAAGGCTTTAAATCTCGGGACGAGATTTCTTTAAGGGGAAGGGTTGTAACACCCTTGGTGTTATGGTAACTAAACCTGGTCATGTCATCATATGCATTGCAAAGCATTCATGTTTTAGTTAACACTGATGTGCATCAACTAAAACAAGTTTACATGTTCTAAGTTGATTGAGTTATGGTGATGTTTGACTTGAATCCAAAACCCTAGTTTTGAATGTCATTTCAAATACTTGGATTATGCCCTATGTAAATTGAGGTGTAAAGCTATGCTTTACACTAGTGTCAGGTGTAGGGGATAAACTCAAGTGCGACAAGTAAAAATGAACTCCAAGTTTGAGGTTGAATTTGAGTTTCAAAACTTGCCCTAAGTTTTCTAATTCAAATTCGAATTCAAATTGGAAGGTTTATTAAAATGAATTTATAATTCAAATTTGGTTCAAACAAATGGAGCATTGGGAAGGTCATGTGTGATTTGACTCAATGGTACATTTGGATGATAGTTGTGATCACTAATTAATCATCAATTAATATAGAAGCCAAATCGAGTTTGAATTTGATTCAAAACCCTGATTTCCGGAAAACCCTGTTTTACCCCTTTTTTCTGCAATTCAAAATCTAAAAAGAATTTGGGGGTGATCCAAAAAGCAAAGTTGTAGATATTGTCAAGTTGTACAACTTTGGTCTTTGGAGTTTTCAAAGTTTTAGTATAAAATTTGGAGTAATTTTGAAAAGATTCAAATCCTAAATTTGACCCCTTTTCATTTCCCTATTTGAATTTCAAAATGGAGGCATAATTTGAAAATGGTTTAAAAAGTAAAGCTGTAAATCTTGCCAAGATATACAACTTTGGTATTTTGAGTTTTTAATGTTTTAGTACAAAATTTAAAGTAATTTTGAATTTACCAATTTCCAGAAATTGTCCCCTTTTGATTTTAAATTCAAATTTCAAAATCTAGACTGATTTTGAAAAGTTTATATTAAGAAAGTTGTAGATCTTGAAAAATCTTGAAACTTTTGTATTTGGAGATTTTCAACTTCTTTAGAAAATTTGGGAGTAATTTACAAAATGGAGTTAGTGGCATTTTCGTAAATATTTCAAAATCGGTTTCAACAGCAGGACGCCACCTCCTGCTTGCCACCGGCGCTCTTCCGGCCGCTTCCAGGCGCGCCTGACTCCATCTCCTGCTTCGCGCTGGCGAGGGCAAGCACCTGTGTGCGCGCGCTCGCTCCTCGGCTACATCTACAAAACCAGGAGCCGCCGGGCAGCCGTGTTTTTTTGTTTACCTCCTCTACTCCGCCACCGCCAGCTCACCTAGCTCCGCCGCTCGCCGCCACCGTCGTTGCACCGCCTCTGGCTGTGTTGAGCATGCCATTGTATCCGCCTCGCATCCACGCACCTTCCCAGCCTGCCTTTGCTCTGCTTTGGCGCCTAAGCTGCTCGGTACGCCGCCGTATTCTCCACGGTCGGCAGAGCACCGCCGCGCCTCGATCCCCCATGGCCAGGCCACTCCGGCGAGCCTTGTGCCACGTTTTCTCATGCGTTAGCTCCGCCTTAACTTGTTGGTGCTCATCGGCTTGTTCCTTTCCACAGCGGAGTCCTAGAAGCACTAGAACGCGCCGCCACCGTCCGTGCGCTCCGCCGCCTTCACCATCACCGCCGACTAGTCATCTCCGCTCCACCCCCGGCCCAACCAGTAGGAGCATCAGGTTGCGGTGAGCTCCCTGATGCCACCAGTGCCTTTTGTTTGGCTGAAGCCGCGCTTGAGCCACCGAACCACTCATCGCCGGCGAGCTCTATTCGGTGTCGCCACTACGTGCGTGGCCTAGCCGCTAGGGGCTGCCTTTGGCTGCTTTAGCCGTTCAGTTGCGCTCGTCTACACGCGTAGAAGCTATAGGTGACCTTGCCATCACCGGAGATCCTGCGGTGGCCGCTACCACCAAGTCACCGCGCCACCAGGTCACCATGGCCACTGGTGATGTAACTCTAGTGCCTTCGCCGCCATGTTAGCGCCACTAGCGTGACCGCCGCGTCACGTAGAGCATGTAAAGCCCAAGCCCGGTGCCGGAGACCTCGCCGTCGGCGAGGAATCGACCAGTCAGCGCCGCTGCCACCGTGGTCAATGCGGGAGGGAGAATTTCCTTTTATTTTTTATTTTCAGAAAATGCATTTAAGTGTTTATTTCCTTGGAAATTCATAGGAAAATAATTAAGGCTCCAAAAATCATTAAAATGTTTGTGTAAGCTCTTTATGATATACTTTACCTAGGAAAAATATGAAGTGGGAAATTTGAGTACTTTTTCCATGTAATAAAATTAGCTTAGTTAATTGATAAATGAGTTTTCTATAATTTTTCTAGGCTTAAATAATTATCCAAAAATTATGACAATTGTTTTGCCACTTAGTTATGTGGTAAGCTTCTTAAAATAAAATTTTGAGATTAATTGGACAAAGTTAATTTTATACTTAATTATATGCTTAATTAGATAATCAACCCTTAATCCTGTTTAGTCATTTTATGGTTTGATTGATTTTATGATTGTGTGTTGACCTTAGGTCATTAACTCTTAACGACCTTTGGCACCTTTAATTAATTGTTTGAGTGCTTAAACATCGATTACTCGTAGATGCACCTACTTTTCGTATCGGTGGTAGCTCGTGAGGGTGACTTTACCTCATTGAATCTTCCATAGTCCACCTCCCATTTGTAAAACTAATAGGACCTGATTGCTAAGGAAAACATCATCTGCTGGTGTCTTTTCTTAAGTAATTTCTCTATTGGAACAATCATAACATAGCTTGCGAAGGTTAGAACTAGAGACCTTAGTAATCTTCTATATAGCCCTATACTCTGTGTCCTTGCTTGCTTCTTAGGGGTTTAAGCTTAGGCTTAGTTTCTCACACATTCCTTCTTGTGGTAAAATATAAATAATGATACTCTAGAATACTCCTGAGTGAAGTGCTACATTGGTATACTATCTGTGCGCTTGCGGATAAGCTTATTATCTTGTGTACATTTAATTCATACCAACAGACAACCAATAGAAAGACTTATCCATAAAGGAAAAAAGGGAAAGTTGAACCTAAGACTTGGAAAAAATTTTGAGCTCTCTATGCCCATCACTCACTCTCTTAATACTAAGATTGAGCCAATTCTTGAGCTAGACCCAGTGAAAGAGGTTAAGGTTGCATCTCTTGATGACTTGATTAAACCCAACCTTGAAGATGATGCCTAGTTCTTCATCGATGAGGAGGAAGACGAAGGTCCCATAGAGCCCGAACCTCTCGATGAATTGCTAGAACCGCCTAAGCCCTCCATTGGGCTTAAACACCTGTCTTCTGATCTTAGATATGCTTTTTCTTAATAATGATCAGGATTCTCCTTGTAATCATAAGTGATAAACTCTCTTAGGAAGAATCTCTATGTTTGCTAACTGTCCTAGAAAAGCATCGTTTTGCTTTTGGCTATTCACTCCAAGACCTTAAGGGAATCAACCCTGCTCTTTGCACCCATCGTATCCCTACAAATCTTCATACCTTCTAGGGAGCCCGAGTGTAGGCTTAACAATACGATGAGAGAGGTTGTTAAGAAAGAGGTCTTAAAACTCTTGCACACCGGGATCATCTATCATATGCCACATAGTGAGTGGGTAAGCCCAGTTCAAGTTGTACCTAAAAAGGGGGGCATGCCTGTTGTTAAAAATGAAAAGAATAAATTAATTCCCAAAGAACCATCACTGGTTGGCAGATGTGCATCGATTACCGAAAACTTAACAAGGCAACAAAGAAAGATCACTTTCCGTTGCCCATCATTGATGAAATGTTCGAGCGATTGGCGAGCCACTCTTTCTTTTGTTTTCTTGATGGGTACTCAGGTTATCACTAGATTCTGATCCACCCATATGACCAAAGCAACTTTTACATGTCCATATGGAACTTATGCTTATCGTAGAATGTCTTTTGGATTATGTAATGCTCCAACTTCTTTTCAAAGATGCATGATGTCTATATTTTTTGATATGATTGAAGAAATCATAGAAGTTTCCATGGATGACTTTTCTATTTATGGAAAAACTTTTGATGATTGCCTTAAAAATTTAGACAAGGTTTTACAAAGATGTAAAGAAAAGCACTTAGTCCTTAATTGAGAAAAATATTATTTTATGGTTAGAGAAGGCATAGTGCTTGACACTTGGTGTCCAAAAGAGGGATTGAGGTAGATAGAGCTAAAATTGAAGTAATTGAACAACTACCTCAACCTGTAAATATCAGAGGGATCTAAAGCTTTCTTGGTCATTGCGGTTTTTATCGCCGGTTCATAAAATATTTTTCACACATTACTAGACCACTGACAAATCTTTTGGTTAAGGATGTTCCCTTTGAATTTGATGATGCATGCTTGAAATCTTTCAATATTTTTAAAGAAGCACTCATCTCTACACCAATCATTCAACTCCTGATTGGTCACTACCTTTTGAAATTATGTGTGATGTTAGTGATTATGCTATGGGGGCAGTTTTGGGACAAACAAAAAATCAAAAGCATCATGCAATTGCTTATGCTAGCAAAACTCTAACAGGACCACAACTTAATTCTGCAACAACTGAAAAAGAACTCCTAGCTGTTGTTTTTGCTATTGATAAGTTTAGATCTTACTTAGTAGGAGCTAAGGTGATTTTTTACACTGATCATGCTACTTTGAAATACCTGCTCAGATTGATAAGATGGATTTTACTACTCCAAGAATTTGATTTAGAAATAAAAGATAAAAAGGGAGTAGAAAATTCTGTTACCGATCACTTGTCTAGAATGCAGTTTGAGAATTCATAGGAACTGTCCATCAATGATTCACTGAGGGATGACATGCTCTTCAAGATCACCAGATCAGACCCTTGGTACGCGAATATTGTCAACTTTATGGTTGCAGGTTATGTACCACCAGGGGAGAACAAAAGGAAGCTTATCTACGAGAGTCGTCTCCACATATGGGATCCACCATACCTCTTCAGAGTCTGCTCTAACGGTTTACTTAGGAGATGTGTACTGGCGAAAGAAGGTATCAAGATCATTGAGCGATGCCACTCATCACCATATGGAGGACATTATGGGGCATTCCGCACTTATGCAAAGATTTGATAGAGTGGATTCTTTTGGCCAACCATGTATGAAGAAATGAAGAATTTCATCAGGAGATGTGGAGCATGTCAGAGGCATGGGAATATCAATTTAAGAG